>OZ038505.1:45711040-46248540 GCA_964036315.1 Acanthosepion esculentum
TAACATTAGATTCTTCAATTTTTTTTTTTTTTTTTTTTTACTGGTCAATCTGTTTTGCTCTTTTAATTTTTCTCACCTCTCATATTTTTAAAGCCATCATTTTTTATTTCTGTTCTATGATCTGTTCATCTTAACTATTTTCAATGTTATGTTCTTAATAAATTTACAGTATCTTGTTTCTCTTTTGATATTATGATACATGTCAATTTTGTAGATCTGAAAGTAAAAACTAAATATCAATAACTGTACTATTGTATCCATTTATTTACAATATGGTGAACAACCTTTGAGTTGCATAATAAAATCTCATACCAACAAATAAGTTACTGCAAATGTTTCTAAAAAAAATAAATAAAACAAATATTTTAAGTTGAAATTCACATGGTACATTTATCATATGAGGGTTTTACAATCACAAATTTATACAAATTATTAATACAAATTTTATTATGCAAATCATAGTGTACATTGGACCAATTCCAACTGTTAATCAGTAATTCTTATCTCCACATATAGGAACAAGGGATAATTTATTGTGGAAAAATTATGTATGTTCACTTTTCCTTGAAATCACTTCAGGAAAAAAATGTTAATAAAATAATTTTAATTGTGAAGGTGATGTCATGGATCCATCCCGAGTCCCAGGCTACAATCACCCGCTCTAGCCAACCCATGGTGGGGGTAGCTGGCAGACGCAACAGGGAAGATGAAGGATACATTCAAATGATTATGGATGCTAATGCCCAAACAACAAAGCTTTTTATCATGGATGCACGCCCCAGTGTTAATGCTGTTGCCAACAAAGTGAGAAGTACATTTATGCCAACTTTACAACAGCACTTAATTTGCACACCAAAATTTCACAAATTCTCTTCTATATTAAGCTTTATATTATCTGAAAAATATACTTTTAAAATAATTTTTCTAAATGAAATGAAGTAAGATCTTTAATAAAATTATAGTTTTACTTTTATACTTATCAAAAATAGAAATAATTTGGTAACAATTGTATTAGTTTTAAGATGGACTGTAGAAATACTAACAAATGTATTGCTTAATTAATTCAATGATTTACAGTTTCCAGTGTCATTATGACTGAATAGTTTTCATGCTTTATTACTTTGTTATATTTGGTATTCATCAGATGTAATTTACATCAATTTTTAATTTAATTGGTGCTTTATTTCAAATAGAGAACACTTTACAAGAAGGCCTGTTCTTTTTGATATCCATTTGATGATAAGCATTCAAATTGCTTAGATTATCAAGTAAAACAAATATCAAACACATGCACACATTATATAAAGATGAGATAATCAGGTAATGTGGCATATTTAATTGAGTTCCTAACCAAAGTTACTCTTTCTTAGAAATGTCTGGAATGGTAAAAAGAAAAAAAAAATACAAAACATTCTATTTTATTATGGCGGAATAAATAATGTAGCCAATAGGATTGCATTGATTAATCATCTGATAATTGCTACTTATTTTTTATCAGCATTTGTTAAGTCATTGATTCCTTCTCCTCCTCGTTTAATCAGTTTTCATACTCTATCATTCTTGTTTGTTACATCGCAGAAATTCCATCCCTGGCTTCAGAATCATCAGTTATCTTAGACATGGAATGAATTTAAATAAGATTCTGATAGTTTTTCATTTTTTTTTAAATAGACTGAATGCCCAGTAGGATGTGTGAGTTTTGTAATAGCAGCTCAGAATTAGAAATCTGTGAACGGAGTTCAAATTCATTGCATTCATTTACATGCAAATATCCTTGGGAAATGTATGAATCTGTCTCTTCCCCCCAGCTATGGTTTAAATAGTAAAGTTCTTTAGCCATGGTTGGTAATCAGTCTAGAAGAACACCTGATTGGGGCTAGCAACTCAGTCCCATAAAAACCTACTTGTTATGGAAACCATAGTAGCCATGCCTAGCACGCTGAAAGCTGTGACCACTATATTCCCCAGGGGGTCTATGGAACTTGTATAAATGCACGGTAGAAACTTTTTCTTTCTTTCCTGGTAGCTTTTGCATTCACTCAACATATTGCTGAAATATCTGAATATGAATTTTCCTTATTCGCTTCATTTCTTATTTGAGTGTTTCTTTTCCAGGCCAAAGGAGGTGGTTATGAAAACGAAGACGCTTATACAAATGCTGAACTTATATTCTTGGACATTCACAACATTCATGTAATGAGAGAAAGGTAAGTGGATTTGGGAGCATAGATTGGCTGATAGTTACTAATCAATGGTATTTCAATGCATTAGTAGGTTTCTTAGTGCATGAACAACATCAAAATAAAAATAATATAAACTTAAGCAAATTGTTTGTATTTAAGAAAAAGAAAACCTCACTATTTTCATTTTAGTAAACATTTCCTAAGTGTTTTTAGAAAAATATTCTGAAACTTTTCAGAATTATTCTTTTATAATCGACCACTTGGACCTGAAATTGATCAATGTTAAATACAGATTTGTTCAATATATACAAAATACAAAGGACATCTTTTCATTTCACTAACATTTTATAAAAATATTGACCTAATTTTTATGAGTTTTGTGCAAAAATAAGAACATAGACAATGGGCAGATGTTTTGTGTCCTAGTGCCAAAGCCTTGGCCTTTCACAAGAAGAATAGATATCTACAAATCTGACTGAAACAAGTACTGTACTCCACAAATCTGACTGAAACAAGTACTGCACTCCAGAAAGCAAATACTTAAAAGAACCTAGTTCAAATAGAAGTCTCCCTATTTTTACTTTAATACGTTTATAAACTTTATTAAAAATTAATTCAGTGATTCTAAAATGTCCCTTGAAATTTGTATTTTTCAATGCTAAAATACAGGGTTTCATTATTTTGTTGTTTATATTTAGCCAATAGATTGTGTATATTATCTTATAAAATAAATTGGAAACTGCATTTGTGATTAGAACTATAGTAATAAATGTATATACTTGTGGGCATAAAACAGGTTACAAAAGCAAAAATGAAGTAAATTATACAGGTTTTTTCAGTTTTTTTAGAATACTTGCATGTATTTAGAAAAAGATGTATAACTCATGAAAAGCTTTTTGAAAACAAATTATCTTGAGAATCCTTTTATCACACCTATTCAATGAATCTACCATTAGCATGGATGACTGCTTCAATACTGGGCTGGATGATCTTTATTAATTTTGGATAGAGTCGTGGTTATGCCAGACATGAGAGAACTTTATAGTGTTATGGGGACTGGCCTCTCTTTCAGTTACGTCCTGTACATAGTTGTCCAGTGGTTTCAGATCAAATGCAAATTAGTAATTCATTTAAGTTTCTTATGGTATTTATATATCTGTTTAATATGCTAATATTTCAATAATTTATTATAGATTTGCCTATTGCCTTCATGTTGTCATTAGTGTAATGGGATTTTTTTTCTTTTCTTTTTTTTTTTAAATTCTAGTTTGAGAAAATTAAAGGAAGTGTGTTTTCCTAATATCAATGAGACCCATTGGCTGTCCAATATTGAAGCTACACACTGGCTTGAGCACATCAAGGTTAGTTTACTGAAAACATTATTTTTATATTCCTTAAATATTTTTTATCCCTAATATAGATTAGTAAGTAATTTTTCTCATAATTGTTTTATTTAAATATTTTTAGTCCAATTTATGTATTATAAATTTGAAGTTGTAAACTAAATTACATAACAATTAAGGTAGATCTACAAAATTTTAAAGGGTTTTAAAAGTTGCTGTCTTGCAATCTAAGAAACTCCTTGTTTATTTTTTTTTTTTTTGTTTACAAATATTCAAGTCAGTGAACAAAAATTCACAATTGTTAATCTAATTTCCTTTTTTTACTAATGAGATGAAATATAAATTGATTTTACAAATATGGCTGATGCAGGCAATGTATTTTATAGGATATTTTTATCTTTTAGTTTTTAATGGATTTTAAAAAATTTGGATTAAATTTTATGTTACAAAATATTTTAATGTGAAGAAAAAATAGGATTATTTTAATAGGCAGAACAAATTGAATTACTCTTCTGTTTAGAATTCTTTGTTTAAATTGAGTATTTTAAGCTTAACACCAAGTGATTTAATAGAAAAGCATTTCCCCTTTTGAAAATGTATTATTGTTACTAATTGCAATTATGATTGTTAATTCTTTATCTAATGACAAATACCAATGTGTCTTGTTTAGCAAATTCTGGCTGGTGCCGTTCGCATTGCTGACAAAGTAGAGTATTACAAGACATCAGTTTTGGTCCACTGCAGTGATGGTTGGGACAGAACAGCTCAGGTAAGCATTTTAGCTTTTAAGGGGAAAAAAGTCCAACTCCTGATATGTAAATATTTTATGCTTTTCTTTTTCAAATTTCTTCACAAAAATTCTATTTTAAATTTCCTCATTAAATGTACAACAAATAACAAAACGTGATTTATACTGCCTCTCACACATATGGGTGGTGAAAACCTCTTGGCTCAGCTAAAAAGTTAAAAAAGTAAATAATTCTCATGATTGGTAAGATTTTTGAAAATGGGTTACATCAAGAACTTTTCATCATCCCCCCCACCAATGTATACTGAGGCATCAAAAATTCATTGAAACAAATTTTATTAAAATTCAAAATGAATTTCCTCACAAATATAAAATAGTAATTATGAAGAATGTGATAAACTGTACTGAAGTAATTTCTTCTTTACACACATATTGGGACCTCTGGGAATAGCAGGGCTGATAAAGCAGCCAAAGAATCCCTCTCAATATATCAAATTCAAACATCCCCTTTACAGACTTGAAATCTACAATTAACTCTTACATCCTCAACCAATGAAAAAAATCATGGAATACACACACACACAAACAACAAACTATATATCAAATAAAACTCATTCTGACTGTACAACATCACGGTACCAGACACTCAAAAGATGTCACACAAGAATCAAAATCAAACATACCCACATAACCCACACCTTCTTCCTAAAAAAAAAAAAAAAAAAAATTGCCAAGAAGTACTCGCTGTCAAACACTTTTTGATTAACTGCAAAAAACTGGCACCTATATGAAAATACAATATACCCAACTCTCTTTGAGCGTGTTGAACCCAAAGCCATTCTAGAATTATTAAAAGTAACACAACTCTACCCCAAAATATAAAAAGAAAACTGAATACCGGCTACAAAATGCAACTAAAACCGAATTACATCCCCACCCTTATAAAAAATGAAACCCAGATACTGAGGAGGGGAGAACTCATTAGAGCAACTGCTATGAAAATATATAAAAGACAGAGGAAAATCACATAACAGCAGTGGGAATGTGATTGATGTCAAGATGACAGATAAGAACCTATAACAGTACAAACCCTTCTTTGGATTTTGTTAGAAATATATAGCAGGAGTACCAGAATGGTTATGAAAGCAATATTCAATGCATGGATGAATGGTAGATATATAAATGTGCAAGATGGATTATGGCAAAAAAATTATCTGGCACAAACCAACTTTCTTAGTAACAGAGCTAGCAATTCATTCAATATAATGTTTGGATAAATCTTTCAGTAATAGTCCCGAAACAAAAGCTTTATAAACTTTAGACAGTTTCTCCATGAATTTTAACTGGATGCCTGATGACGTTTTATGCAAATTGGAAAAAATCATCTTGTACCTCTTAGCTATTCATTATTACTAATTGATAGTGTTGTAGATATTAAGTTCGACCTAAACTGACACAAGATCAAACTTAGCAGCAATGTAACTTGTATAATTCATTTACTGACCAATGCTTTTCAGAATCTACCTTTTGCTTATTTGTTGTAGACAAACTCTAAAAAAGTACAAGTATAAATTTGGTCACTAAATCAAACTATTAACTCATTTGAGAATCAATCCACTGTCAATATCATTTATAGCATCTAGGCAAACGATGAAAAAAAAACTCTTTCATTGGTTTGTGTTATGTATATACTACTTTTTGTTGTCTCAGCTGGATTATTTAAATTAAATGTTGACTAGGCACAATGTTGCATAATTTCGTTGACTGAAAAAATATAAAGTATTTAAATTGTCCTTTAAAGAAAAAAGAAAAAATTGTATATTTCTTAACTATAAGAAAAGAACATTTTGAAAGTGGACTTTAACTCTGCTTTTCATAATGGAAATACCATGTTAATTTCTAATTCAAAATATTTAAAAACTTTACAGGGTGGGGAGGTAAAATTTGCACTAAAAGTTTTACTTGTTTTTCTCATGAAGTAGTTCAACTAATTTTATGAAACCTGGTGCATTTTATTATCATAACCTTACATAATAATTACCCACATTTTTTTCAGATAACTGTAAAAGATGAGTGCTGAGAAAAACAAACGTCAAAGGGTGTGTGATATGATAAATGCACATTTTCATCCACGAGATTTCAAACATAGTTGGAGTATCCCTATGAACAGTTTTTAATGTAAAGAAGAGAATGTCTATGAGGGGGGAGTATTCAGAGAAAGCCTGGAAGTGGCAGAATCACCAAAAAGTGCAATAATGATTTCCTCAACACACCCAAATAGAAAATCTCAAAAGACCCAATGAAATTCATGAGAAAATGAACAACTGAACTTAAAGTGGATGCTAAGACTATCAGAACAGCATTGAAAGATGACTTAAAACTAAAATTTTCCACAAGAACACCAAGACATTTGCTGACATGACCCATGAAGGACAGAAGATTGGAAAGATGCAAAGAACTTAAAATAAACACGTCCACTGTGAAAATTTTCTCAGATGAAAAAATCTTTACTGTTGACACTGTTCTGAATCGCAGGAATGGCAGATGCATTGCACACTCAAAAGCTCAGGTCAAGGGCACTTTTACCTCAAGTTATGGTCTTTGGGATTGTGGACTCTGATGCCTATCAAATTTTACAAACCTGGTGAAAAAGTTAATGCTGATGCCTATTACAAGGCTCTGAGATACAATGTATTAACATGGCTCAAGTCAGCTACCCAGAGGGAAACTATGTATGGACTCATTGTGGTGCCTCTGTTCATACTGCCAGATCCAATTTTGCCGATTTTTGGCCATCACACTTCTTGCCCTCTTCCAGCCCATATCTCAACCCTCTAGATTCTGCTGTTTGGAGTGTTTTGTAAGATGTTACTAATAGAACCTCATTCAAACTCTCTTATGGATACCACTGGAGAAGGGTGGGACAAGATGTCCTCTGGTGTTTTGGAGAAGAGTTGTAGAACTTTCAGCGGGTGTGTAGAGGCAGTAATTGAGAAACAAGGAAGACATATTGAATAAAATGCTTCTTTCATTTTGTATTTGTACGTTGGAACCATTCGTATTTCTTTAAATAAACTAATTAACTATAAGGCTTTTTAATTCAGTACCAAAATTATACAAGTTTTGCCTCTCCACCCTGTACACAAATGCCTTTATTCATTCCATTTTATTGATTTCTATCGTTATTTTACTTTATTTATTTTTTTAATTTATTTTTTATTTTTTCCAGCTTACGTCTCTGGCTATGATTATGCTTGACCCTTACTATCGAACTCTCAAAGGATTTGAAGTTCTGATAGAGAAGGAATGGCTGAGTTTTGGACACAAATTTGCACAGGTAGGGAGTTTCTTTTAATGTTGGGACTCATAATGCAGGCTAAAAATGCAAGTCTGTTTTATTCAGGTGACTTTTATTTTGCTTAATGTTGAAAGGAACATTTAGAAGGGGGCTGTGAGTTATCAAAGTGTGTATTAAAATGTTTGTCTGCTACATAAGATTTTTCTGACTATGGACTTTATTTAACCCATTTCAACTGCTATACTTGACAGATCTATGTTGCAATCTAGTGCAGCTCTTTACATGTGGCTTAGTACATTTTTTTTTTATCTCTTAACCTCTGCACAATATAACAAAGTCAGACGACTGATTGTTAACATCTTGTATTAATGTGAAAAATTACCAAATTTGAAAAACACCATTTATTCTTATCAGTGATTTGACTTTTTGTTGATGACTGAGTGTATCAAAATATTCAGTGTTATTTTTATGGTTTTTAAATGACTCTCTTGCCTGTCTTAACTGTTAAATTATTTTTATTGCATTTCCATGTGTTCTTAATATCTGTACTTGGTTGGATTATACATTTGTTTCCTGACTACCTTCTTTTCTCTTATGTATCTGTCATTATTTTGAACTCTTTCCGGGGGAGATATGTTCCCTTTTCTCTCTCTGTCTCTCCATGCCATAAGTGATTTAGTTATTTTGCCTCTTTCACTTTTAAATCCTCTTCACTGTGGCTAAATTATATTTTGTACCAAAACTGTATACATGTTACATACACACACAGTCTTTGGCCATATTTTTCTCCTGTAAATATCTGGAATAATGAAAATGCTCTCTCAGAACTTCAGAAGATTGAAACAAAATGCATTAGAAAACTTAAGGCAAATCTGACACTCAGAATCTTCATTAAATAGAAAGCTAAGCAGCTGTGTTAATTATCAAGCAAAAAGACTTATATCAATATTTTTTTTAATTAATTTAATCTCAATTTCAGATAAATGTCCACATAATTGTTTAGTTTTCTCAATTGGATTTTAATGAAAAGGAAATTGAGACTGGATTTATTCAATCAAGTGGTTAACAGCCCTAACAGTTGAATTTTTTTTAATTCTTTCACCCCAAGCAAATAAATAAAGCCTTTAAGATGCAAGGGGTTAATGAGTGTGCAAAAATCTGAGAAAATAAAAACCTTATTAAGGAAAGAGGCCTTACCGAAATACAAAATAAACTGAAAATACAAAATAATTTTTAATTCATGTACTCCTAGCAGAATAATTTTTTTTAAATAGGTTTTTGAACATAGGAACAATAATTCAGTGTTCATATCTTATGTGACTTTTTAATAAAGTTTAAAGTTAGTAAGATGTCCTCAGGGGAACATCCGTGTCATTGTTATGATATGGTGTCTATTCACATCATCATAAATTACAGATTCTCTTAATTTTTATGTGGCACTTTTTGTTGTTAATTCTATTAAACCTTGAACGTTCCAATCTGATTACAATTCTTTTCCTTTCAGAGAATTGGACATGGGGAAGACAAACATTCTGATGCTGACCGCTCACCTGTTTTCCTACAATTCATTGACTGTGTGTGGCAAATGACCAATCAGGTCAGTCCTTGAAACTCGACTCCTCTTTATTTGAGTTTTTTTTCCTTTTAGGAATAGCAGCAGAATCAATTCCATCATCAAGCTTCTGAGAAATGATTTAAAAGAAAAAAAAACAAAAAACGAATTTTGTGTTATAGCATGATCCTTTCACATATAGCTCCTAGGCAAAATGCTTCATTGCATACTTGGTCTCCAGCTTCCAACAATTTTAAAATAAGAATTCCTTTTGGATCTCAGTAAAGAATGTTCCCCACTCCAAACTACATTCCATTCAGAAGTTGAGATTTTGAAGACTGTCTTTTATCACAATGTTCAGTTTGGATAATTGTAATGAATCCATTTCACATCACGCGGTTACTTTGTCCAAAAATATCTTTTTTCTGAAAAAATAAAATAAAACAAAACAAAATGTTTTCTTTCTTATCCACATTGGACCTATTTTTCTTGCTAGTAAAATTTTTACTTATGTAAGTGACTGATTCACTTATAAGTATTTTTTAACTTTTCTGCAAGTTCACATGTTTGTATTGCATCTTCCTCCAAAAGTTCCTCTATTTCATCAGTTTTTAAATTCTGAAGTCTTCCAGAGCATTTTTTGTCCTTGAATGTTTTCAGAAACATTCTCTAATACATACTTGCTCCTACTGCACCATTGTATAGCTTCTGAGGTACCTACACTACCTACCCCCAATTAAACATGATGGAGGCACAGTGGAATAATGAATAGCAGCTTCATCTGAAGAATCTGAGAACCAATTTCAAATTTTAGTGGAGTATGTTACATTCACTTATATGCAAATACCCTTGGGAAAGATAGGAATCCAACTCTTCTACACCCCCCGGGAGGGAGGGGCAGATATGGTTAAAAAGCATGATAGACTGAGGCCTACAGGCTTGGGTGTCAACCAGTCTGGAAAGTACAACTCATGAATTTAGAACATCTACCTATGAGTTAAATAGTTTCATCAACCTGCAACTGGCCAAGCATGGTGAGTACAACTACACCATTAGTCAAGGAGGGGGGGGGGTCCTTCAACAGGAGTGAGAAGTTCCCTGGATTTGACTTCAGAAACAGTGTTGAATGATCATTTTATATTCAGTCATAAGTTATGCTAAAATAAATTATCACTTTTCTAAAAACAATTAAAAAATCTTAATCATTTCTGAATTGAGCCATGTTTCACCAGTTACATCAACAGGTTGAAAAATTGCAATTCACTTCTTTCTTTCTTTTTTTTTTTTTTTTTTTTTAAGAATACTCATGCAATCTGTGATTGGGTTAATGTTTTTGTTTTTTCTGTGTGACTTAAAACTTTAGAATAAAATAAATTCCATGGTTTAAGAATTTTCCCTGTCATTGTTCATTTCTTAACTGATGACTTCTTCTTTTTCCATTTCTATTTCAGTTCCCAATTGCCTTTGAGTTCAATGAACATTTCCTGATAACAATTATGGACCATTTATACTCTTGTTTATTTGGAACATTTCTTTATAATACTGAACAGCAGCGTGCAAAGGAGGTAGGCCTTTTTATACAATATATTCTTCCATCATCACATTTCTTTGGGAATTCTTTCAAATCTATATCATTTGTCTGCTGCTACAAAATATTAAGGACATCTGTGTATGAATTTTTGGGACTTATAAACTTAATGTCTTCAGCAACTATTTTTACCAATGTTCATATTGCAATTTTTGCTATTATCATTGCATGTTTTTTACCAGAGCTCATAATGCAATTTTCGTTGTTATTATTGCTTTTCTCTCGCCCTCCTTATTACTGGTTCCCATATTGTATTCATTTCTATGCTTGGTCCTTAAGGACACATGGCACAGTCATTGGTTAGATCCAGTGACAAGACCCAAAGAGTAGTGAGTTCAATACCTGGTTAAGGCAGTGGAGAACTTGGAGAGGTAAATTAATAGGAGATAACTGATAACTGACATCCATTAGACATGGCACGTGGAACTAGAACAGTCTATCCCAGCAAGTGAAATAAGGAGTTCAGTTCGACATTCCAACCACCTGAAGAAGGCCAGAGTGTACAATGGCCGAGACATTGATAAATATGGCAACAGAGATGAGGACAATAGTCCATATAATGTAAATAGTAAAAACCTAATCATCACCTGGGAATTAGTAGTGAAAGCTAAGCTCTTCAGGGGGAAAGGCAATAAATATAACTTATGTCTCTTTGAAAAATTAATAATCCTGAAAAATATAAAAAATCCTAACCTCATAAACAAAAGAAATGAGTTGATTAGCACCTACCTACATCGATCCATATTCTTACTCAAACATGCTGACCCAGATTAATATTATCTAGCCGGACCAGGCGTCCACATTTACTGATATTGATAATATTTTTTTTAGATGATTACACATTTAACATTTTTGTCATTCCATTTTTTTTCTCATTATCTTATCACTACTATTTTTAGTATATAACTGTTATTTTTATTTTTTGCTTTGTTTGTTGTCTCTTTCTTTCATCTTTAGTTTTACTATTAGAAACATGTTTGTTTACTCATCTATTTGCATTCATTATTTTTATTCAATTATTCATTTATTTGCCTTATTTACTCATTTATTTATTTATTTACATATTTACAAGTTCCTATATATGGCTTTCATTTCATTTTATTTTACCTTAACTGATTTTACATTATCACAGCATATTTTATTATTACTGATAGCACTACTTTTAGTTATTTTAGGAATATTAATATTATTATTAATTACTCTATTGATTCCCTGAAAAAAAATAGTTACCCCACCCCCTTGAATTTATAGTTGTTAAACCAGCCTCTCTCTAAATTAGAATTTATATTATTTCCTTAACTGATGATCTGGTCTAAACTTCAAATTCAAAACCAACTATAATTCATTTAAACATTTTAACATGTTTATTTACATATTTATATAAGGCTCTTATTTCATTTTACTTTATTTTTTATTTTATTTTAATATATATTTTTTATATTATTTTATCATGGCATACTTTGTTCTTGATATCATTAGTTAGTTTAGTAATATTATTATCACTCTCTTGATTTTTTTTAAAGAATTAGTGTTGCCCCCCCCCCCTTGATTTTCCAAAGCCTTTTTTTTTTGTTTACTCAAGTTTTTAAAACTAGCGTCTCTCTAATTTAAAATTTATATTTCTTATTTTCAACCTTATTTTCAATGTTAAATGTTAATCTGAGCTTAAATTCAAAATTAAACTACAATTCATTTAAATATTTTAACTCCAATGTTCCACTCCAACCATAATCTGTTTTGTGTGAACCAGAATTAAAAAAAACAAAATAATGTCAACCGAAAATATAAATAAATATAATTCCAGCACTTGAAAATTGGTTCAGCATGAAATTTGGAGTTGTACAATTAATGTAAGATATTATGTATATTTCTTTCTCTCTCTTTCTCCCTACACACACACACGCACACACACACAGTGGTGGGAAAACAAACATTCATACACATACAAACTTTTAATTAATTTTTATTTTCAACTAATGAATAAACATACTTTTCATATAATAAACTGTACACAGATACATAATAACTAAATATACATAGAAAACAAAAAAAAATTGATTCAATAGAAATAAATGCCATTGATCCATTTTATTGGGTGAAAAAAGTATTCGTACAATACAAATTTCAGATTTTAAAACATTTAAATTGCTTTAATACCATAGAATATTCCAATAATGTTATCAGTAATAATTTTTAGCCTAAAACATACAAACAGAACATTCTGTAATTGATATTTGTATAAGTAGGTTATCATTATGCCAAGAGGTAGATAATTGAGAGAGATAGGAAATATTCTTCAGATAAATTCTTTTGACTTTAACATTTGAGGAGAATATTCTTGCCATCAACAAACACATTGATAGAAAGAGAGGTGCTTCTGCTGCAAACAGGGATTATGTTTTATTCTCAGCACTTGGTGACTTCCAAAGTATTACTGAAAGTAACTAATTTTGGAATGGAGTCACTTCTGTACTGTCTTCCGTTTGCTGCTAATCTTATTCCAATTACTTCAGTATTTTGATTTTATTGAGAATTATAGATTATTTACCTATGCCTTAGATTTTGAGTTTCCTTGATAAAGGAACACTTTTACGTCAGGTACATTTGACGATTCAAATCCGCCTTATCTTACTTCCCAGAAAACACATTGGGTCCCCTCTATAAATGTCACAGCAGGCATTAATAACATGGGCATCTCTAACTTAGAGATCATTCCTTCATAATTCTGTCTGGGAAATATTTTGACTGTCACACAACTTCTTGAGACCTGGAATTCTATGATATCTGTTTAACATTTCTCCATTTCAAAAGAAAGTACTTTCTCTCAAAATGGCTTTTACAAATCATTTTCACAAGAAACACAAATTACTTGTATTTCAGTTCAATTTGATAAGATCATCAGCAGAGACTCTCTGGGCTTGAATCATATTTGTTAATTTATGGTCAACTATTCAGATTTACACATATTCCTTAAACTTGTGCTACTGTCACTGTTGCCCTGGGTCTAATGTGTCCCACTTGTAATGGAATTATGTTTGACTAAAAAAATCTTAACTAGAAACTCGCCTGAAATTCCTTACCTATCATGATCACAAGTCCCATAACACATTATTGGGGCAGTACATGTAATGCAGTTGTATCAGCAGCAGCTGTGTGTGTGTGTTTAAAGCAAAATAACCTGAGAGAGCCCCTTCCTCTTCAGACTGGCCTTGAATTCAGTTGTCATTCAAGGCAGTTGAGTCCAGTCTGCCCCCATCTATTTAATCCATAGCGAGAGGGAGGTGGATTTATACCTTTTACAAGAACAAAGTGAATTTGAACTCTATACACTGAATGCCCTTTACTAACAAATAACTAATATTCTACTCTTAAATCCATGCATGTTGACTCAATTAAAAATTGTTGGTTCTTTATTGTTTAAAAGAAACCATTTAAATAATTTGTATTTTAGCCTCAAACATATTCTGAGTAGTATATCTTTTAGGAAATAAGCATAATGTATAAAGAGAATGTCTTTTACTATATAATTCATTATCATTAGAATCATTATAATATTGAAGGCACATTAAAATGTTTGCATTTCATTTTTAAAAAATTTTAGCAATTTTTTTTTTTTGTTTTAAATTAAAACAGTAATAACTTTATGAAAATAGTTACTGTTTGGGAGGATTTTTTAATTCACTTTTTTCTTTTTTTTAATCTGTTTACTTGTAGGATGTGAAGCAGAAAAGCGTCTCTTTATGGAGCTTTATTAATAGTAATATTGAAGACTTTTTAAACCCACTCTATGCTACATATTTGGACCAACATGTGCTTCTACCTGTGGCCAGTATGCGCCAAATTGAACTTTGGATGGGGTACTACTGCAGATGGAACCCAAGACTTAGACCTCAGGTATGTCTGGAATTTGTAGCTAGAATATACGTTGGAATAATTTGAACCTGTAGAGACTTCCAAGTCAGAAAATATACAATTGTGTATTCTCACTCATCCTCAAAAAGAATGTGATAATCCTTGAAAGTGTTCACATCGCTTTGAAATAAGAATGACATCTAATTTTTTGATTACTTTTAAATAATATTAATAAAAACAATTGTTCTGTCTGATTCATAAGTTGTACTGAGACATCAAAACTTTTGAGATATTTATTCAATAATTAGAATGCGCACAAGCTGTCAAATATTTTGTTAGGAATTTGCAATTATAATGACAAAAGTTCTATTATGAAACTCAAATTATAAAAGATTTTAGAATATTGCTTCATGATTAATTGATTCTAGTAAAATTAAGGCCATAATAAAAAGAAAAGTTTCACTACTGAATAACATTAAAATCAGCCAAAAGGATTTAAATTTAAATAAAGATGTTTTATCCACTTCTACAATCGAGTAAACATGGTAGAGAAAACAAAAACTCACTTGGAAACACAAAAACAATTCATGGTTAGATGAGCCAAAAATAATTTAGAAAGCTTTTTGTTTTCTTTGTCAGGGAAGAGGGGGTAAATTACTTAATATCACTTGAAATTTTCACAAGTTCATTGTTTTGTTATATGTTTTTGTTTTTTGGGGGTGTTTTGGGTTGGTTTTTTATTTTTCAATAATACAAAGAATATTCTATTGTGATGAATAGAATTCATAATATAAAAGCAATGTAGTTTTGATTCATTCATTTTCCTTCCTTTATAGTTTAAAAAAAAACATGCAATATATGTGATCTGTCTGGAAATAATTTACACTTTTTAATATTTATGAAAAAGTAGCCTACCTCAGGCAATAGAACCTTAAACTTCATGAAAGTACTCATTTAGAGATGTCATACACAGTATCTTTTCCATTTTTTTCAAAGCAGTCAACAAAGTCCTTTATCAGGATTGCCATCAGCTTCACTGCAGTTTATTTCATTAAAGTCCAAAGTCCTGACTCTTTCAACAGTCATTTGAAAATTGCTTTTGGAAAAACCAGAAGACAAACTTGGGTGATGTGATGTTTTGCCAAAAGTTCCTTCATTAGAGAGGAAAAACAAGCAGTTGCAAATGGCTTGATACTTTCCAGACAGCCCTTCATCAAATCCCCGAGTGGTTTTCTAATACTTGCACTATCAATTTCTGATCAGCATTTCTGGGTGTTCTACTTCTTTTAGACCTGTGAAAAAGTTGTCAATATATACCTGGACAAGTTTGAAGCATTTCTACAAAGATTTTATCTGAGCTTTACTCATTGAAGCATGTCCAAAATGAATAGTTTCTGCAGATGAATGTCGAAGTTTCAAGCAAAACTTCATGCATATTTACTGTCGATCATGCAACCAGTTTTTGAGTTATTTAGAATAGCTGCATACTTTTTGGATAAACAAAGTCGGAATAAGCAGGAATACTTTCTTTTATGACAGTCATTGCAACCTTCTTATTTGTATTTACATTTAATTATTTTTCTGATATGATCAGATGCCCCATGTAATCTCTGTAATTAGTTTAAAAAGTTTTTAAAAATATGATTAGTGTACATTTTTTTTTTATTCTTACATTAGAGCAGGAGCTTCTCAATATTGTGGGTGTTATCTACCACTTTAATATGGAATAATTTTCCATCACCCACCTTTTTTATAGTAAATATTCAAAAACACCAAAATTGATAAAATTTGTTACTGATTTTATGATGTCGTAAAATAACAAATAATGCTGACTTAGTTGGCAGCTGCTGGTGTATTAAAGAACAAGCGAAAGTAAACTTGACCATTGAAAATTTTATATATATATATATATATATATATATATATATATATATATATATATATAATTTGGTTTTATGATCAGTGTTAGTGTTGCAAGTATTGACAAAATGGATATTTGTTTATAATTATAAAATTAAAAAGAATATACACTACTAGCAACTAATAAAAATTCAGCAAATAGTTCTTTTTAATTAAATTGTAATTTTATCTAACTATAACTACCGGCCTGAAAATTCGAGAGATCTTGTCAGGAAAATATGCATCCTTTGGCTGGATTTGAACAGAGCAGATATGGATGTTTCAAGAATCAGCAGAGAGTATCTGTTCAAAAGGCACTATTTGGGCTTTGTTTGACTGTAAGTCCTATGTGGCCAAGTGGTTAGGCACATCTGATCCAATGACGGTTCCCCACAGGGGATGCAGGTTCAATTCCTGCCAGAAGATGCATATTTTTATGATAAAATTTCTCGAATATTCAGGCCTGTAGATGTAGCTGGTTAAAAAAAAAATACCCGTTTAATTAAATAACATTTCATGTTCAAAGTAAATATTTGTGTGTCTACAAAAATAACAAACATTGTGATAATAACTTATTTTCTTTCTAGGAACCAATCCATCTTCGGAATAAGGAACTTTTGTTCTTGAAGTCCCAGCTGCAGAAA
This sequence comes from Acanthosepion esculentum, assembly GCA_964036315.1. Taxonomy (NCBI): domain Eukaryota; kingdom Metazoa; phylum Mollusca; class Cephalopoda; order Sepiida; family Sepiidae; genus Acanthosepion; species Acanthosepion esculentum. The sequence continues at coordinate 45,728,148 of OZ038505.1, forward strand.
AAGTACGAAGAATTAAAGAAAGAACGGGACAGCAGGAATGCCCGTGGTACTAGCAGCAGTAGTAGTAGCCAGGCAGTCGCAGCATCCACTTCGATGTCATCCAATTGTGCACAGAGAGTTGCCTCCCCTGTAAGCACCTGAAGCCACAAATGCTAAATTAACACTAAAATATTCCAATTATTTTCCCCACCTATGTAACGCTCACATGCACGGCGTTAGATTTTATTATGCAAGTCAATGTTTTCACAATGAAATTAAAAACTATTAAATAATAAACCAATACTAAATGTTGCTAAAATATATATTGTAAGTTTTAACTTATAATATTGAACTTTTTTTAAAGATATTGATGATAATTTTCCATGCAAACCAAGTACAAAAAAATTTTTTTTTAGAAATAAATCCCAAATATATAGGACTTAAAAAGCAATGTTTGATTAATACATGATCACATATACCTAAACAAATTCTTATTTTCATATTGGGCTGCTTGACATTCTACAACTTTTATCTGTCTTTTGTTTATTGATTTTAATTTTCTACTCTCTCAACTCAAACCTTAGTTACAGCCGTTCTTATTGCTTCCAAGAGATGTTCACTTGAATATTGTTTTCCATTCTTATATGCATCCCTTTTAATGATGAACCATAAGTTTCCTATTGAAAATATTTGAAGTAGCTGGGGCTGTTCCATTAATTTGACTTTTTAAAGGGACCTATAATTTACTGTGCAGTGTGGTGTAATGGATAATGGCTTGGAATTAGAATTCAGAGAACTGGGTTCGAATTCCGATCAGGTTCATTACGTTCACTTATGCACAAATACCCTTGGGAAAGGTATGAATCCATTTCTTCTTCTCCCAACTATGAGTTGAATAGCAGGTCAGACTGGGTCCTATAGCCTTGGTTGGCAACCAGTCTACCACAGAAAGAAATGGTAACCTACTGTGGGAAAATCTACTGCTGAGTCAATTATGAATTGAAAAAGACAATATCACTCGTGCATCTATCATGTGTGGCACTTAACTGACTAATAATTTTCTACTTCCAATATTAGCCCCAAACACTTCACCTCTCGTCCTGTTGTCTTATGAATCATACTGATTAACTATTTCCATGAAGGACACAACATCTAGCCTTGCTATCAAGTTCAACCAATATAGCTCTATATACATCATTAAAAATTCATTTTCATGTATTTTTCAGTTTTTTTTTTTTTTTATGTTTATCTAAAGGTTTGGTTGTTTTCATGTCTTTAGCCAATATTCTGCATCGCAACACCATCTTTAAATATATTCCTGTTGGTCAATCCAATTTTTTGGCTTATTACTTTTAATTTCTCTCAAATCTCATTTGGTGAAATTCTTAAAACCAGGTTTTTTTTTCCATTCTTATTCCAATGGTTTCAATTTATTCTATTATTATTCTGTTCCCAATTCATTATTTTTTTTCAACCTTCAGAGTTGTATTCCTATCACTCAATATTTTATTTCTCTTTGAGGTTATATCTTTCTTACAACCCATGACAATCTTTATATACTTGAAATTTTTTTAAATGTCAATAAAAAATATGAACAGTCCACTAATTGCTTAATAAAATCATATACTACCAAATAAATTATTGCTAATATTTCTAATAAAAAGTTATAATCTGAAATTCATGTTGGGTTTATCATAGAAATATATTATGAAGACTTTACAAATATTGATTGGTTAATACCATTTTTATTGTGAAAACATTGAATTGCCTAATAAAATCTGACACAGTGTCCACATACTTGTTGATCTAAGCATTGCTTGGGATTATATATATTTTACAGGAACTGCTTATTTTTGTACAGCAATCAATACAGGTAATTAAGAAAAATATCTTGAAAATAAGTTGTTAAATTTTAAGTTATCTTAAATTTTTTAAATATTTTTGTTTTTCTGCTTTAAAAAACAATTGAGGTTTATCAGTTCTCTGCTGCTAATTCAGTGACTTCTAACAACCACAAAACAGTAAATTGAATATCAAAAGTTTACTATATTTAATGTTCACTATTATAATTTGTGGTTTGTCAGCAGGCCAGTTACTGTGATTTTTGCATCAATGTGTGTGGTGTGTTGATTACATGGGGACAAGACATTTTTCTCTCTGAAACAGTAAATGTCTAAATGATGAAATTTCTCTCTTCCCAATTTAGTTGAAGCACAGAAAGTGTAAAATAAAAAATTCCTAAACTCGTTTCCTATCAAATGGTAATCAAAGAATCTATAAAGGAAATGAGAAAGCTGACCAATTCTTGTAATGAAAAACAGAAAATCTGACATTTCAAATGTTACTGAATATCTGTTTTCCTCCTTTGTATACTATGCTTAAAAGAAAATTCAACTTTAACTAAAGTAAAATTGAAAGTTCAAAGCTGAGCTCAGTTCCAATATAATGATTTGAGAAAAGACGTGCTACTCTACAGAGATCTATATCAACAAATCTGATTGCTTACAATAATTTTCTGTTGGTCGCTGATGTCTTTAGTTGGTCAGTTTATGAAATGAATTAATCTTCTTGTCAAATTGGGATTGGATGAAATATTAACAGATGGTCACTGTCCATTCTTTTGCTGAGAAATTATATTTTGCAGACCATTTTTTTATATTATTTTTTTTAAATGATAAAGGGAAATAACTAAATGACAAATGTTTGAAATTACTGACATTATTTGGCAGGAAATTGTTTAAACTGTTTTTTCTCTAATAATCAAAAAACATTGATCTACTTGGATTAATTCAATGAAAGACTTTAATCTGTGTTCAACAATTTTATAAATCAATATCATGCCAAGAATCTGTTGTTTACAAAAAAAACAAAAACTAAATTTTGCACAGGTTTATATTAATCTTTTTTTGAGGCTTAATCAGACTTTTGGATGGACTCAGTTTTAATTGTTAGATAATTTAGGTTTAATTTTATTAATCTTGGAACCAATTTTATATAACAAGCATTTGATTGGCTCTAGATAAAGTTCAGTGAACTTTAATATTTGATTAAAACACAAATAACACTTTTTATTAATATTCTAAAATTCTTTCTGAACTTTTTAAACTTCTAGTTTCAGTCTTCACCTTCATAGAAAGGATTTTACAGCTGAACATTTGAGAATGTAACACTTAGAAATAAAATAAAAAAAAACTTTCAGCAAAAAATTTACTTTTAAACTGTAAATTGTATCTTTTATTGTTTAATTGCTCTGTTGCTGAAACTTAATGTTTTGAATCTCATTTAGTTTGCAATGTTTTCAAATCATGCAAACTGATGAGACCCATTCTAATGAGAGAATAGTTTTGTGTAAAGTCTATTTATCAATAGATAGATTTTCACTTTTAGAATATAAGTTCTTTTCACTGAGCTTTGTCTTGAAAGTTTATCCAGATATATCTTTTGCTTAATTATAGCTACTTGATTACTGGGTAATATTTGGTAACATTTAGCCGCACACACACACACACACACACACACATATATTCTATTCTAAATGCACTCAATTTACAAGGAGGACCTGCTTTTATTTATATCTGTATCACACTAGCTCTCACTGATAAAGGACTGCTTGCCTTATGACCAATATATGGGGGTGGGGTCTAAAAATCAATAACTCCTGCTTATTCTTTTAAACTAAACATTTTCCTTTTTTAAACATTTTCTTTTATCATGTTTCCACTTTTGTAATATATTCTGTATCCATTGAAATTGTATAACAAAACTTTGGCTTCTTTCAGTTTTTATTTTGCGTTTCTCACTTGAGTATCGTTTGCATGTTCATTACATCGGTGGCGAGGGGAGGGACTTTCCATTTCATTTAAAGAAAGGAAGAAAGATTTCTAATAAATTTTTCTTATATGTGTCTCTTGGTCCATATTATTGGATTCCCCCCTCCTAGTGAACATTTTTTTTTTTTTTAATTTAAATGGATGCTTTGTTTTTCAAATTTTGTAAGGACAAGTTCAATTGCTTTCTCCTTATTCTGTGCTTCTTTTATGTTTTTGGTTGAAGGGCTGAAAACCTAAGCCGACCAAAAAGGTCTTTTAATAAAAGAAACAAAACAAATCTACAATTTGGCCATTTGATCAGATTTTGGGAAGTGAGGGGGTTATGTCAAGAACTTCTTGTTCTCGTCTGGCATTTGGCTGATCACTGACTGCAAAAGTGTCACTTATGTTCTAAACACCAGTTTTCTCTTCCATTTGTAATAAACATCTCGAGCCTTGACAGTTGTTTTGGTCAAGATTTCATTAAACTGAAGTGTGTATTCTTGGAGGAAAATTAGATTTTTCTTAATGTGCTTTGAATGCTTATTGTTTTAATTTCTTTTGCAAAATTAACTTTCTAATGTTTTTAGAGGGGGATTAAATTACAATGTAAATTTAAGGCTAAACTGGACCCCGAGTTTCTTTTTATAAAATATAGTTACTACTTTTTGTGTTAGACTATAATGCCTTTTATTTTAAAGTTTGGAATTGTAAAAAGACAATTACATTTTCTCTCTAACTAGGAACTCAATTAATGGTATTCAATTATACTAACTCCAAATTATAAACTTGATAAATCCATTTTGTTTCTGTTTTCCATAATTACCCACATATTTGCATAAAGGTCGACACAACATTTAGGTACGATTTAACAGTAAATTTAGATTATAAATTGATTATTCAATGATATAATTTCAAAGTAAAAGTAAGGGTCCATTTTTGGAATTATATATGCATTGTTAATCGACCCCCCCCCCCAATTTAGAGCCACATCCCATGCTTCCACTTTTAAACTTTCATTTTCTAAAAAATAAACGATGCTAACGAAAAAAAAATTAATTTCAAAATACATTTAAAAAAAAATTATAGTTTCAAATAAATGCAATCAGTCATTGAAAATAACACAAATTCAATTTATAGAAACAAAATAAGTTGTTGTCTTTTAAATATTTTACACTTCATACAATAAATGATGTTTTGGTGTTCACTGTAAAGAGAATAAAGAAAAAAAAGATACTGTATGAGGTAATTGGTGTACCGAAAGTTAGAGAGAACACAACCGATGCCTTTAGTCATTGAAGAAACTGAAATGTGCTGCTGCTTTTATATGTCTAGACTGGTTCACAGATGCAAATTCTTGTTTTAGGTAGAAAAACTTTTTATTGACTGAAATATTTGTAATCCCCCACCCCCTTTGTTGAAAGTTATATATATATATATATATATATATATATATATATATATATATATATATATATACTTGCACTGACACACTTTGTTTCAGTCAGTCACAAAAGTGTTAACTTTTACTTTTGCCTCTTCTTTATTACAGGTACACAAACAGAAAATTCACAGCATTGAGTATTTTTGCCTTAATCATAACATCTTAGAATGTTTAAATTTGGTTTCTAAATTACTTTTTTTACTTCTCATTGTGTTAGGGGCGGTGTTTTCTCTCGTAGTCGATACAAAAAAGGAAAAATGTAATAAAATGATTTGTAGTTTTAGGCTTCTTTTCTTTACATTAAGATAGAATTGAATTTAAGAACATGCTAGAAAAAAAAACATAGAGCACATTTAATTGAATCAAGAAGAAACCAGATGTCTACCACATTCTGCTTGACTTAATGTTCTGTAAATGTCATTAAATGAACAACCATTTCATAACGAATATGGGAATTGTGTAAGAATTGACCTTAATGAATCAGAAGATGAAAAATGCGTGAAATCTGCAATATCTTTTTCACTTTTGATTGCAGGAAAAAATTAGAAGATGAATGAGATTTACTTAGTTTTGTTTCATTTAAAAATAGACAAAAATAAGTTGCAAGCAAATATAAGAATAAATTTTAAGAGAAGCTGTAAGATGTGATGAGATTTAAGGATTTTAGCTCAAAGTGACCATTGCAATACAAATGCCTAGTGGATATGTTTATTTCAAAAGCATATTTAAAATGTTGCATTTCTTGTCACTATTATTGATAAGTATCTTTTAGCCTTTCAGATTTTTTAAACAAAATAATGCCCCCAGGCATTGCATTTGCCTTTATATGAACTGTGCTGGCAACATAGCACTGGTGAGCAAAATTACAGACCACTCACAAAAGCATTGAATTTGCCCAAATAATAATGATATCCTGTCCTGTTTTCTTACTAAGTTTAATAAATATCTCCAATGGAGAAACATCTTTTGAAAAATGATCATTTCGAAGGAACCAAATTATAAAATCAATAAACACAATTATATTGCGATCAAAGAAATCATTCTTATTGATCATCCTGTATATGGAAGTAAATGGTGAACAACCTTCAAGTTGCATAATAAAATCTCGCCTCATACTTCCGACCAAGCATAAAATGGAGGGTGCATGTGAAACCCTAACCCTGCATTTTCCTTCTCGTTCATGTTGGTGTGCATAAATAAATGCTGGGGTGAGAAATGATGACTCAAACAGGTTTCCAATACATTTAGTTATTTAATTCACAGATTATCTTGTGCAGATGACACTTGGGACAACTGCCATTTTTAACAGGCCAGCTTTTCTCCTTAATTCCTTATACTAACTCTGCTCACCTCAACATCAGGACGCGCACACTCCTGGCAATTCTAACTAGTGAGTCTGGACCACCCCCTGAGAGACAATCAGGCTCTCCAGAACTGAACCATATCCCAATTATAGCTGTTAATACAAGCCTATGGTCGGAAATCTCTAATGTCCAGTTTGTTCTCAGAAGTTTTCATTTATTTATTTAGTTTTGTGTGTATAGATCCCTGTCCGTAGAACTTCTGTTCATTGACGCTATGGTTTCGTCCATACAATATTTGTTGGTGATTAACTTCTTTTGCGTTGGGTTTTGTCTAACTAACCACAGCTGTTCACAAACAACAAGTATATAGACTGAACTGAATGTTGTCCATTTTTGTTGCAGTTATGAAAAATATTTCATCCTAGTTCAATAATGTTCATAATTTAACTTAAAAAAAAACAAACGCAAATCTAGATTTATTGTAGGGTACTTGTAACAATAATAAAACCAAAAAGAAAATTGAACACCATCTTTCTTGTTTAGAAAACTCTTTAGTGGCCATAATCATTTTTTACTAAAAGTTCAATAATTGAAGCGAAAAACTTTAGTGGCAGTGATGAGGTCGTAGTTAAATTTACCAATTTCAATATTCCCTTTGCCAAGTTTTGCGAGTAACAATGGCGGTTCGTGTCCGTTTATTATTTATATCGATAGTAAGCGTTAATTAGTAGGTCAGTTATTAAATCATATAAATAAGTAGTCAAAGAGTACAAGAATTAGTGTTTGGATTGGTTGTTGGCAAAATAGCAAAGATTGACGATTCATTTTGGGAATTGGATCATTTAGCTCATTATCAAACCTAAAAAAAAAAGATAATCTCTTAATCGATGATTAAAAATCAGCAAATAAAAAATAAGGCAAGATTGCAAACGATTCTATTAGACAAAATGAACGTTTTGTTGCTCCGAAAGTTCTTTGATTAAAACGTCTTCTATTTTACATTGTCATACTCAATCGAGATGATTGCATCATGAAGAAAGCGAGAAATAGGCGAAGTGAATTTATAGTTTATACTATTAAATAATAAGCCCAGTAGCAAATTGAGAAGAGTGAAAAGACAACAGGAAATATGACTCTAGAATATTTGTCCACTTGTCTTGCTTTTTCCTTCCCGTTGGGATCTTGTTCATAATTGACAACAGTCGAGTCTTGTTCTGTGTAACCATTGCTCTGAAAAAGAAAGAAAAAAACGAACAAATTACACATAAATAACTCGTATTATTAATCTTTCTGCAAGAGCTTTATGTGTTATAAAAAAGACGTCACAACAACCAATATATATTTGAATACGTGTATTCTTTTCTCTGGGGTTTGTATCTTAACACAATCAGATTTGTCCAACAAATTTAGTTGGATTAAAAAAAAAAAAAGAACTTACAATAAATTTTTCAAGCCACTTATTAGAACAGAAAAAGACAAATGATTCTGATGAAAACACGTTGTCTTCCATGTGTGTGAATGTGAATGATATGCGTGTGCATTCTTGTGCTTATGGTGGATTCTGTAGCAAACAGAAGCAAAGATATAAAATACTTACTTTTTCTTACCGAGCATGTTCCAAAATATTATCTTAGATGTTTAAAAGATGTTTCGTCGGAACGTGTTGGCCTGAAAAAAACGCACAAGATCACGTGCGTTAGACCATGTGCCGTTTTAACTCTTACTTACTATAATTTAATTTAATAAATCTTTCTGTATTGGCAGAGGCATTCTTACAAGAGTATATTTTGTTAAATGTTACTCATGTTTGGCTGGCCTTGAGAAAGGCCCAAACCTGCGGCGCTCAAAGGAAATGACTGAAATAAATATTGTTGATTTAATTCTTTATTCATTCACGTGTATGAGACTTGATAGATATTTTTACGTTTGGTCTCCCAAACTTACACACGATGTTTCTTTTGTTGACATAGCATATCGCTCGCTATGACTTTGAAAAGTTAGATTCCCCTCGACTTTAAACAAGACTATAAGTCTCAGTATTACATATTCTGCTATAATATTTCCCCTATCTTTTATACTTGTCTATTCACGCGATTTTCCTATGCCTGATTTGAGAGTCTGATAGAAAACTTTTAGTCACCATAGGACCGATGAGTACTACCCCGGAACCTCCTGATTTAGCATGAGCAAAACAAATTCACAGATTTGCGTTTGCAAATCTGTGAATTTGTTTTGCTCATGCTAAATCTCGAAATCTTACCCATAATGTTGAATGTGTTAAAAAATCGTTCAATTACTTAAGAAAAAAATCTCAAGTTGATGTTAAAAATTGCCGCAAAATATTGTTGATTTATTTAATGATCTATCATGACATGTCTCTAATTTATATTTAGATACATTGTATTTATTCTCAGTTTTTCTAGCTAAATTGTTCACCTAAATTGCACATGATCCATTGTTGTACATAATTAGGTTACAATGAGATTTGTATTTTATATGAATACAGCATTATGTAGTAGTGTGGGAGGAACAGTATCCAGTATCAAACTCTGGTGGTAACTGTATCATAGACTGGAAAGAACGAGATCCTTACACCGGTCTTGAAGGTACAGTCTAGCAGTATTAGTTTTCCTTGACTAGTTTTAGACTCATTTTTTTCCTGAAGGTTTCAGCTTGTTAAAACATTTAAATCCGAAAAGAATCTATGATAAATCCGTGATCAAAGAGTCTCCAGTATAGAAATAAAGCCACTCTTTCGTATTTTATAAATCCATTTTATGATGTAATGGGTGTTACCTTGAAGGAGACTTTTTAAAATTTAAAAATATAACGATGAAAATGAAAACTTACGAACACCGTAATTGACACTTTCTCTGAATCCATTCGATTGGCTCGGCGTCTGAAGTATTGTTTTATTTCTCGTCTGTTGAGGACATTAACAAGGGCGTATTCAAGCAGAGCAAGGAAGACGAATATGAGGCAAACAGCCATCCAAATATCAATGGCCTTCACATATGAGACTTTAGGCAGGGCAGAAACGGCCGCTGATGTCTGGCTGGTAACGGTCAGTACGGTAAGAACACCCAATGAGGTCCGGGCAGGTACAGCATCAATGTTGAGCCAAAACGAAAGCCAGGAGACGAGTACAGTAAGGGAACACGGACAATAGATGTGGAGGATATAAAAGCCCATGCTTCGTTTTAAGTAAAATTCGGCCCGCAAACAAGAGAAATATTCTAGAAGAAAACAAATAGGAAATTAAACACACGTAGGTTTTAATTACGAAGGACATTGCACATCGTTTATATTATATGTTAGCTTTTTTTCACATGTAAAATTTTGAATTTCATCGGTTTTAAATATACGATCATAGAATAATATTTTTAAATACACCCAAAATAATTTTATTGATAGTTAAAACAAATGGATGTGGTACCTTATTAAAAAAAAGTTAATTCACATCCAACACATTTTTTTAATCATTTCACCCCAAGCAAGGTAATAATGGTACTAAGGCGCAAGGGGTTACTGAGTATGAGAAAAACATTAAGGAAAGCGAATAATAAAAGAACAGGAATTAAGAAGATAGCGTTTGATATTGTATCTAAAATTTTGAAAATCAAAATTGACCGGAAAGCAAGAAACCGAAAGAGAGTTCCACAAGTGAGAAGTGCGAGAGAAGAAACTTTTAATTCAGAACTTATGGTTCCATTTCTCACCATTTCAACTGTAAAATGATGAGACATTGTTGCCAGTCTAGTACTACACAATTCATAAAGTCTAAGTACGATAGAAGAAAATTAATCAGGACAATTACCATGAAAATATTTATAGAAAAGGCGCAGGGAAGCTAAGTTACGACGGTGGGAAAGTGTGTGAAACAGATGGTTACGCACGCACACACACACACACTGGATGGCGGAACAGGGTTTAGGAGAAATGACAAAGACAAAAAAATATTAAGAGCTGCAAGGGAGAGGAATTTGTGGGGAGCCATGATCGCCTACGTCCTGGGGGTACAGGGTACATAAAAGAAGAACCGATTTTAGCCTATTGACTTGATTGACAGAATTGTGTGTAAAATAAAGTTTTCACAGCTGTCAAGTCTAATAAAATATTTTGATATTGTTGAATAATGATTTAAATAGGTATTTCTCCGATTGACAAAATTGAATAACAATGTGTATTCTAATCTGCCTCCAAACAGAAATTTTCTAGTTGCATACCTACAATTTCTCATTTTTAATCAAAATGCAAAAAACAACTTAAATTAACAGACTAAACGGCGGGCGTAAATTTTTCAAAACATCTGCCTAAAATGTTTCATTGAACAAGAAGCCGAAAGTGATCAGGATATAAGTTGGTCTTTAATCTTAAACAATTAAAGACCAATTTTTGTAGTTTTCCAAAATCAACCAAGAAAGAATTAAGGAATAAAAATTGTACGGTTTTTCGCCATAATAGGAAAACTCACTTAAGATATTGTTAACCTGATTACAATGCGATGGTCGTAATCAATTTTATATCTTTGAAGAAGTTAGCAGAAAACAGAAATAAGATCCAGTGTTCTGTCTCGAGACGACCGTTTTTAATTGGGCTCTAACACTAATGTATCCGCATTTCCTTAGTATATTTTTATTTTCAATAAATAGTTCCTGTACTCAATATAGACAGTTTCTATTGACTTTATTGATAAACAAAATAAAAGGCGCTATCTCAATATGATTGTGACTGAAATTAGGTCGAATGCAATTAGGCTTTTAAAAAAGTTTATTAACAAAAAGCAATTTAATTGAATTTAGTTTCTAGAGGGTCTGAAACGAAAGCTATCACTACAAGACCAAAAATAAGCTAAAATCACTTGTCAAAAATGGAGAATCAAAACGACAAAAACTTCTCGGCAAAATCTTGATATTGTTAATGTTTTGTTTTAATTAGTACGACCACGTAGGAAAGGTCATGTTTCATAGTACAAAGCAACCGAAACCTCATAAACTTCTTATAAATCAGATGTACTTACCGCCATTTTTTCTATTCGCATTACATGTTCCAATAGCCCATTTTGTAATCTCAAATTGTGGCATTATGTGGATGGCTTTTAACATCTGTAACGCTTTCTCTCTATCTGAATGCCACTGGAACTGTAATCTGTTTGTAGTGTAGGCAACTGAATGAAAGGAACAAACAACAAGCAAAATGTAAATTATCTGTTACCAATAAGCGATTACTTAAATAATAGTTCTTCTGCCTGTAGACAATAAATATTTTTGCTGATGGGAGACTGGGTCCTTGAATTAGCTTTAAATTGTGGATTCAAAATAATTAATGGGACACACATGACAGAGAGACCCTTTAATTTCCGCACAAACATTTGTCAGTTTTAAAACAAGATTTTAGAAGCATCTATTTTTTTTACGTGTAGATCGAAATCAACTGTTTGGAGTTAACGAATAAAAATAAAACTATTATATAAAAGAGAGATGGAGACATGTTTCTATGAACGGTTAGCAGCTCTTTCACCTCCAACAGGGATAATTTTTCATCGTTATTTTCATTTTGTTCCTGAAACATATAACGCGGCCGAGCCAGCTCGATCCGGGGTCTTTCCCATGCTCGTCAGTACTGGCATTGGTCAACTGATGGTTATCTGTTTACCGCTTCGTTACTTAATCCGCTCTGTCCCACGTTGTGTTTCTTGGTCACAGTCGAATTTTCGTCAGCACTTAAGCGCTGAATCAAGTTGGCGAAACCGTACTATGGAAAAGGACAAGAATGCTTCTGCTGGTGAAAATACAAATATCACAAAAAAGAACGAAGGTTAATGGTTTTATATAATCGTTGGTTCAACAAAATTAACCGTTCCCATATGACTCTCTATCTAAAACTTGGAATGGGTTAAGAATTCACACGAGATGTTAGGCCGGATTCATCTATGTCCTAAAGGGAAACGGCACCATGATGCTTGTAAACTGCTGGGGGAGGCAGATTCAGCCCCACCTTGGGCCAAAGTGCCCAGGTTAAAAGGAAAGCAGCTGTCTCGTTTGGTTGATGTTCACGAACTGCAAAATGACTACCGCTTGGGTCACTGTATAGAGTGACTTCATGAAGAAGCCGACAAGTGACCCACTTGACTCATCTCCACCAAAGGGAGATAAGCGCATAACCTTCTGTTTTAGCGCCTTTTTTTTTTCAGGTGAAAAACACTGATTTGGAAATTCTTGCAAAAATCAAATAATTGTTGGATTTTAATTAAACTTTCAGTACTTATTCACAAATGAATAGAATTATTTTTTTATTTTAGAAAATCTTGGTATTTTTTTGTTTTGTTTTTTGTTTTTTTACATGTTATCCACCACTAATTTAATTTCGAGAAATTAAATTTTCAACCGAAAATTTTTTATTAGTTAAAAGCAAGACTCCTTGGAGAATGTAAATCAATTTTTTTTTTCAAATTACTACTTATTTCCCGAAAATCTGCTCCGGATCGTAAAATAAAAATGCAATAAAACTATAACATTATTTAATTGTAAAAGATTTTAATTATTGTTATAAAAAAAAGGTTTGAGAGGAAGTAAAAGAAGGCTGAGTCCATATAGCTCGAGTGAAGCTTTATTCCACTAGAAATCTACTCCGGTAGCGAACCGTAAGAAGAAAATGGCGGACTACCTCATGAAGAGAGAAAGACGAAAACAAAGGGAAATCAATCAGTCCTGGAAAGTCAGGGAAAGATTAAAGAGTTCCTTTATTTTCACCACAATTATAAATTGCTTTTATAAATAAGATTTATTAAAGACACTATTATCTAAAAAAAAAATATCCATGAATAATAAATTTTCACAAGAATTGTTTTTTTGCGGGGTGGGGGAGGAGGGATTAATAATTTATAATATATAAATCTTTTAAAATTCTGCATTATTTTCATCCGGTTAGGTGATATTGTTATTAAGTGAAAACTATATTTACTAATGAAGAATTGAAAAGCTTAATACAAATCATTTTGCAGCAAAATCTTTTTTTTTTTTTATGTACATAAAATATTATGTAACGTGCCCATTTCTGAAAGTATGGTCGACCATACACGACATTATCAGAAAATAGCGATGACTACAGTAAATTTAAAGTCCACATGACGGAGAATATTTTTCAACATTTTTGACATTACTGAGTATTTAAAAATTATATAAAAAGGGGGCTCACCCGTCATTTTCTTAAATTAGGATTTAACAGTTAGTCTCCATAAAACAATAATAAAACTCTCAACACATTTATCAGCAATTTATGTGATTGACGTGCGATGACGCAATCACCGAAACTGTTTCTTTTAAAAATCTATTGCTCTCTTATCTTAAAGTAAATATTTTTTTTTAAATCAGATTAATTATACTTTAAATCAGCTAATATTCTTCAAATAAGAAAAGTATATTTTATTTTTGGGAGATTTTTTTAATACAGAGAATTACATTGCGAGAAAGACAACTAAAAAGGCGCTAATTAGCTATTTTAGCAGAAAAAATCGATTCCAATCAATATCATTTCTGTTTGAAATGCACCAGAGTATTTTGCTTACTGGAAACAGTAAATTTAATCCTTTAGCTTTCAATTAAAGCTAAAATGAAAGCTTCAAGAAAGATGTATCATTTATAAAAATTCATTTTAAATCAAGGTATCGAAAATTAGTGGCGGTACCTAATTAATTGTGACTATGACTAATTACCAATGCTACTGTAAGGTAATTTAAGTAGATATTGTGAATTCCATCTTCACTAAATGATCCACTTCTTTTAAGATAAGTTAAAATTCATCTACTCATAATGATGAGGTCATTCGGTACAACTTACAACTTTGAAAATGAAGATAACAAAGTTGATCATCCATTGGGTAATTCTGAAGTTGCATTGGACACGAGGCTCTTAAGGAGATTCTGGCAAAGAGAGAAAATTCAAAAAGAGAATTAAACCAAAATGAATCATGCAAAGTCGCTTTACAGAAGAATCTTTTAAATTTTTTGAATATGGCAATAACTTTTCACAATGAATAATAAATGAGATCGTTGAAAAGTTTCTTAAACTTAAAAATAACAAGTACAACACTTTTCATTTTTTCACGGTTAAAAAGAACAAAGTTTCAAATTTCTTCCAATCGGAATTTTCGATTTTCTTTAAATCTAAATTTTCCTTTTAGAAAGCAAGTATTTCTTACTTGTTAACAAGAATATAATTTAGAATCACTTATATTTATACATATGCATCAGTCTTAAACTTTATATAGTTTTGTGTAGCCACAATGTGAATATATTGATTCAAAATATCAGGAAGCAGTTTATCGACTCGAGTCACTTGACAAATAAACTCACAAAAACATAAAAGTCTTTTTTTCTTTTTGGCTTAAGAAGAGCGAACGTCTAATCTCTTATCCCGGGTACTATGAATGACACAAATAAAAAAAAGACTTACTCCGATGTGAAATTTTTAAAAAATGTACATTTATTAAATAATTCTGTGCTTTTGCACTGAGATTATATTTCAAAGTTGACGAATTTTAATATAATTTGCACAACTGGCGATATAAAAATGTCTCTTTTTCAATGATTATCTTACGAATCAGTAGAATTTTTTTAAAGCAATTCATCCCAAGCAAGGCGGGAGTGGCACTAGTACGCAAGGGGTTACAGAGGATTGAGAACAAGAGTAAAGAGGCGTGTTTGAGGAAAGGATGGGGAACAAGCTCGGGGTGTCATATGTCGATTGACATTACCCTTGAATATTTGAAGATTATAGTCATCGGGGAAGCAAGTAAGGGGAAGGGAATTCCACAGACGGGAAGTGCGGGAGAAGAAACTGTTTGAGAAGAAGAGACGGTTACATTTAACCGTTTTGACAGTGAAAGGGTGGGACCGAGATGCTAGCCTGGTAGCTCGCTTAAATTCATACAGTCCGGGAATCAGTGAAAGTAGCACGTTGGAACAGTTGCCATGAAAATACACAAGAGACAGGGGGAGGCCACAGCACGTCTGTGGGATAGCGATTGTAGACAAGATGCCAGATCAGGACCTATCATCTTGCATATTCGTCTCTGGATTTTGTTAAGGAACTCGAGACGTACAGCTGGAGCACCAGACCACATATGACAGCAATATTCCATGCAAGGACGGATGGTTGATTTATCCAAGAACTGATTAATTTGAATGTTTTGCTGTCAGATTTTATTGTCTTATTGCTGTCCAAGTTTTTGGATTGTCATAAGGTCATCAAGTATGAGTTGAGGCGCACAATTAGAATCGAACTCATTTCAATCGTAATCCCCTGCGACGTGAACAAACACACGCTTCTTCTGACTTATCTTAGATTAATCTTCATAAAGCTATAAGATCAGCGTACTAAACGAGGATAAAACTCACAACTTAAATAAATTCTTTTGTCATGTGCTATGGTAGGCGCCCAGCCAAAATTGTTACAACTGATTGTAAATTATTGCAACGCCTCTATCCATAATGAAGTTAATTTAAGTACACACAATCACATATATATTTTATTTTTAAAGAAAATTATTAGAAATCTCGTATACATTCTTAACCCAGATGCCGTCAGTGTGTGTATTCCTTTCGACTTGCTAACTATTCTCCTTTGTATTGGCACAACTTTGAAAAACAACATTATCGATATGTAAAAATGTGTTCATATGCATTTGTAAATCATTGGTCATGAGCATCACCTACCAGCAACGGCAACTTAATTTTTTTTTTTAAATGTATATATGCCGTGGAACCAAACCAATTTCGCATTTACCAATCTCAAACATACTCAATCATGTTTATACATAGCAATTATATTGGAGTGTTTGTTTATAGCTTAGGGACTGCCGGCGCCAGAGGTCAATTTTGGTAATGGGATTTGGGCTTTTTATTTATTTACATCGACGTGTCGCAATTCGAGCATAAGATAATCAATACAGCTCAATGCTTCGTCAATGATTTGGAATGTGTCGCTTTTTTCATGTAATTTCCTTCCATTATGACCATCACCTATTTGCATTTGCAATGAATATAAATCTAGGCAGAAACTGCACTCTTCATCTCTAAAACTCAACATACATCGAGATCTGGACTAAATAAACTGAGTTAAGAAATTGCTTCTCTTAGTTCTTTAAGCCGTAAAGACAATTCTTCAGCAGACCCTATAGCACGCTGGCGCTACAAACTCACAAAAAGCTTTAACAAATAACAAAACATCACTTGAAGATTTCCAACAGCTGCAATAAGAAAAATGCCCAGAACATGTAACGAGAAGGGAAAATAATAATATAATGAAGATCAGGTTAGGTGCAAGAGTCTCATGGACACCCACCGAATCTATTATACGCCCTCCATCAATTTTCATAGTAGCATTCGTATAAAAATACAAATTTTATTGTAACCTAATTAAGGCACAATAATGGATCATATGCAATATAGGTGAACAATTCAACCAGAAAAATTGAAAATAAATACAAATTAGAGACATTCCTTATAGAAGGCCTCTGTGTGTGTGTGTGTGTGTGTGTGTGTGTGTGTGTGTGTGTGTGTGTGTGTGCGTGTGTGTGTCCGTCCGGCTAAAACTGAAAAACTACAATAATAAACGACAAAATAAATATATAGAGAGACTCAATATCACCCAACCCACCTTTTTGTAAAAAATATCATCGTATGATTTGTATTTACGAAGAGATATTAAAATTATAAATACGTAATAATTACCTTATAATTACAAGTATTACACACCTGAAATCTCTACAAAATCACAACGACCACTGGGTGGAATCACTATAGAATATGGTTACATACTATAGCTATAAAGGCGCGCGCGCGCACACGCACGCGCGCACACGCACGCGCGCACACGCACGCGCGCACACGCACGCGCGCACACGCACGCGCGCACACGCACGCGCGCACACGCACTTTCACGCACGCGCGTGCGCACGCACACACACACACACACACACACACACACACCAAGAATCTATTTTTGGTAGCGCTTGGACAGGGAACGATAGGTCGACGAAGCGAGAGAGTGCAGCACCGCAGTGTGGGGAAAGCGGATTATACTGAGACGCCCTCTTCTCATAGAGCTTACATGAGGGAATACCTGTATCACGTAGTTCAGCTATGATATATGGCTGATCTTCAAAGGCAAACATATTGGAAACAAAATGCAAAGCTAAACGGAATTGTCGATGTAATATAATTTATGGCAAAGCAGAATCTGGCTTTTTGTGGGCATCAAAAAGAAAGAATATCTGTTTATCGGAACCAGAGGAAGTAATCAGTGAAATAGTAGAATGTTTTAGCAAAAATTAGACTTCCTGCCACGTATGACGTCATCTTAGTAGAACGCTTCCAAGGATGGAAATGGAGAGTAAAATGTGTCACTGACTTGTTCAACAGAATTGGAAATGAAATTGTCAAGAAAAATAATTTTATGGAATTAAAGATACGAAATCTTTTAGCACCATGATGGATTCAACTTCAGATATGACCCATGAAGATCAGTTTTCCAAAATTCTGCGTTCCGTTTATATTGCTAAAAAAAAAAAGTAAGAATAAAGGCGGAATTGCAAGGATTTTTTCAAATGTTGCAAAGTCAGTTTGGTAAATAAAATTCTGAAAAAAATTGAAAGACAAAATTTTCATCAATGACTTTTGCAGCCAAGCATATGGTAAAGCAGTAGGCTGGAGGTGCTCAAACATTCTTGAAGTTAACCCAAAATCATTGCAGCCCAATCTAATGATGAAGACATTAAATGCTTTTACTAACCATAAAGTTATTGTCATAGCCTAGTAATGGATCATCTATAAAGTTAATTAACTCCAGATAATGTTGGCCAAATATTAATTAATCTGGAAGAGTTTTTTAGACAATGTAAATTGTCCATAGTCAAAAATTAATAAGTTCTCCTAATTAAGTTTTAATTACTTTCACCTCTTTTTCAATCTGTACAGATATTTCAGTCTATAATGACCGTCTTCATATTACAGATGCTAAATGATATTACAACCAAAATTGAAATATATATTCACTGACAACGTAGCATTGATAAAAAGCATTAGCTTATAATCCAAATTGCCTTACCTATTTCGGTAGATAATCTTTCCGTCTTTGTAGAGATGCATCATTTTGTTTGGGACGGTGACAGTATGGAAAGTAGCCACTTTCTCATTGGAAATATAAATATCTGGTACCCACAATTCATCCATCATTTTCGCATCCAACTCCAGCACTTCTGTATCAATCAGATTGTAGAATAATAAACGATGGTCAATCCATTCCTGTTCCACAACGAGATTCACGCCAAACTCCTGCCAAAAATCAAGATATAAACCGAGTGGAAAATTCGTTAGAAAGAACAGCATTAATAGAATTAATAAAATAAGAATAAAGCTCATCGACATAAATGTTTCAAAGCGATTCCCTTTACTCAGAAAGAGAAAAGATGAAAGACAGATTCTCTAAATCAATTCGCTTATACTTGTTTTCACCTATAAACTGTGAGATTATTTACTAAAAGCATGAATTTTCTTCTGATTAGATATGTTATTTTCTGCGTACCATTCAATTAAGGCTGTTTGCTAAACAGACAGAAAATCAATTTACGCACACGTCCCGATAAAAAATTTGCTGCAAAAAATATGCAAACCAATGTGGAGTTTTAGATTTTGCTATAATTCTTGAAAGTTTATTTACGGAATCAATTCTGACAACGAATAAAGTTGCTATAAATGCAATGTTGACAAATAATTCGAACTGCGGGACAGTATTTGGTGCAATGTTTTCTTACAACGCATGCAACATTCAACTTCAGTAGTTTTAATGAATTGAAAATATCAGCTACATCAAACGTATGCTTGAATTAAGAGTGTGATGCTGAAAGCTTCACAGTGTTGGGGAAATTAAACAGAAAGCACTTACCATATTCATTTCATCAATTGAATCGAAAGAATTGAAATCCAAAGAAACGATGACATTCGTAGGAAGATCTGCGTAAATGAATAAAAATAAAAATTATATATCTATAAAGTTGAAATATTTCCAAACACTCGGAAAAAAGTTGGGGAAACTTCGCTTTGAATATTTAACAATAATAGCATTTTTATTTGTTTCAGGAAAGAAAAGTTCCTTTACATTTGGTCGCTCATACAGAGTCCGCTAAAAAATGTATACACACTTCAGGAAAAGAAAAACTTGTATAGAAATTGTAATACGAAATTTATTCAGACATCACGAGATTAATACAAGTTACCTTTGGATTTTACAACCAGAAGAGATGCTCAAAATGGTAGTCTTTAGCTCCCAGACATTTATTAAAGTACGACGAATTATTGCTTGGCCAACATTGGCCAACATTGGCCAAAATGTCCAATGGAATTGCTGCACATGCATTTTCAGTTTCTTGTCTAGGGCCGCCAATGTAGTCAGTTTTCTGCGATACGTAACATCCTTTAGGGTCTGTTGCGGGGCCGATAAGGATGTCGCCCCCGCAAGCGAAGAAAAGGTGAGAAACAGCCAAGACAATGATAGGATAAAGGTAGAGGTATAACAAACAATAAAAGTCGAATTTATTTTGTTCAATGTGTACAAGAGTGTACTCGGGAGAAATGTATTGGATTCAGTGTCGGGTCCAATATGACCGGTTTCCTTCAGGGGAAGTTGATTCGGTTGAGACAAGTGGAGGGTTTGGTCGGCGGCGATAGCAGGTCGACTGTCGGATCGGATAGTTGACAAAAGCTGGTTGGTCGAAATCGCACGTAGATTGTTGAATCGGTTAGGACGAAATCCCTAAACAGGGCCGAGTCAGAACGTGTTACGACTTCCCAGGCGGATCAACCGTGGTGACGGGATCGCGCCGAAGTGTAACAGTAGACGAATGCGGAGTCCCTAAACAGGACCGAGTCAGAGAGGTGTTACGACTTCCAGGGCGGATCACCACGGTGATGGGATCGCGCCGAAGTGTAACAGTAGACGAAAGCGGAGTCCCTAAACAGGGCCGAGTCAGAGAGGTGTTACGACTTCCAGGGCGGATCACCATGGTGATGGGATCGCGCCGAAGTGTAACAGTAGACGAAGGCGGAGTCCCTAAACAGGGCCGAGTCAGAGAGGTGTTACGACTTCCAGGGCGGATCGACCGCGGAAACGGGATCACGCCGAAGAGTATTCTCTCGACAAAGCACCGGATGCTCACAAAGGTAGCGTACTGCACTTTGATCCAGGTATTTAGTTGACCCCCCCCCCCCACTGAGTCAGGTTGTGACACAAGGTCGGTTTTTAACGTGGGGACCCGAGTGTTTTCACCCGGGCCGCTGGTCTTGGCTGGTCATAGCTTGTCCAAGCTGGTCATAGCTGGCCATAGCTAGTTTTGGCTTGTCATAGCTGGTCCAGGCCGGAGCCGGTCCAAGCTAGTCGTAGCCATGATACCACCAACGCAGGGACGAATCCCTACACAAGACAAGTATTGAGTAAAGCTCTCAGTCAGAAGGCTGACCAAGCGAGCGATCTGCGAACAGATACTACGCTTTGATCCTGGTATTTACTTGACCCAAGACTGAGTCAGGTTGTGACGCAAGGTCGGTTTTTAACGTGGGGACCCGAGTGTTTTCACCCGGGCCGTTAGTCTTGGCTGGTCATAGCTTGTCCAAGCTGGTCAGAGCTGGTCTAAGATAGTCATAGCTGGTCTTAGCTAGTCCAAGCTGGCCATAGCTTCTCGTTCTTCTTCCGCAAAGGACAGATTTGTGGAGTGCACGACTAATAACTGTCCTGTAGCCAGATTCTCCTGCCTAAGATGTGGGCATTTGCACCTCCACCAGATTTACCATGGGCCATTTTGTTGCTTCTCCTTGCCTGACCAGTCAGGTTAGATTAACCTTTTCTTGGTAGGTCTGGAGTTGTGCCACACTCTTTCCATTTTCAGATGACGAATTTAATAAGGCTTCCTGAGATGTTCAAAACATTGGCTATTTTAGTTTTAAACCTGACTCGGCTTCCACAATTTTATCTCAGCCGAGTGAATTCATTGGTCTTCGTGGCGCTGTTTGTTCGGTATTTTGTTCTCTTACAAACTTCTGAGGCCTTCAGTAAACCAGTATATTTAACTCGAGAGTGCAGTAATCAAGTACCGTAACTCTTTTTCTATTCTTTACTCCAAAGAGACCGTCATAATCAAATGTACTTTATTTATCAATTATGAAACTTCTGGAGACAATCGATTGCACTGGATTTTACTTAGCGATTTACTGACCGTAGCTTAGGTGTGATACAAGGACGGAAGTATAGAGCACCTAGTGAGTATCGAACTCCTAACTCAGTAGTAATTGATCTCGCAAGACAAGCTTGCTCACCATTACACCACGTCGAAATGCCCCCTGGATTTTACTTGGGAGGGGGCACAGTAAAGTGATGAATACATATGCAGTTAACACTTTTCAGATTTTTATTTGTAAATAATTTTGAAAAACATGTAATATCCCCCACCCCGCCACGCATTAAAAAAAGTTGCACTATTTGGATTGGTACATTACATAAAACTCCAATAAAATACATTTAAATTTGTGGTTGTAACGTGACCAAACTTGGAAAAGTACACGTGAGGATGGGGGTTGTATACTTATGCAAGGAACTGTACTGTATCTTTTTTTTTCTTTTAAATTTCAAACACACTTGGAATTACCTTTGTCAAAGTTTGGTGGAAGACGTTTATCGTAATCTTGTTCCCGTAGCAACACTTGAATCAATTCAGATCTGTAGTAATAAACACAAGAGAAAATCAATCAAATGATTCATTATAAAGAGTTACATAATATTTGTTTCTTAATAATAATATTTTATTATGATTATTATTTACTCATTAAAATATATTATGAAATTGATCAATGCAGCAACTTCATTTTGATAAGTAAATGACACTTTTATTCTTCGACTTGTAAAGATTAAGTTAGTGATTTTTACTTTTCGTTATTAAATAATTTTGCGACGAAATATATATAACTGTCACACAGCTATATGCAGATAGGAGAGACTGTTATATATGTGTGTGTGTGTGTGTGTGTGTGTGTGTGTGTGTGTGTGTGTGTGTGTTGTGTAGGTTTCATCATGACCAAATGAGTATTTATCAAATTCGGATCAATGATAAAATACACGCGTGCGCGCACACACACACAACACACACACGCACACACACACACACACACACACACACACACACACACACACACACACACACACACAGCGCAGGAGAGGCTCCAACTCCAAAGCGTAAAATATAGGTCACAGCCGACAACTTTGACCAACCGACCGTGACAGTGCAAAAGTGCCCGACTGCTTCCCGTCACCTGTACCACCGTATTGGGGGAGCGGTACAACAGGCTGAAGTCGCATCCAGTGGTCTGAAGAACAGCCGCTTTGAATTGATGGTCGAACCAGGCGAACGTCTTGGACTTATCGGAATCGATCAGCGCAGCTTCCTCCATGATCATGCGCATCAGACGCAGGTTGCTCTGAATTGTTCGGCGAATCGCAGCACCAGTTCGCTCCAGTCCCCCCAACAGAATTTCGGTGACTGACTGCAAACGCTCCGCCAGGATCTTGTCCAAAATCTTTACCTCTGTGTATGTAATCGTCTAAATCCCGAACAACATGCTTGTCCTTTATTAAGAGCGTGATCACATCCCCTGGAAATCCGATCGGGGACGGACCCCTGCGGTTGTTGAGCACCACAGTCAAAATTGGAATAAAGATGTGTGACAGCCTCAAGTGCAATTCGTAGAACAGACCATCAAGTCCCGGAGATTTGCCCCTACCGGCCCTCTTCAATGCTTCGTGGACTTCGCCCTCTGTGATAGCCACTTCAGTCGATGAGATTCGATAAATAGTTGCGTATCTCTTGTCCACAGAGACCAGGTTCCTTGATAAACTTCTTCTGGAACTGCCTCTGAAATGCCTCGCACATGTCGGTCGACCACAGTCTGCGTCCACCCGGGGTGTCGATTCAACGAATGAAACGATCGGAATCCCGACATATTTCCTCCTTGCGCAATTCTAACCTATATCAAACTACCTGACCGCAGTATCACTCGCTAGCCAAATGCTCTAGAGCCTAGCTAAATCTATCTCTAGGGGATCTCTCCCACCCCAGCTACCGCCTGGGTCAGACTACCCTTTAGCGCATTTTAAATGGGCTTATAGTAGGAAAATATACACCTTTGCAGCTTTATATAGGGCGAGTCGTTGGCTATATTCAGTGGTGAAAGACTTAATCCTATCTTTAAGGTTCTCCCACCACTTATTCCCAACTACCGCTGCACTAACCTAGTCATCTGTAACCGGATGTTCTCTCTGTCTAGTAAGGAAACGTTGAACTTACAAAGTCCAGTCGTTCTTGGCCTAGAGTCTAATCGCATGCTAGAAGGAAAAGAGGAAGAAATGCCCCGTTTTTATAGTTGTTTAAAAGCGTCACCTAACGATGTATTGGTAAATCAAGTGATGGTATGTCCATAGTACTTATTGTATGTTTGAACATATATAAGGGTATGCGTTTTATACACACATTTTAGTGTACCTGATGTCAAATGGTGGCATTATAAATGAGTCTTGCCAGACGATGTAACGAGTTCGGAAAAAAACCTGAAATGCTTACCTCTTGACGTGTCCCTCCTTTCGAGTGATGTTGTGCTGGGCCTGACCGTCAATAATAGCGCCCAACAGGTAGCACAGAGTTGCTATGGCCTTCCATTTTGCCATTTTTGCATTGACATCCGAGTTATTGGAGCGTTGACCAAGTTGCAAAACATTTGCAGAAATAGAGAAATATTTTCTTCCGTCTCAGTAATTCAAAATGTTCCATCATTTTACATTGTAAAATCATCTCGATTTCTCAATTTTAGCCAAAAGAAAGCAAAACTGAAATTGAAAAAATACAGCAGATTTGAGACATTAGAGAAAAGCAAGCGTCGTCTCTTTAAATGAAAAATCAACTTCTTTTTAACATTTTCCAGTTAACATCTGAACTTTCTATGGACTATGCAGTCTTCCCGAATAAGGAATTTTGGAAATATATGCCAATTATTATTATTATTATTATTATTATTATTATTATTATTATTATTATTATTTCCTTTTATTTCTCGTATGTACTCATTTCTTTCCGGGTCCCGACCAGAGACCTAAGGTTAGAAATAGCATCATAACATTTTCCACTGAGCAATTAAAAAAATCGCACATATTTTACATAGATAAAGCCCTTCGTAAAGTGTGGGCTGTACTTGTTAGTACAATTTTCTGTATTTGTTTAAGGCATAGGCTACCAGGGACTCCTTCAGTGAGTCTATTGGAATCTGTTCCAATCAATCCTGTTGTCCTTGGATTTTGATAGTTTTTTGAATATCTTCAAAGATACATTGCAGTCTGCAGGGACTGCCATGTCAATAAGGAAACACATTTTGTCTTTGCGGTCTCACATCACGAAGTCAGGGCGATTAGCTTTGATTGTTCTGTCTGAGTTTAAGTCCCATAAAATTGTTACAGGTCCCATCTCCTTAACCGGGCCTGGGTGGTGTTCATACCAATTTCTTGCAGTTTCCTTTTCGTGAGTGTTGCAGATTTTCCAGTGCAGATGTTGGCCCACTCTGTCGTGTCGTATTTTATATTCAATGGGTGCCAATACCGCGCAACCAGAGACAAGATGATCAACTGTTTCTGGATATTTATCACTGAATCTGCATTTTGGAATAACAGAATCTTTCAGTATGTGTGCCCTGTAATTTCTAGTCAACAAGCATTGGTCCCGCGCAGCAAGAATAAAGCCTTCAGTTTCAGCTTTTAACCCTGTACTACGTAACCACTGATGGGTACGGGGTTTGTCGACATCAGCTTGTTTGGTACGGACAGAGTATTGACTGTGAAGCGGTTTATTTTGCCATCGTTTCTGGAGATGGTCGGTTGCATCTGCCTTTGCTTCCTTTTTAAGTATAATGCAGTTTCAGTCGGTGTATTATGGAGTTTCAAGTGGATGAAGAAATACAAGTAAAGTATTTCTTCATCCACTTAAAACTCCATTTTGAACTTTCTCACCTCCTTTATTACTGAATATTTATTATTATTATTATTATTAATAATAATAATCAAATTTTCCCATATTAAATAAATAATCCATTAATAATAATAATTTTTAACTCCCAGCATTAGTTTTTAAATGGATTTTAATTTGACTTTATTTCTTATTACTATAAATGCTATTTTTACTGGATACACCTGTTTGAGTTACTATCTCTGTTTATTTTTATTTTTCTTAAACAGTGAAATTATTACCAACTGGCCTAATAGGACTTCTCGGTGTAGGCTGTTTGTTATTGATTTCACTGTGTTTAATAAAAAACAAACAACAAACAAACAGGAATAGTAACTGAAACACGTGTATCCAGTAAAAATAAAGTTCATAGCAATAAGAAACTCTCTGCCTGCAAGTTGGAAGTTTTCGAAAAAACGTTCACGGATTTTTGTTTTCTTGGGGAATTGGAGAAAAGTTGTTGAATTAACCGTTGTTTCTACCTTAATCCTGGTTGTTATCTTGTGCAATAACTCATATTTCTGCTAAGATAACCGGATATCCAAAGACGATATGCGTATCGAAAATAGGCTATAGTTTCCGTAAAGCATTTCTATTATGTGATAGCCATTTTAAATGGGCTTATAGTAGGAAAATACACACTCTCCTCTTTACTGAGTGACAAAGAAAACTCTCTCTCCTTCTCTTCTATATATTTCCTTTCCTTTCCTCCCTTCTATTGTTTCTATCCTTGGTAACGGACATGAACCTGGACTTAGTTTATGCGGGTCAGTGAGCGTCATAAATAAATCAAACAATGACAACACGTCCCGCCAAAAATCAAACGGGAAACAGGGATGTGTCAGCCCCAACAAAAAGAAGAAAACCACGTACGAGAATAGAGACGCTGCAGTGGAGAGGAACTTGATATTGAGATAGCAATTCGAGAGGCAAGGGTTGGTGATTCATCGGCTGTGAGTGTGACCTGACGTACAACTCCAGAAGAGAAAGAAGATGAATGCAACGAATTAATTTCCGTCAACCAGAAGGAATACAACAATCTCTGTATGAACTCTCAAATCACAAAAAAAGAACTATGACGATAGTCAACCATATTAAACATTGTAACCAAATGGAGTCAACAATAAATGGTACCGTGGACAATAAATTTGGCCTTTACTTCATCTCTATATACCATAAGCTCATTAGTAGAAATATTGATTGATTCAAGAAAAGGATTCGACAGAAGAACAGAGCATACGTTAATACATTTTGTAAGGAAATGTTTAATCATTCGACTGAATTTCTAATGTATGTATGATTGTGTCTATGGCCAATTTAGATTTATCAATGTCTAAATGGAAACGCATAAAAGAAAAGAGAAAATTTAGATAAGTATTTTTGCTGCTATCTGTGGCTTTTTGTTTTAGCTGGGATCGTTGTATGTTTATTTTCTGTGCCTAATGTTCAAATCCCGGTGTAACAATATAACCAGAACTAATTTATCGTAATCCATAATTGTCCACGGGAGTGGATTAAATTTGATGACATAATAATTACGGACTCAATATCTGGGTTGGATATTGCAGATGTATCCCAGAAACAAGGCGAGTTATAGCTGAACAGTGTTAAATAAGAAAAAGACGAGATATCCCGAGACATGAACAGCGGAATGAGAATAATGTCCCCCAGTAGATTAGATAAAAGGTACAGTCTGAAATTCCCCTAAGTTTATTAGAATCTTGTCGATCCTAATAAACTTCAGGGAATTTCAAACTGCACCTGAAGAGGAACGGAGAATACGAAGGTCGAAACGTGGTGATAATAACAACATTGATGACGATATTTGCCCGCATGTAAATAATGTAAATATAATTGAGGGCTGTAGAATGCACATACGAAATCTCAGCTGACGTGTAACAAGGCATGAGCCGTTATATCCTTGACTAACATTTGTGGCTACAATCAATAATGGCATCCCAAATTTCCAGGAATCGGTTCTATAAAGGCTGGTAATTTTTAGGAACCTTTTCTGCTTATTTTCTGTTCAATCTGAGAATAAAACAGATAACTTTATAGTATCAAAAGGAATTAAACTATTTTGATAATTTAATAGAAAAAAAATTTATTTGTTAAGATATTTCTAGATTGAAATTCTGTTCTCATATATCTGTTCAGAAGTATATATCGGCTATTAATATATAAGATTATTTTCAGATAATCCTACAACCGGTTCGCTAAGCTTTTAAAATTTTAAGAATCGGTCCGCGGGAACTGATGCGAACCAGTAGGATGCCATCACTAGCTACAATAATATACATCATATTACACAGGAAAAGGAAGGGGTATATTCTGGTCTAGATAGGAATATTCTAGGCAAACTCCGTTTTATACCCGGCTTATAAACTGGCCTAACCTATCTCATACCCCAAATATATAACAGCCTAGCCTAGAATAATTCCTGGTATACTTTGTATTCGGGGCTATACTCTCTGCTGTTTAACCGGCAAGCCAACTTTTGATAGCGGTTTTCAAGGTAAGGTATCATTTGATACAACACTATTTTTAAGGTAATGGAATAGTACATTCTTTCCCCCCATGACGTTGAGTACGTCCGTGTAGTCAACACCACCTTAGCTAGAAGGCCAGTTCGAGGGGTAGAGCTAATGTGATGACGTCACTATATGTAGTATAAACTACAAGCGTTTTGAAAAGGGTTTTACTTTTAAAATAGGGTGTAATTGCCCTTTTAATCCATTTTTAAGTATGTGAACTGTATTTTCGTCCTGAGGACATAAGTCGAGAAACACCAACATTTCATAAGAAAACTAGTACCAAAATTAGTGTTAGCAATTCTTCATGTAGGTACAATCCCTAGAATTTTACCAAACTGTCCCTCGTACTTAGCTTCATTAACCCTCTCTAGAGAGTCACCAGAGTCTAAAAAAATTTCAACTAGAGAATTCCACCCTTAAAAGAGCTTTAGATAAAAGTATTGTTGATGACTTGAAATACAAACAGCAGAGGAAATTTCAGAGTATTGATGATATAGAGGGAAAATTAAATTTTCTCGATAGAAATTACTGGGGTATAGTGAGATAGCAAGAGACTCTTCTTATTATATGTTGCATTATCAAGTCTCCATATCCAAAAATCAGTCAATCTGTTATAATTGAACCTGATTTTGAAGTACATGTGTTCTGTGGCGATATGGAAATTAATAATATAGTATCATATTCCTGATCATATTCCTGATCCTGATACAAATACTATGGAAATTATTAATGAAGACATGAAAAATGGACATAAAAGAATGTACATTTGGTAATGTCCTTTCTGTTATTAGTGCAAGACGAGTCATTTAGATATTTTTATGCAGTTAAATTTATATATGAACAGCGAAAATTAATGACACAAAGTTTAATTATTAAGCAGAAATAGTGATTTTCCTTTATTGTTGTAAAACTTCTCCCCTACAGGTTATAATATAGGCTGTTAAGATACACCAAAAATATAATTTTCCCTAGCCTTATCAATCTATATGAATCCTATAGTTGAGCAATATGATAACAAGTTTCTTATCTATATTAAAAATAAGTTTCAATTACTAGAGGAAAAAGACATTATAGTATCTTTTACTTGTAGATGAAATTCACCTAAAACCTTATTTTGATTATAAAGGTGGTGATGTTGTTGGCTTAGCTGACAACAGCAATGAGACTGCAACAAGTGCTTTTGCTTTTATGCTTAGCAGTGTATTCTCCCGACACAAGGATGTTGTACCTATTATGCCAACTAAATGTCTTAAAGCTGAGAATCCATTTGACATACTTAAATGTGTAATAATTGTTCTAGAAGAGATAGGCTTTAGAGTAATATCAGTCATAACAGATAATAATGCTATAAATAAGAAAGCTATATTTTCTTTTGTAGTCTTGCAAAACTTTCAATTCTATTTATATCCACATCCAGTTATGGAATCTAGACTTTTTTCTTCATATTTGATTCAGTTCTTATACTAAAATGCTTTAGAAACAACTGGTTTGGCCAAAAAGATGCAAATAAATGCATGATGTTCCCAAAATTTTGTCATAATGGAAATCATGATTTAGATAATATCCAAAGTGCCCCATTTTGAACTTTCCAGAAGTTTCATGTCCCGGAATCTCAGTCAATTTTGAAATATTGCTATGAATTGACCTCAAAGGATCTTTCTCACACGAGTTTGGAAGGGCAAAATATTTCATTAGTTTTGCAAATTTTTGACTAATTCACTATTCAGGGATTGCTGACCTTAAGGAAACAGCAATGTTTGCCTAACTTTGCAGAAGTTGCAAAATGTATAAACATATTTTATACTTGGTGGACAATACTGAATGTAAAAACACAAAATAAAGGTTGCCAGATTAACAATAACTATGCTAATCCACTTAAAGTAAATAACAAATATATATTTCTCAATGTATTCTGCAACTGGTTAAAATCTTGAAATCACAGTCATAGTCTTGAAAAACTACAAAGAATTCGTGTCTACAGCTCTTCAG
Organism: Acanthosepion esculentum; assembly: GCA_964036315.1. Lineage (NCBI taxonomy): Eukaryota > Metazoa > Mollusca > Cephalopoda > Sepiida > Sepiidae > Acanthosepion > Acanthosepion esculentum. The sequence continues at coordinate 45,758,296 of OZ038505.1, forward strand.
ATGTTCTTTTGTATAATTCTCGTACTAAGGAACATAATAATAATAATAATAATACTAGAAACAAGTTAACCAAAAAAGAAAAGTTTAAACCTTCAACTAAATTTCTCATATACCTATATAACATTTTTTCTACAATTATTTAAAATTTGTCTTTCATTGTCTACACAACAAAAATGTCAATAATGTAACTTTACTACTACAGACTAATTAAAATAAAACATTAAAATTAAAATCATGTCAATTTTTTTTATTGTAAAGAAAGTAGTTTTCAAATAATTTTATACAATCAAAATAAGGAGAATGAATTTTACAGTTTTTAAATTCAAATATACACTATTTACTTTAACATAGCAACAGATGTAAAACTATGACTAATTTTTCTTTAGAAAATAAAGTTTATTCTAAGGTAAAAATCGAAAACTCGTTTCTTTCTTTTCTAATGTAATTGTAATATAAAAAAATATTCTATGTCAATAACTTTATGGAATAATCATTAAAATAAAAACAGATTTTTAATTTATTTATTGTTTGTTTGTTCTTTATTTATTTATTTAAAGATGAAGGCAGAAATCGAACCCTGGTTTACTTTTCTTTGTCTAATTTAATATGAAAGATTGTTCTGCCAATTTCAGTTGTCAGTATCGTAACATGGAATAAAACGTTTTTATAATCATATTGTTTGCTTGTTTTTTCTTTATTTTTATAAATTAATATTGAATCAAGTTCTAAGATGAAATACGAACCCTGGTTTCTTTTTTTAAAATTGTATTTTAAAAAGTATTCTATACTTAAAAAAAAGAACCTACAGTCATTCATTTTTAGCAGCTTTGCTTCGGCTTATGCTACTTGTGATGACGTCACATTTAATCGAACACGCCTTCTATCTCGGTGGTGTTGGTGTAGTTATTAAAAGCTTCTGAAATGTGGTTATCATTTTCAGAGTTATCTCCTATGGAATTAGTGTTTATTGAAAATATAGTAAATGAAAGATTATTGGGTTTGTCCGAATACAAGAAGCACTCCAAACATTTTCATTTCTAACAATAGAAATGTGACCGCTGCTAGAGAACGCTTTCCGGACTATAAATACTCGGCGATGTTTTTTCTCGCTCTCTTCTCACCTTTTCCGCTTACCTGTCAACATGGAAATCTCTTGCGGGAAACGCATGAAGAATACATATATACACACAAACACACACGTACGTACACGCTACAAATACTTTGGACTAAAAAGGTTTTCAAATTCATTTGTTACACAAATTTTGTCGCTTGTATATCTTTGTTGTTAATACATTATCATTGGTTTGTACAAATAGATTGGTTCTTGTCGTTTCTTTACGTGGACTCACATCCTGAGTTTGTCACATTTCTTGTCGGCATTTCTGTAACAGAGAGAGTTTGGGAACCACACACACACACACACACACACACACGCACAAACACACACACACACATATATTTTTTTTATTGAAATTGGAGTAGATTTGAACACCGAAATTAGATCAGAACAATTTTGTTTATTGATGGGAATCTGATCTAGCTCATTTGGAATTGAGTCATTAGGAAGACAATGTAATGATGATCGAGATAATTTTTATCGGTTAAAATTTGAAATAGAGCTTAATAAGACTATGAGGAACTTTGAAATTCACATGATTTTGGGTTGAAGGCAGCACTCGGGATAATCCTGTGCGGGTCAAAGGTCGATTTATGATGAGCCAGGTTTATCTATATAAACGCGCACAGAAATCTGTTGACAGAGTGGTTGGCTCGTCTGCCGTCGAATGCAGTCGAGCTGGGTAGAGAGAGCTCGGAGACTGGAAGTGACGTCAGAAATTGGAACCAAACGCCCGCTAACATCTTTTGTTGATATAAATACGAAGAAACGAATTACTCCTCCAACAATCTAAGACTGCTACTGCTACTATTATTACTACCACTGGAAACGGAAACGTCGAACAAGTTACAATAATCAAAAGGTTGTTTTGGGGCTCGTCTGTCGTCGAGTGCAGTCGAGCTAGGTGGAAAGATATCGGAGACTGGAAGTGACGTCAGGGATTTGGAACAAAACCCCCGCTAACATGTACTGTTAATATAAGTACCGATGCTTCTGCTACCACGATGATTACTACTACTGTTACTACCGCCGAGGAGGAACGTAACTATAAACTTTAAGCTGTGCACAGAAATCTTTATATCTCCATCGCAAGAGTCGTATATCGTTCTGAGATGATTTCACAACAAGCTAACCACAACCCACTCTCTCTCTCTGTCTAGAATCCAGTGTATGTGTTTTTACGTCAGTTATTTTCTTTTCTGTAACCCGTTTCTTTTCTATACTATTCTTTTCTACTATATAAAAGACATTAACAATTCAACCATTGAATAGTTGTTTGTCCGGCTTTCTGCGGATATATATATATTTTTGGTGCATTCTAAATTTCTTAGCACAGACTCTCCAGCCGTGCCCGCATCTTCAGTCGACCGTGAATGGATGAACATCACTTCTGCTTTTTGGATCAAACCAAACGCAACGTGGACAGGAAGCAGGATTAGACCAGTGGACCGGTCGAATGATCTACGGATGCTCAGGGGACCTACTTTCACTGCCTTAAGCTCGGTTAAGACTGAGTAGACACCTCAACCCAGAGAGTAAGACGTCGGAGGTTGAGGGGCTGGGGCGAAAGTGTTAGATTTCAGGAGACACGTGTTTATTTCTCAGTCCTAACACCGACGTTACTAACGCCCGAAATAAATTAGGAAACGCATACACAAGCCCGCAACAACAACCAATATTTAACATTTCAAAAAAATTCAAAATACTTTAAAATATCGTAAAAATTCAATGTAGTTTTGTACATATGCTGTGTTAATCCGTCTGAAAGTGAGTGTGTAAAGTTCTTGTGTTTATATCTAGGTGTACTTATGTATGTATGTGCGTAGTAGAGCGATGACAGTGGGGGTACAAGTATTAACTTTTATGTATACATCAGAATGAAAGATTTATATCACAGTTTGCAGCAGCAGAGTTATTTTGAATTGTAGTTATTCTGGGGTGGATTTTTACGCCGATATGGGTACTATGTCTCAAACAATTGTATTCCTGCTGGTTAAAAATTGTTTTTGGCTTAATTGATTTGTTCCAATTGGCTTAGAAACGAGATTGGTACAAAATATTGAATGTTAAATTATGTTTTTCTATATATTTCAGCCAAAAATTAATAAATCGAGCTATGTAATTAAAAAGTTGCGTATTTATTGGTATATATTGTAAGTAGGTGCATGTTTACATGTAGACAATTATGAAGAAATATACAAGAACTTGGGTTACTATTACGAACCGTTTATTCTCTTTTTTATATAAACTTTAGTGAAACAATGTTCTCAGTGTCTTTTGCGTATGTTCGTTCCCTTATCCAGACGCTAGAATACACGTAAATATTAAGCATCGCTATAATGGTCGAGCTTGCAACGACTAAAGTAAAACATGGTTTATTTCCTCGCTGGAGTTTCGGCAAAACACGTGTCAACGCTATGCGTAGGAAAGTAGAAGAGACTTTTTTTTCTGGTCCAGAAGTATGTCCGGGTACGTCAGGATAAACAGAGTCGAGCTCAAATCAGCCTTGCGCTGAGTTGGAAAGACCAAAGAAAAGGTTGATTTACTTCATAGATGGAGTTTTTGGAAGACACGTGCGAACGCTGTGCGTTGGAAAGTGAGAAAGAGAGTTCAGTCGTCAGGGGGCCGGAGAAATGAGCGTTCCCAGCGGAGATGTCTTCTTTTTTTTTCCATGTGTTGATACGTCTTGGAGCAAGATGGAGAAAGAGCGAAATGAAATGTTTGCTTTTTTATAGACTTTAAAACAGCGCCACCTTATGGAAACTTGACGAAACCAAGTGGGGTAATCAAATTTCCGGGTTCTTTACTACTAGAATCATGGGAAAATATATTTCTTTTTTATTATTCATTATCATAATTTTATTTATTTATTTTATTTCGTTTTCCCATAGAGCTTGTTGCGTACTGACTGCATTTTGGTCACTTCAGCTCCTGCCTTGAAAACGCCTACATCCGGTGTAGTCTCTATCAATGTCTGACTAATTAAACAGAAATTAGAAAAATTAGAAGTGAGACTGTTTAAGAGTTTGAATAAACTATGTGGCATGTTCAGTTGGGCTTCTGAAGACTAACAAGGCCGTAATCAACTAATATTGTCAAGTAAGTCAACGGAACATAATGAAAGAAGCCATGTTAAAACTTGTTCATATGGGATTTGATACGTTCAACAAATTGTGGAAGACCTTCCAACATTCACAGTACTTTATCCAAATGTGTCGCGTAAAACACTGGAACCCGAAAACGTTACATTTAATTAAGCAAATTTAAATCTTTGAAAAGAAAAAAAATTAAAATTGAAGGAGCTTTCTGCTTTGCTAAAATTATGAATCGTGTGTAAATTTTGCTTGATTTTCTTATTGCTTCTTCATTATTAACAACCAACACAACATAGAAATTGTACAGGACTTGATCACTCAAACCCTGAAGAGAAACAGCATATACAGAAAGAGAAATTACGTACAACAGGACAGGTGCAAGGGTCTCCTGCATCCCGCCACTCGAGTCTAGGATACGCCTCCCACCCAATCTACTAAATCTCAATTTTCATAAGGTAGTATTCATATAAAATACAATTTTTATTGTAACGTAATTATGTACAATAATGGATATTATGCAATATAGGTGAACAATTCAACTAAAAAAATTGAAAATAAATACAATGTATTTAAATAGAAATTAGAGACCTGTCATAATGGATCATTCCATCTTAAATCAACAATGTTTTGTGGCAATTTTAACATCAACTTGAGATTTTTCTTGTTCAAAAGTTAAATAATTTAACACATTCAACATTATGGATAAAAAATAATGAATTCTATAAGTGTTTTTTTCTTCGATTCAACATAAACAAAACAAATTCACAGATTAGGACGAAAAATAAAAAATAAACCAGAATGACATCAAAATGTTCAAAGTTAATATTAACTTTGAACATGGACATAATATCTTGACCGTGTTTTGAAACAAAAAAAAATGAATCACTTTATAAAACATACACATAACAAACTATTTCTAATTCTAACAGTTGAAATATAATCCTTGATAATGGCTAAATGTATAGCCGAAAGCGCTCGGATAAAAAGAACTTTCGGACAATTTTTATATAATTTATCCTCTGAAAAGAAAAACTTTATTAGATCGCACGAGAAATTATATAAAAAACTAAATAAAAGCACCTTGTCAGTCGTTTTTAATGATATATATATATATATATATATATATATATATATATATATATATATATATATATATATATATATATATATAGGATGCGATGAATATATTGGCGTCTAAATTACGCAAAAATGAAAATAATACTGACATCTCATTTTAACAGATATATTTACCAAAATTACACAAAAATATTGCGAAATACTAAAGAGTAAATTTATTCAATAAAATCGCCATTGGCGTCAACCATGGCCTCCAGACTACTTTGTAATCTGGACAATCTCTTTAATCTCTGCTGCCATGAACCTCGTCTTCCGTTCATCTTTGGTGTTACAAGACATTTTGTCGATCCCTCGCCCGCACAATCAAGGGGTTGCAATCTGGGGAATTAGGTGGCCAGATGTAAAGGGTGATGTGATCGCAGAAATTGTCTGACAGCCATGACTGGAATAACGTCACCATCACTTAGGTACCTCCACGAGATCGCTAAAAAAAGAGCATAGGATGATAAAAAAAGACGCTAAACTTGACGAAAACAAAATTTTATCGTCTAAATATTTATGTTATTATTAAGAGGAAAGTTATTATTAAGAGGAAAGTTTATTTTAATTATTTAAAAAAAAATTTCCTTCTTTTTAGAACAATCTGAATTTTCATTTAAAAATCCTTGTTTCTCTTTGTATCACTGGAACTAGTAAAATAACATATACAATTTTTAACACGTTTTTTTTTTGTATGACACACATTAATTTGGAAAATCTTGCAAAAATAAAAATAATTGTCGGATGTTAATGAAACTTTCAGAAAGTATTCACAGATGATGGAAATTATTATAAATATGTTTTCTTTTATTAAAGTCATGCCAGAAATATTTTTTTATATTTATTACCCCCACCCCCATAACTAATTTTATGAAAACGCTAGAAATTCGATCGCGTCAGGTTTAGTGATTACAATAGTTAAAAGCACAAGGCTTTGAAGAATGCAAATCATGTTTTTTGTTTTTTTTTAATTGGACCCCTCTACCTGAAAATCAGCTCTGAATTGTAACATACAAAACTCAATAAAACAAAGATATTATTTAATTTCAAATGCTTTTATTTGCTTTTACTTGTTTTTATGAATATGGAGAATATTTTCTGAAAGCAGAAAAATTTTTCGATGAAAAATGAATTTTTAATACAGTTATTTGTTATTTTTTAATTATAATAGATTTTTACATTTAAGTTGTTAAAATATTATAAAATTAGTTAAAAGCCGCATCAGGTTTTGTAAGCGTCCTTATGAGATAGATCGTTTTTTAGTGCGTTGGAAATTGTATCGTTTTGACTAATCAGAAGATCCGCAGTAATTAAGAAATGTAATTTTGTGTTTATAATCGGGTTCTAATTATAAAGTATGGAAGACCAACCAGAATACAATTAAGTTGCGTTATTTGAGTTAAGCATTGTTTTCGGCTGTTAAATCCTTTACTTTTGCGAAACACGTGTGGAGAAGTTTATTTGATTTTTCAATTTCAACTGAGAAGGGTACCTAAAAGTATCAGTATCATCTTATGAAATTTATATGATCTTATTTTTATATTAATCTCAGTTATGGCATTTTTTCCATAAATGAAATATCAAAATTAATAATAAAATGAATGGAAATACAAATAACACAGTAAAATGTAATAAATGTACATAAAATTATAATATTTTATATACACTTCTGATAAAATTTCATAAGAAAGGTACCTATAAATTAATTAGATACCTTTCTTATGAAATTTAATCTCATTCGTAACAGTCTTATTTTAATTTCTTTATAATATATTTTCCATAAAGCATCGTAAACGTAAAGGAAAGGTGAAAGCTAAGTACAAAAACAAAAAAAATTAGAGCGATGAAAGTTTTCCTTAAAAATAACGAGGTAAATAATTTGTTCACTTAAATGTAAAATATTTCACTTTTCTCCTTCCGTAGAACAAATTATCCTCACGGAATCCGTCAATATGTCATTCATCACCCGTCAAGTGACGCGAAAGTTTATGACCTGCTTTGATTTATTTTCAAATTACATCTTTTCGGCGCAGAAGCTAAGCTAAGCTTGGTTCAAAATATTTTAAATAATATTATAATTTCTGATTTTCTTAAAATAAGTTGTGAAAAAATGATAATTGATATTTAAAATAATTTCAAACTGAGAATTTCATTGATTCTATAAAATGGAAAAAAATGGTTGTCATCTTGTCAATTTTGCTGAATCAAAGAAAAAAAAAATTTTTTACGAAATTTTCCGACGTGTTAGGAACGATTAAAAAATGTAAAAAAAATACCCCAAAATACTTTGATCTTTCCTCTTAATAATAACAAACATTTAGACGATAAAATTTTGTTTTCATCAAGTTTGGCGTCTTTTTCATCATGCTATGCTCTTTTTTTAACGATCTCGTGGAGGTACCTACCATCACTCGTGATCACTCCAAACAGCATGATGTTGACTGGCTACATCATCCAACTGTTTCCGAATCCTCTACACTGTCCCCAGATTGACACCCAAACACACTGAACTTTTCATATTGGAGCTTCCGGTGCGAATGCCAGGCAGTACAGGATGGCGTTTTCAAATTTCTAGCGGAGTGAATTTCGTCATGATGCTCTGTTTCTCACAGACGGTGCCCAACTGATCCTAGTATACTGTACGGACAAAATCAAAAACAAACAATGCGCATGCGCAAAATTAATCATATGAAATGGCGACAATTTACCCAACGCAACCTGTATATAATTGGTGATGAGGGTGAGATGTCGAAATAATGAAAAAACAAAAACTGAATAAGACAATATAGAGATATGTGATCGCAAGAAGACTCAGAACCGAAAAAAACAAATGAATATTATTTATATGCTATTTTATTTTAATTTGTATGAAAGGTTCATTGTTAGATTTATATATCGGTGTCATTAGTTAAGATTTTTCATTTTCTTCTTGAAGACTTTTCTTTCGCTCCTCGAAAAAAATAAACAAATATTGCCTTCGTAATGAGAAGAAAATATTCAGAAATAAGGAAGCGTACGGTCATGGAGAAAATGGCTTGAAGAATTTGAAGAGGAAATACAGTTGCTAAAAGTCACGGAAGATGCTGACAAAGTAACTTCTCTGGGAAGATACAGTGTCAAAGAAATATGATTAGTCAAACATTTACCTCCCATAGAACCAACCCCAAGACGGTGGACCTACATTTTTGGTATCCTGAAGCTTCAACAGATATGGAGGCCCTTTTGCAACCAGCAACAATAGATTTGAGGATCCAACTGCACAAATCTTAGGCTATGAATAGATTTTGGCCCAACGAACAACTACTGCTGTTGGTTTGGACTTTGAAATCCTCTAAGAAAATTTTGAAATTTGACCAATACAAGGAAATTATGAGGCCATATGAAATGGTTATTATTAGACAAGCGGTCCTTATACCAGACATCTCTATAGTACCGTGTTTAGACTAGTGAGCGATTGGGGACAAACAGTTAACACGTGAAAGTGTATTGCTGGAATTGGATGAATTAAGAAATTCATTTTTTTTAAAGAAATTTTTACTTTTTACCTTTGGATTGACATAAGTTTATTATTTAAGATACAGAAGTAAGTACAATATTTATTTATTTAAACTTGCATATTTTATCTTTAAACAAACTTTTTCTGTGCAAAATTTACAAGTGCCATTGAGAATTCATAAAGAGTTAATCTTTCTAAATTTAATATTTTTCTCTATGCTATTGTTCTTCAACAATGAGCTTATTAAGTATAAAATTATTTTCTGAATAATTTAGGTTTTTCTTTAACAGAACAAATATGTACTTTTTTAAAAAGTATGTTGAATTTTTCTGTCCTTCATAATTAGAAGACGTAAAAATGTAACGTTTTTAACTGTGAAATTAATGAAAAATTGCACTTATTGAAGATTTTATCACAGTTAATGTCCAAAATTAAATTCAATAAATTTATTAACCACAAAAATGTAAAAGCGAAGACATAATTAATTGTCTTGTCAATACGTCCTTCTCTTTTTAAATTTTTTGAGATTATTTTTATTTTTGAAGTTTAAAATTTAAACAGCGAAATTCACAAAAAAATGTCATTAATATTAAGAATTTTGTCACAGAAAGTTAATTTAATTTTTTAATGCTATTATTCTTCATAATAACGAATACCTTGATTATAAAATTCATTTTTTAAGGAATAATTTCTGTTTTCTTTATAACACTTCACGTGATATAAAGGAAACACAAAAGTACGTTGATATCGTCCTTGTAAGAAAACAAAAATGAAATGTAATTTTTTGCACCGCTAATTTTCCAAAATTACTATAGAATTTTGCGCATTTGAAAAAAATTGAATAAAAATTAACTTTAATAATTTTTCTATGATATTTTTCTTCATAACAAACATATTGATTTACGAAAATAATTATTTACGGGTATTTAAAAAAAAATGTATGCTGAATTTTACTAGCGTTGTTGTTAAAAATGTAAAACAAAATTAACCAGTTTAATATTTTTTTTAAATTATACTGTAAAAATATTAAACTGGTTAATTTTGTTTAGATAATCGTATTTTATGGGAGATTAGGTGATTCATCCGCCCCTCCCCTCCACTAAATATTTTAAGGAGGGAGGTTCAATTCGCTATGTAACTGCAAAAGAAAACGGACCCTGACCAGTGAAACAATTTTGAAATCCTTTGGACCCACGTAATTCCTTAAGACAACAGAAAGTAACATAAGATGACAAACTCCCACATACATACAAACTTTAAATTCTTAATTCTGAATCACCATCTACTCCAGGCCTTAGAATACAAGGTCCATACACTTTTTGAAGCACTATGTAATTTTTGCAAAATAATAGTTTAGTTAATATTTTTTTAAATTTCAGTACCCCCAAATCTTTCTCAAAATCGTAAAAAAGTGCTGTGTAAGAGGTCGTCATGGTAACTAAGATGAACAAAATAAGTTTTGTGAATTTTGTCTTTCCCAAGAAATGAGCGAGAAAGATTGTTACGGGCAAATACCTCGGCACAACACCGCTGTTGTTTGTGAAATGCATTTTCCATCTGATTATGAAACAGTAGTTATTAGAAGAAAAGTACGACCCAGGAATCCACCATCGACATTTGATCATTTGCCATCAAGTGTATCACCTATTCTTCAACCAAAACCAACAAATAAAATGTCTACTTCTATGCGAAATGTGCAAAATGATGAGTTGGCACAGCTTCTAGAAAAGGACAAAATCCTCATTTTTGAAAATTTGTATCAGAATATTGAACAGGATTTTGTGTCAGATGTTTTTAATTAAAATTTTTGAAAACTTGAGATTTGAATGTTACCATGTGGTATACATAGAACAATTTTTTCTCTTTCAAAAATTCTAATATCAATTTTTCAGCACTGTTCACAAATCAATGTAGCAATTCGTTATCTTAGTATCTTCGTAACTTAAAAATTGATAAGAAGATTAATGTTATGTTACCAGAAAAGATTGTGACAAAACATTGTAGTTCTAATATTCTTATCAGGGCATATGAATATTTTGTAACACCTCGGTCATTATATAAGACTTAAAAATGATTTTAAGTTACCCAGTGTGAGAACATTACCAGCTTTGACATCAGAAGTTTAAAAATTAGATGATTTTAATTTTCTTGATGACATTTTAGTGTAATCTCTGAAAATCAGAAAAAAGTATATTCTTTTATCTGATTAAGCCAAGGTTGCTCTACAATATTATGGAGCAAACCTATTTGGTTTGGCTGAAAATTCTGAGGGATTAGGAAAAAACACTATTGGGCATCGTAGTAAAATGTTTAAATGATGGACAAAATTTTGCTTAAGTTTCAAAGTTAGAGGCAACTTTTTTATATGAAAATCTTTATACATTGTTGATATAATCAAACGATCTAGTAATTGCACTTGTACGTAACAATAACAGGAAGCATCAATTTGTTTTTCCAAAAATTTGACATTATTTTTAATAAGTCTTGGATAACTAAAAATGGATCCTCAAGGACACATGGCACAGTGGATAAAGGCATTGGTTAGATCTAGTGACAGGACCCAAACAGTGTGAGTTCAATACCCGATTAAGGCAGTGGAGAACTTTCAAAGGGAAATTAACAGGAGATAACTGATAACTGACATCCATTAAACATGGCACGTGGAACTAGAACAGTCTACCCCAGTGAGCGAAAGAAAGGGCTCAGTTCGACATTCCAACCACCTGAAGAAGGCCGGAGCGTACAACGGCCGAAACGTTGTGATAAACATGGTGACAAAGATGAGGACAATGGTCCGAATAATGTAAATGATGTACATAGTGCCTCATCTCAGAGATATGGATGGATATTAAAAATGGCTCAAATTGATAAGGCTCAATTTTTAAAAAATATTCATAAGAATTGGATTACTGAACCTACTTTCGAATTACTGTTTTATTCTGAATGTAAAAAGATGACAGCAAAATGGAAAATAGTAAAAGGTATTTTTAAGTATGAAAAAACTCAATTTGTTAAGCTGTCGAAACTAAGTAATGTAGCAGTTTTCCCAAAAGCTATTGAGCGATAAAATGTTTCCCATTGTTTAAGAGTATTTTTGTGATCAAACTGTAGCTGCCATTAAAACACACCGATTATTAAATGAGGAAGATACTGCAGAAATAGTTAATTTCATTGAAAAAGTTTTAAAATTTCTGAAAATTTCTGTGTAAAACAAATATCTGGTGGCACTAAGGAAAATGATCCACTGAAAAAGGTGATATCAGATTTAGATGATGAACGTCTGTAATTTCTTTCTCATTTTGGGAAAATGACAAAAAGAAGGGAAGGAAAGCAAGGAAAAAGAATGAAATCATTCACAAAAGATACTAGTTTAGCCATTGAACATACAATGCGATGGCTTAATTCATGTTTGTAGATGTTTGCTAAACAGAGCGTTAATTTTGTTATGCTTGGTGAATTTACCACAGACTATTTAGAAAATGAATTTGGAAAATTAAGACAAAGTTTTGGAGATGCATATTTTATAACAGCTCAAAATGTTATTGTAAAATTTCATATTGGAAAAAATAAATTACGTCTTAAATTAAATGTTGATGTCAAAGAATACGACTTTGATCCAGGCTATAATTACTCAAAATGTCGACATTTGCGCGGTGAAATGGGATACCAAACATTTGATAACTTAACATAAAAATATTAAAATGTCTCTTTTGTATATAACAGGCTATGTTACAAGAAAAGATTGCTCCACAGAAGAGGAAATATTTAATAATAATAGTTTTTTTCTATTTTCACAAATATGAACATTTTTGAAAGAAATAGATTGTAGTAATTCTAAAATTCCACTGGATACCAGATATTTTTTATTTTCAATTTCCCCGCTTTTTACATTTTTATTTAATTGGTTAACTCTCCAAAATATCCTGTTAATTAATTTTGTGTTCTTGTTAATGTAAACTGATTTTCATTTTTAAAAATATGTATACTCGTAATATCTATATCTTATATCATAGTGAAATAAGTATTTTATTCATCTTCCGTGAAACGAATTGTACATGTAACAGAAATCACAATAATTTCTGTAAAGATTATCAAAATTATTGTTTCTCTGAAATTCACATTTTTTAAAGTATTTTGAGAATTTGTTGATAAACCATTTCATAAAATGCTGAAATTGCTTTCTGATTCTATTATACAATTATATATTCCGTAATAAGCATAAACAAATTAACTCATTATTTTTGCAATATTATCTAAAAATTTCGAATGTATGGTGAATGAAATGATTTTTGTGCATTTATTTATTTAATAGTATTTTTGTTCTTTCTTTGTACATTTGCATTTATGGAAATAAGTCAATAATTGTAAGATGCTTCCTAATATTATATATAGTTGCGAATTAATTAATTATTAGGTATTGCTAACATGTTCTAAGTAAGCTAAAAATGTTCTCAGTAATTGTTATTTAGTAGTAATTTATGTCTCTACATGTCCACTCCCAGTCGTGGATCCCAATCGCATAGTTGCCAGGTCTGAGTTAACGATCGCCTTGGTATTAGAGCATATTCTAAAGTCAGCATTAGCTACTTCTCACTTTATTGACTCGAAATTAAATCAAATTCGAATGGAACAGAGAAGAGAATAAAACATTCAAGAAACCCAAATTAGTAATTCACAACTCCACGGCATATTTCGACCGAAACAAACCAATTATTCTGCGAGCAGAATCCATGAATGACTAAATGCCGCAAGAGGACAGCAGCCAGTACACTTCACCAGTAAAAGCAGAGAAACAATACAGTCAAACAGGGAAAGATGCATTAACTGTGAAATGGGCATTAGCTAGATGCAGAAACTATCTAATAGGTGCGCAATAATTCACAATAATAACAGCACATAAACCCTTCATAAGTATGTTTAATATGACAACAGTCAAATATGCAACCACTTATAGCAAAATGGATTATGGAAACAACACACTTAGATTCGCGAATAAAAATACAGAACCGGAAGAAACGAACTAAACCCACTATACTATATATTGAGACACCCATGTAGCTGAAACGACACAGAAATAGTAAAATGATTTTTTCGAATAGAGAGTGGGAGAAGAAAGAACATCTCCTCTCATCCCGAATATTGAATAAGGCGCACACAGAGAAAGCAGGACCCGAAACTTCCATGTGAAATTTGAAAGGAACAAACATTTTGTATTGGCATAAAAAAATAATGAACAAAATAGGAGTTTTACAAAAAAGCTTTCACAAAATTTTCCTTTTGTGCGCCTTATAAAAGTTGCCATGAAAATATTTGTAGAAAAGATAGAGGGACGCCACGTCACGTCGGTGAGAAAGTGACTGAAGTCGAAATGCCTGGTCAGGATTTTGGAGGACCTTACCCAAACGGACACTACAACTTAGTTATGGTAGAAGAGAGTTCGAGATACCAAGTAATGGAAAACATAAACAGTACAAAGAAACAAAGGGTTACGCGGTAAATGAACTATTTTCGACACACGGAAGCCCGAAAAAATACAGATAATAGACCACCATTTCAAGCAAGAAAATTTCCAGAAATTTGTCAGAGAAGAGGATTTCCATCACCATAAAATAACACCACTACATCCACAAGCTATTGGGAATGTAGAAGTATTTATGAAGACCTTGAACAAGACAGAACAGATCTCTAACCTGCAAGGAAAAGACAAAATGTAGAGAAGAATAGATATAATAAAGACGTTGATAGTATATAGATCAACACCTTAAACCAACCATGAACAGAGAACCATACAAAGCAATGAAAGTTAGAGAGATTAGAATGAAGTTAGACTACAATGGACCTGACAAAATAAAAAGAGAAAGAGAAGACAAACTAATAGAAACAGAGAATCAGGGACATCAGCCAAATCATAGATTCAAAACAGGATTATGTAGGTGACACTGGTAGTAGTAAAGAGAAGTAAAAGCCTAAGAATGGGTATTGATACGAATTATAATGAAATAGGTTCAACCGCAATACTAGAAACAACTACAAGCGATACCAATTCAACACTAACAGACGAGACTAATCTATCAACAACAGATGAGACCAATTCAAGACCTAGAAGAATAAGTACTATACCAAAATACTAGGACGAAAAAAAGAAAGTTAAATTCAATATTAAATAATTTATCTTTTCTGAAAGTTGGGAGAAATGTTATGACCAGACAACAGACACCACTTCAGATGACTTTTTGAAATGAGCGACACATCTTGTACGGTAATACTATAGTTCCGCTCTTAATCATAGAACTATAGGAATTAAATTCTATATAAATGTTCCATCAATAAAATCCCATCAGAAGATTTGTTTGATAAACAATAATTACTAAGGCAAATACTCTCAAAATATTTGCGGGCGTAGTTGTAAACTTATCACGTGTTATTTTTGGACCATTTAGAAAATAACAATAATAACTACCTTCACCACTCCGAGAAATCCGAGAAAAGATAACTAATGAAAATCTTGTATTCAAAAAATTTACACTTATATGTGAAATTAGATTTTGGATCTCTCTTAGGGATATAAAAATAGAAGCATACTGCTTCTCGATGTTCAAAACAATATTGAAAGCCTGTTTGATCTACACGGGCGTACATACACACCCGCACACACAATACCAGACGACAGCTAGCAGCCGCCGACTAAAGCCTTGCCCACGCACTGATAGAAACATTAGGCTGACAGTCATAATGTAAATCTGTCACACTGCCCTAAGAACAATTAATTACTTTATAAAACAAATTTCACTGCAAGGAAAATTTAACATTTTATTGTTATTATATATTTCTGAAAAGAATATATAAATATTATTTCAAATAACGTTCTTCAGAGAATAACAATTTCATAAAGCTCCATGAAAAACGAGTAATCGGTTCTTTGGTGTAATGTTGCATATTGATTATTGTCAGTGATCCGTTGTAATCAAAGATTTCAAATTATTGCTGAGGTAGAACAGTTATATTAGAAAATGGTTTCATAATATTATTAAAGAAATCTTTTTTCAGTATCGATCAAGTTGAAAAAAACAATTGGGAAATAATCTCTTATATTCAGATCGCAGAAGTGTGGGTTATTCCATGTGGCATCGCTAAACGTTCGTTAGGTCGTCTTGCTTAAGTCTATAAAAAGATAAACATTTCCTTCCTCTTTCTTCCTCTTGCTTCAAGATGTAGTACTTCATAGATGAGAGCGTCCCTGCTAGGTAACGTTCATGCCTCTGGTCCACTTACGACTGAACTCTCATACTACACAGCAAAAATTAAATTGCACAGTCACTCTCAGACTTAAGAGAAATAGATGTGAAATTCAACAGCCAACTCATTGACGCTTCAAAGATTATCAAGAACGATTAAGGCATCTGCAATTTACACTATTTATATTCGAACTATTTTTCTCATTTTTGTTGTTGTTATCAAAACGTTTCGGCAAGTACTAACTGCCACATCCATCAACCACTATGTCGCAAAATTCACAAATCAACGCTTTTATTCACTTGGCCATTGTCCCTATGGTCGGGCAGTGTGTATTTGCAATAAGTGGAAACGGGAAAGCATAACTGAACAGTACTAAATGAAAATAACAGCTAGGCGATATCCCCATATATAAGCAGTGGAACGAGAACAGTCTACCCCCGTAGATTAAATAAAGGATTGATTTCAGAATCCACTGTAGATTACCTACATCGATATGCACTTGCGGAAGGCCGGGGGGGGGGGTACAATGGCTTAAGCATTGTGATAGCGACAATAATAGTACAAGATATAAATAGCATAAATAATGATAACTCCTCATCCCAGAAATTCCGACAGAAAGGCACCAACAAGTTCGATTTAATAATACCGAAGTTAGAGTCACCTCCGAAAAATCGAGAATAGCACCAGATCTCTTCAAAAGTTCTTACGAAATATGCTTCAATACTGAGTTCAATTCGCCAAGATAAATCCATGCACAGCAAAACAAACGAGCCCTTCCAAACAAAAATAAATTCAATGTGGAGCAATGGATAACAACCACAGATTTCTAACAGCCATACCATCCGCTGATCTCTCTACCTTGTTTTTCAATTTGAAAAACACACTACCGACATTTGCAGAACGTGTTACATTCTAACACTCAAGAAAATTCAACAGCACTCCGATGTCACAATACTTCGAACAAGAACAATTTCGTCGGCATGTTAATCACTCACATCTCAATTATACCATTCAAATATTCTTTTTCAGCCTACGAAGGACAGAGCTGAACAAACTCGATCTTTTTGGACATATTGGCAAAATAATTTTCTCCCAATTTGAAGGAGGTCTTGTGAGTTACCCCGCTCAGTATGTAGCGCTGTTTAAGTCTATAAAAAGACAAACATTTCCTTCCTCTTAATCTTTCTTTCTCTTGCTTCAAGATATAGCAGTTCGTAGTTGAGGACCTCCCTGCACTGACAACTGAACTCTCTCACACACGCACATATACACACGTGTATATCACAGACGCTTGATCACACACACACAAACAAGCACATTCCTAATAGCTAACTTCTAATGTATTTCCTTTCCTTTCAACTGTGTATATATTAAAGTAATTTCTTTTTATTAATGCACGCATTAATTGTTTGTTTAAAATCAATTTTTTTATATATTTACCCGGACACACATGAGTCCGCTAAATATTGTTTGTGGGACAAATGCAGCAGGAGTTATTAAATATTTAATGAAAACGTCCAAACCTCGCAACAAAAGTGGCGAGGCCCGTAACAAAGAGATGGTTCCCTCAACAGGAGTATAATTTTGGCATAATTGGGGATAAGTTTGCAATAAAACCCCACCACAAATGTACAATAATTTTTAAGATTTCTTTTGGTGTGGAAAATTCAATCTTATTTCAAAAGATTTCAGTTTCACTTTTTATCAAAGGGTAAAAATTTATCTGCGCTCACATTATAATTATAAATTATAAATATTAAAGACATATTTTGAAAAAGAATTCCTTCAATTGTTTTCATGAAATGCAGCAGCATTTCATTTTTAAAGCTTTACGGACTAATTTACGGACTTTACGGACTTTATTTACTTGACACAATCAGCTCTTCAGAGAGCACAGTAAAATGACATCCATCCGGAGAAAGAAACTCTTGTACACATCTATAAATATAATTTTAACCAGGCTTCTAGACTCTGGTACGAACTTAGTTTTAGCTAACATCAAAATCTCTTTCTGTTCATTTTTTTATTTTTTATTTTCCGGCGTTCCTTTCTTTTACATTTTTTTTTATATAACGGAAGTTATACGTGGAGCCTGTCCTATTTTGGTAGATTTATAATCATGAATAAGCAGGCTCTGGTTTCGCAAACTTCCTGGGTTTTTCTGCTCGGTTCAAGCTTTTCTTCTTCTTCCTCTTATTTTTATTTTTTTATATCAGAATTCACCACAGTATCCTTGTATGAAATTTTATTAATAAAGGAAGAAGGAATATATATTTCTACAATGACCGGTTTATCGTCCTTAATAACAGCCGTAATCGTACTGACACAAAAATACCTGTAGCTATTAATACAGTAAACTGCGTGTTGTTCCTCTTTCAAAGAAACGATTAGTCTAGTTTTAAAAAGAAACGAACCCTCTTGTTTTATAACTGGCATTTTGCTACTGAAAACCATAAAGTCACCATTTTCATGTTATTAAACGATGGCGCACGCTACATTTTTTCTTTCTCGTTCTCTTTTAATCTGTGCCGATATGCCGCAAGCAAAAATTTCACAATTCTTACTGTGGGGTTCGCCTATCAATTTTCATCGGAGATCAATCATTTCATATTTAAAATCATTTTTCATTTCACTGTATTATTTAAACATTATGTGTAAAAATGTCATTCAACAAAAAGCGCAAAAAATAATGCCTTACATTTGTAACTGTATTTTACAAACTTCACTTCCTCCTTGAAAGTAATTTATTGAAATGTATTGATTCTTTTAATATCTGCCTTATTCAAAATAATCTACATTGGAATAGGAAAGAATATTGCCTAATGGTTGCAATTTTTCTCATTAATTTTCTTTTGTGTTATTGTCTTACATATTACTCTTACTTAAGATATTACTTTTTTATAAATACTATATCCATTAAGCTTAATAAAACTTATCATTGAATTGAAAATCTTCCTGTACTGTCTCCTTTGAAGACTTATTTTTGTAGCAGTTAGAATCAGAACAGAATCATTTTCATTACTGAAGTATATTTTTCTTGTTCTTGATTCCCTTTATTATAGAGAAATTGAATTTAAACATTCTCCTTTCTGTAACCTTAAGCTACTGTTTGCCACTCCGTCCCTTCAGCCCCTCAACCCCCTCTTTGGGTTGAGGCGCCCACTCGGTCTGAACCGAACTCAAGGGTAGCTGGCCGTACGCTCCCTGAGTACCCGTAGATTGTTCGACCGGTCACTGGCCAAGTTCCGTCTGCTGCCACGTTGTGTTAAATTTTAGATCCAGTAGGCGGGGAGTATTGTCCATACGCTCACGGTCGATTGGGGATGTAGGCACGGCTGTGAGGGTGGGCGGCAGGAAAATTAGAGTGTGGCGAAAAAAGGAAATAATATCTGCAGAAGCCGAACAACAATGGGTAAAATATTGATGTCTTTTATATAAGGAAACAACAACAGTAGAAAAGATTACAGAAAGGATAGAACAATTAACATAAGAAAAGAGGACTACTCCTCTACCAATTGTCCAACAGAGAGAGGTGTGTGTGATTAACTCGTTCCAAATCGACTTGGGAGGATGTGTGGCTCGTAATTCCAGCCCTACGTGGAAGTGTAGCTTTTTAGTTTGTTGTCGTAATGACAAACGTTAGGTTTCAGCGGCTTTTCAATGCGACTGCTACAACGACGATGATATTTCTTGAAGTCCTTATCTCTGACTCGTCACTGGACCGACTCACTGCGACGACAGTCTCTCTACTCTCTCGACGACAGTCTCTTTCGTCTCTTCGAGAATTCTCTCCCGACTGCCTTATTAGCAAAATCTCGAGTTAATATGGCAACCGAAGGTTATAAGCCAGGTTGTTCACGCGCTTAACATGACTGTCCCCATAATCACGTGTATTTGCAAAGTTTCTGTTGCTTACTCAGATCTATTTCAAATCTCTTAGTGGATAAAATTAATTCGTTCATTCCAATTGTCTTTTCGATGACCATATTCAGCGGATACAACTTATGCTTAGATTAGATTTCGCTAGCGGTAAACATATACTGATCTTACCTCCCCGGTCCAAATTATTTCAATGTTTTTATCAAAAATATTATTTTCGTCTATTTTTTTTTTAATGACCCAAATTAAACATCGCCTCCTGCCCTTTGCATTTGTTTATAAACAAGTCTTCGCCAACCCGATTTGAAATTCACTCTTTATCCATCAGCCGTCTTAGGTTTCATATATAATTGTTCTAGATTCTTTATTATTAATAGCGCTGACACAGTTTGTAACTTCACGGAAGATCGTGTTTTCCATTTTCAATTAATAAACGTTATATTTGCGTCTGTGCATTCATGTGGGTGTGTGCGTCAACCTGTCTCTGTTACATCGTCGTACTTTCATTATTTCTAAAAATATAGCTAAAACCATCTAAACATTCATATTTATATGTTGGGATCCGTCTACGCAGGATTTTGTTGCTATCAGAGTATAAGGACTCCAAACATTTAACAACACCAACAACAACACATCTTTTAAATGAAAAATAAAAAAGTTATTTTCTGAAGGAAAAGTAGAAATTTCTAGAAATTTCTGTTGAAATAAGATTTATAGATTCTTTTCAGAAATATACAATAGCAATAAAATGTTCAATTTTCCTTGCAGTGAAGATTGTTTTATAAAATAATTAAGTTTACTTTGCACGGTATGATATGTGTGTGTGGATAGACTTCATGATAGTCAACCTAATGTGTTTATGAATTCATAGATAAAGCCTTAGTCGTTTGTTCGTGTGTGTGTGTGTGTGTGTGCGTGTGTATGTGTGTGTGTGTGTGTGTGGATCAAACTGGCCTCCGAAATTGCTTTGAACTTCGAGAAGCAGTACGCTTCTATTTTTATATCCATAAGTAAATTTGAATTTCACGTAGAGGTGTGAACTTTTTGAATACAAGGTTTTCGTTAGTACGGCCAGCTACCCTTGAGTTCTGGCTCAGAAAATCTTTTTCTTGAATTTGCGAGAGTGGTAAAGGGAGTTATTGTTATTTTCCAAATGGTCCAAAAATATCACGTCCGCAAGTATTTTGACAGTATTTTTCCTAGTAATTATTGTTTATCAAACAAACCTTCTGATGGGAGTTTGTTGGCTGAAATATATATATATATATATATATATATATGATTTAATTCATTTAATTCTATCAACTCCTCCAAAACAAATTCAAATCCAGTTTCTAACTTCTCAACATTTTTGGAGCGTCAACTAAATTGCGCTGAAATGACTTCAAATCACGCTGAAGTAGACGTAAGCATATTACTTGACCAAAACGCACAGTTTTTTTGTGTTTGTGGGGGGAGGTTCTTTTTTGGGATGGGTACCACCGAGCAAACACCGAATTTCATAATTTTAGATCCCATAAAAAAGGCAAAATACGATCCTATAAAAGCAGTCGAAAAAAGGTTTCTCAGTGCGGATACATCACAGAAATCAAGTGGCTTCAACAGACACATCAACCTTTTCAAATTCGCCTATAGTTATAAAAAGACTAATATCTTGGAAGGAACTTAAAGCTAACAGAACAATTATTTTAGTTTTATCTTTTTTTTTTACAACAAGAACTTTAATTTAAGTATACTGAAATTGTACCTTTTTTGTTACGTGTGATAAAAATGTATTTCGTTGGTTTAAAATTCCTGGGTTTTATATTACTAGAAATTATGCAGCACGGTGACGCGTGTTGAAATCCCCACAGTATTTATTATTGAAGTTATCGCTAACATTTTTATCGCGATTTACAACCTTTACGTTTCGTTCAATTTCGGTAAAATTTCGATAAAATTTGAATAAGCTGATTTGTTTGGAAAAATACTTTGTCAAAAACTCTACTTCACGGTTTGATAATTTCTTTAATTTAATTTAATTTCATAGGACTTTATGGTAAACAATATTTTTTCAGAATTTTTTTTCTTTTTAATAGCGAAGTATAAATTCTTAGGATTTCTTACTCTTAAGCATGCAACATAAAACTGGCCACGCGTAAATATTTCTTTCTGGAGCCAAATTCCAACTTTTTGAAGGGTTTGGCCTTTTGATTTGGTTATAGTTCTCGCAAACCCATGACGAACAGAAAACAGGATTCTTGTATATATAATAAAAACTTTAAAAAAAGATATGAAAAAATAATATTGCATTTTTATTAAATAAGTATTTGTTATTTTAATCATTAAATTGTTTTTAAAATAGTGGGAGTATGTTAAATAATAAAACATTCCATTTTTCAAAAAAATACTGAAAATTTATTGTACTAAGCTAGTAAAACTGTGACACTGAGGATGTGAGGTAGTTAAACATTAATTCTAAGCAGGAAAAAAGGGTTACGCCCAAAATGAAACATAGGTTGGAAGAGAGAGACAGAAGACATTTTCCTTGGTGAAAATGGGACCGTCTGGATTTCTTCTCTTCTTAAAGTTTTCGTATCTGTTGAGAGTCTGGCATCCGGACGAAAACAGATTTGTGCAACAATTTTATGTCTTTCTTGGAAAATTAGGAAAAAACATGTCACTGGCGAACAGAAAAGCAGATAAGAATAATATTTTTGTTAGCGAAAACGAATTGAGAAATGAAAACAGAGAATGAATCCTCTGCGAAGGTGATACGGCCTGTGTTTTGGCGATACGTCGATTCGCCCAGGAATAGAAAAAAGAGTGTCTCTTCCATTGTTGAGAATTTAGGTAAACAAATATATTTTCATTGAAGAAAACAAATTGGGAAATAAGTTTATCTCTTTCTAGAGAAATTAGTAAAGCACATATTATTAACGGAAAAAGAAGTAGGTGAGAATTATATTTTTGTTGACGAAAACGAAAACAAGAAACGAAAACTTTTTTTATATGGTTGAGGTTATGAGGATCAGTCATGTCGTGTTAAGAAAGTGTTCTGGTTTGTGCGAAAGGAATCAGAGAATTTAAATTAATGAGAATAAACCACGCCCTTTTTCCTACACACTTTAAAAATTAAATTTGTCACAGAGAGTTTATGCCACCCTAAGAAGTTAGAATACAGAGAAGGAAGGAGGAAGAAGCAGAGATTAGCCCCGCTTATGCGAAGTAGCGGTGCGAGATGTGGATTGAAGCAAGTTGGAGTTAAGGAAAAGCAATCATTGTGACTATTCCTAAGGAAGGTGGATAATTTTCCAAATCTGGAAAGTTGAATAAGATAGCAGAGATATGGAACGAAGAAAGCACTTGTTAGAATAAATGTGAAAATTAAAGAATCAACGAATCCCAAGAACCCTTCTCCACCACGCCAGTTTTGGGCCGAAGTGTATATAAGCAGGTGACTTGGGGGACTTTGGGGTGAGAAGCGGCATCGAGTCCTTCTGGAATCCACGTCAGCTGTCACCTGAATTCCTGATTCCAAGACTTTGAACCCAGCCTTCCAGAGGTTTAGACAAGACCTAGTGTCACTATAGAGATTGATGCGGGAAGGGTAATTTTTGTTATACCAAGAACTATATAAACCAGTCGAATATTAACCTCACGAATCTCTCGTTTTATTTTTTCTTCCTTAATATAGCACCCGCCATGGCTTGAACCAGCGCTGCCATTACGATGACATATGATCTTTCACTGCTCTGAGATCAAGAACAGAACGTGGGCACAATTGGTGTGGATCGAAGCGGTCAGCGACAAAACAACCAGCTTGGACCAGCGTCAGCGTTGGCCAGCGCAGTGTTAGCCCGTGGTTAAAGCTTCGTCCTAAGACCCTAATGACCGGACCACTAAACGTGTTTACACCACCGGGTGTAGGCGGCGGCGGCGAAAGGTGTTATAAAACCAAGTGTACTTTGTGCCCCCTTACGTGTTTCCACTTTTCCCCAAAATTTGGTTTCGATCGGTCAATATATGATTATTTTAGATGTGACTGACGGACACACAAACGAAAGTCACATAAATTTATATATAGATATTCATTTAATTTCTAAAAGTATTTTTCTTTTTATTGTTGGAAAAAACTTGAAGATTAATTACCACCGGTATAGTTACCTTACTTAAACGTCAGCATCTCTCATCATCTTAATCCTTCTTTACATTTGGCGGCAAGCATAAGAAACATACTCGTGTTTATTTAAATACAATTAATTTCAGTTGACATTTGTCAGATATCCTTACCTACAACAGCTAATAATATAGACTAGAATTTCTAAAAACCTCAATATTTTTACAGGTGTAAGACAATATGCAAGTGAGGTTAAATTTTAATAATTACATTTTGACTTTTGCAATAGCTTTAAGTCAATTTCTTAATAATCTAAACAAAGCTCATTTTGACTGTAGTCATAATTTTATGAGTTTAAAAACTTTTTTCTTTTTAATCAAGTTTTCAAGTTCGTCAAGTTTTGAGTCAATATCTTTTGTAAAGTTCATTTTGGTTTTGTACGATGAATTAACACGATTAACATGTTAACGTCATGTCAACAAAATAATAGCGTTTCAAATTTTTAAAGTTTTCTATTTATAAAAATATTTTTCATTTTCCAGGAATAAGCATTTTTTCAAATTTATGTTCATGATGATCTAATAAATGAGATACTTTAGTTTGGTAATTCCATTCGTACTGCTTCTGGAAATTAACAGTTAATTCTTCATCTTTTAGAATTAATTGTATTTTTGGCATGTATATTTTTTTTAAAAATTCAATAACAATTCTATTAACATTTTTACATGCAATCGCTTTTTGACTAAAAAACAAACAAGGCTATATATAACAAATGAATTCTGTAAAATAGTGAATCCTGTAAGTTCGATATAAATAAATAAGTGAATGAATAAACCCAACAATTGTATAACTGTTTTTATTAATACAAAATTTGTGATAGAAATAATTTTTTCAAAGCTTATGGCAATTATGCTAAGCTTCCTATCAAATGCGTTTCTAAGGCCTCACTAAACTAAAGGTATTATGGGTCAGCTAGTCTCACAAACCATTATTAAAGTGGTTGTGGTGTGATCCAAACCTCCAGAGATTTAAACAGCGCGCATGGACTGAATAAAATATGAACTTTTGACGCTACCGTTTATGAGCAGTGCACTGTATGAATCAGTGTGCAAAGAGTTGGCAGGAAAACATCTTCGTAAAAGACAATAGAAACTATAATATATTATAATTTTTTCGTAGTCAAATTCCAAGAATCTTTGGGTAGTACCTTGGTTAGTAAATATCAAATTATACGCCATGGTATATTAAAACTTACATGAACTAGACTGTCCACTAGAAACAAGTCGATTTAACATCTATATTTTTTTTATTTATTATTTTTATTACCAGAAAAGTAAATTATTTGTGCAAGAGATTTCAGTTGACTATCACCTCAAATACAATAATTTTTGAACTGAAAAAATAAACAGCATTTGTATGTTTAGCTAAAAGTAGAAATGGGTTTGAGGAGAGCTCTGATGATTTTGATCTCGAACTTTAAGCACCAACGTTCTTAATATAGGAACTGAGCAAGTCTTATAAAGTAGGCTAGATCACGAAAATGAAATTGACAACCGTCGATTACTGTCTCTCTTCCTCCCATTCGTTAGCTTCGTGAGTTAATGAAAACTATTTTAAGGCAATTGAAGATACTAAATTACTAAAAAAAAAACGTAAGTTTTATAACGGTATTGTTGAGATTAGCCGCAAAGTTCACTGATTACTTCATTTCAAAAGTCCAGTTTGGAAACACATTAGCGTTCAAATAAACTATACAATGACAAATTTAAAATGAAGATTAAAACATCTATTTATGTAATAATTTAAGTTATGGATATATGTTAAATGCAGGGTCGAATTTATATAAAGAAAGGTCCTAGGCTATTCCACTTGTGAGGCCTCTCCAAATTCCTCATTCTCACGAGTAGAGGAAAATGGAAGAGTGTTAAGTTAAACAATTCGTGTAAAGCCGAGGGTGTTTAAAAATACTGAAGGGTTATTTAGAGTTTGTAATTCTATAAGAAAGGCCTATGATAGTATCAAAAATATTATACACTTCGGCTGGAGGCCCCTTAGAGTTTGAGGCCCTAGACTTCACAGCCTGCTAAGCCTATAGGTAAACGGCACTTGTTAAATAAATGTTCCATATTTTAATAACGATACACAATGTCAGATTTTATTTTATAATCCTTGATTTCACAATAAAATGTCAATATAGATATTTTCCTATTTTCGGTGAAGATAAATTTATAAATTAATTTGAATACTTTTAAGTTCATTAAATGGAAAACAACAAAAGTAGAAAGCCATATTCTTGAAGCGCAGTCATTAAAGAACCAATGGCTTGCGGGTGTGGCACAATGCTCAGTTTTTATTTGGGCACAACGCTTATTTTTTGCATTTTACAACTGAGATGTCTGACATCTTTGACTGAGTATCCAGTTGGAAGTATGTATTCTTAAATCTCCCGCACTATCCTTAGTATTCTCACTGACGTCAACACTGCTGTCGTCTGAATCGCTTCAGCACTCGATATTATCATTATTATTATTATTATTATTATTATTATTATTATTATTTGATTATTGTAATCACTGTTACTTTTACGGCATCCTAAATGTAATAGTTTATCTTGTATATTCTGAAATCTATTTCAGTATAAATTGACTCTTTGCTATTTTGATACATTAATGCTTATTTGTACACTTGGAACGTGTATAGAAAAATTTTAAAAATCACTCACCTAACTCTGAAAGAAATGCAGCAGTCGTAGTTGTAATACAATTAGCATAACATCCAGAATCAGTATCGAGCCGTTCTAAGTTCCTTGTAATAATGTTTGTTTCTGTTTTCCTATTGCCATTCGAACTTTTCAGTCAGAAGTTCCAGTTCACTGCCTAAATATCCGGAGACAAAAGACAAAAAGAAAAAAAGAAAAAAAAACAACAAAAAGATGCTGTATCGCGTTATTAATGTTAAAAGTTGTGACGATGCAGGTGAAGTAGAGTTGATGAGTTGGGAAGAGAAATGACAAGCTGGAAAATCTGACATGTGTGTGTGTGTGTGTGTGTCATAAGCAGAAATAATACCTAATTGCAGAAGTAGTAGTATGATGTGGCGTCTAACAGCCGTAACCGACTTCGCAATAGTAGCAGTCATGTATTTACATTTTAAAAGACCTAAAGTGACCACTATAGAAAAGTGCGAAACATTCCCGTTTCAAATCAATTTTACATCCTCTAAATCTGTTTATGACATTGTATTTGATAGAACTCACAATATAGACAATTGGATACCCAGCATTCTCTTCAATTGAGTCGGTTTGCAAATGCTAGCATTAATAATTTTAAAAGTATATGTTTGAGTGAAATACTTATCGCAACAATATTAGTACCAGCTGCTTTCGCATTACAATAGCAGTGTAACTAGTTGTTCAAGAAGTAAAAGTTTGGCGTATGCCAAATAAATTTTCGAGAAATATTATGAACAGTTATTCCAGAGAATCGTGAATAAAACAATTATAATAGTCGCAGTTTTATTTGATTAAAAAATCGTATCTAGCAGAAGATAAAATTGCAGAAGCAAAATTAAAAAACACGAACAAAACATTGAATGATTGTGCAAAGGTAAAGAAAGTGTAATTTATTTGACAGGAAATATTTCATTTGTATGTAATGAAAACTGAGTTTTCATTTGATGCAAATATATACAATTTTCCTTTCAAACTTTTGCACATTCATTCATGTCATCTCGTTATTGCGCATGTGACAAAATTAAAATGAGGAGCGTCTAATATATTATTGAGGAAATTGTATAAGAAAGAGTCGAGTAGAACGATGAAAGTAATTATGAAAAAGATACTTTATTTCATTAAACAAGACATCGTGAAGGATTTTGCAAATAATTTCGCTTAAAATAATAATAATAATATCTTTCAGACGATATTCAAAAGATTCAAAGAAAGAAAATCAAGTGGCAGTTGAAGCTGAATTGTCGAGCATTGCTTCAATAATGTTTAATGCGTGTATAGAGAAATCCCGAATGATTCATTAGAGGCAGCTGAAAGCAATATGTTAAAAACCCTTGCTCAATGTTTGTGCGTCTCTCAATCTCTTTCAGTATATATATATATATATATATATAATCCTTACTCTATGTGCCGCGTAACTTCAGGACATAGGCCAACATGACTCTCCACAACTTTCTATCTCGTGAGGCTCTTAGCAGTTTCTCTCCTTTTGTTTAGGCTTCCAAACCCCCACTCCGCCATCCATTCACACAAGCTCGTCAAGTTGCCTTCCCCGCTGTTGCCCTTGATATGCCCCGTGAGGTTTAAATTTTCTGCCCTTCTTCCTCATTATGATACAAGAAATTTCAGCTGCCTCTTCCTAATTTTGAGTATAATTGTTCTTTCTCTTGCCATTTTCTCTAAGGCTTCCTGGTTGCTTACTGACTCCGTCTATGAAATTCTCAGTATCTTTCTGTAGAACAACATTTGTACTGTTTCTCGTTTTCTCCTCTGTGAAATTGTCCAACATTCACTGCTATATAAGAGGATGTATACCACATAGCAATCCATCACTCATTTTTTGTTTCTAACGAATTCTTTCAGTTTTTCAGTACATAGATTTTGGAATGCTCCTTTCGCTAGTACAATGCGCATCCACAAAATCCGACCACACATTGCCATCCTCTGTTAAAACGCTTCCCAGATATTTTAACTTCTACACCTGCTTGATGTTTATATCTCCAATTCGTGACTAGCATCTTGGGTTTTTGTAATGATGACCATACTTTTTGTTTTCTTGCAGTTGTTGGTTAGTCCTTTTTTTCTCGTTTTTTTTCCTACCACACTGTCTAAGAGGTCATGTAGTCTCCTTTGCGAATCGGCCATCAACACAGTGTATCTCATATTGTTGAGATTACGTCCACTCATAATAAATCATGGTAGGGTTTCCAGTTACCATAAGATAGCGTCACTGTGGTGGTTGAATAAATCTGGAAAGAAGCATTGTGAAAAAGTTCTTTCTTATATTCGCTCAACTTTTGGAGTAGTTTTCTTTTTCTATTACCAGTGTCCCTTCCTTTGATTTTATAGAACCTGTTAGTTTTTTTAACTTTTCGTCCTGTTAATTCTTTTATTCTGTTGTGCCTACTTGCTGTCTTTGTATTGCTTTATTTCTGCGCACTTTTCATTGAGCCATTTCTCTTTAGATTGTCTACATTTGTTTTTCATTTCTGTGTTTAGTGTTCGCTATTCTTTTAAATTCCACATATTTGTCAAGGTTTGAATACAGCTTTGGCAGAATAATGTGTAGAATGGATGGCTTAATAACATTAAACGTATCATTCTTGAACAATTGCGATTTTCCGGACAAATGATGTGGTGAGAACTGACTGTGCTTGTGGTGGAGAATAGAGGATGAGGGCGTTTAAAATTTAGATGAAGTCATGTGCAATTAATTTTTGTAACTAACACAAGCAGAATAGGTCAGCGTTGCAAAGGACGTTAGAAAATAGGCTAGAAATGCAAGGAGAAGCTGTGGAGAAGTAGCACCCTTCCTTATTAAGAGTAGATCTAGAGTTAATTTCGGAGCCCCTAAAATTAAATCCTAATGGAAGTTTCACTCTGACGGCTTCTAACACACTGAAAATTAAAAACCAGCAACGTTTTGCCAAAGAAATCATTTCCGGCTCAAAAGCACGATAATAAAAAATTAAATTGTTTTTTCAGCCACTGACATGCTTTAAATAGAAATTAAATTAGGGACCACCAAAAAGCACGTGATACATAAGGTTTAAAATAAAATTTTAAAAAAGAAAAATCTTTCTTCAAGCTTTCATTTTAGTTTTAATTTCAAATTAATAGATTAAAATTAATATTTCCAATAAGCAAAATACTTTACTGTATTTCAAAAACTAATTTAAATTAACTGGAAATAATTTTTTTTTGCGAAAATAACTGATTAGCGCCTTTTTTTAGTCGTCTTTCATCGCAATATAATTCTATTTATTTAAAAAAAAGTTTCCAAAAATAAAATATACTTTTCTGAAACTTTAGTTGAAGAATATTAGCTGATTTAAAGTATAATTAATCTGATTTGAAACAAACATTATTTACTTTAATAATATCGCAGAAATGCATTTTTGCACAGTTATAGCTGTTTATTTAAGCTCTTGATATGTTTGACAGCTTCATGACAGATTCATGTTTATCTAATGTTCTATGGAGGCTTTAGTCGTAATAAATAATTGAATATAACGTGAGCACCTTTTATATATAATTTTTAAGTACTCAGCAATCTTAAAAATTTAAGAAAATATTCTCCGTAATCTAAAATTTTACTGAATTTTAAATACATTCTGGCTTTAAATTTATTATAGGAATCGTTCTTCTCTGATAATGTATAAAAAATGAGCACGTTTATACACATACAAAAAATTCAAAATTCTTTTAAAAATATTGGTGTTTGATGATTTGTACTAAGCTTTTCCATTTATGATATATAGTAAATATAGTTTTTACTTAATCTAAAAGGTTAAAATTAATACAAAATTTTAAAAGTTTTAAAACTTAATAAATTATTCTAATTAAAATCATTAAAAAATGAAAACAATTCTTGTAAAAATTCATTATTCATCGAAAAGATTTTTTTCTTACGACAATAGTGCCCTCAAAATATCTTATTTATAAAAGTAGTTAAAAACTTTTCTAATTAAATAATGTCATAGATTTATTACATTTTTATTTTACGAAACAGAGCAGATTTTCGGTAAATAGGGTTTCTATTTGACAAAAACAAATTGATGATTTAAATTCTCTAAGGTTGCCTTACTTTTGACTAATATAAATAAAAAGGTGGAATTTTAATTTCTTGAAATTTCATAAAATTAAGTGGGTGTAACAGATATAAAAAATAATTTTACCAAGATTTTCTAAAAAAATTCAAAAATAATTTCATTCAATTGTTAAAATTTAAAAAATGTGATAATTATTTGATTATTGCAAGAATTTCCAAAAAAATGTGTTTTTTTAACGCAAAAAGAAGCTAAATTCCTCTTACTAATCTTTAGCCCACCCGCTGACGCTAGAAATTTTTAACGAAAATTTCGAACGTGCTACAAAGAATACAAATATATTTTGGTTTTTCCTCTTAATAATAACATAAACATTTTGACGATAAAACTGTTTTTATCAAGTCTGGTGTCCTTTCATCAGAGTATACTTTTTTAGCGAATTTTGGGAGGTACTTAAATTAAATAAACACATTTATCTAATCCAGTTTTATGGAGGTAGAGCTTTTAAAAGAATACTTAAAGGTATAGACAAAGAGCGGCACAGAACAGTTCAGAATTAGGCAGTCATGCCGGTTTGTTCCCTTCTTAAAACGATGAAAAAGAGAAACTTGATACATCCAAAATCAAAGGAAATAACTTTCTTAATTCAACTTTCAGTCATACATACTGTATTTCTGTAATACTTTCAGATCAACTCAAAAATCTTCACCTACTTTGAAAGTATCAGATTTCAGGGACATTAATCCAACAAGTAGAATATTTTTCTTTGCACACAAAAGAATGGAAGATTACCAAATGAATTTTAACACTACATTTCTTCTTATGGAACTTTTTAAATTCCAAAATGAAAATAAATTATGTGGGTAAATGTTGTGTAGAAAGATGACCGACCTTCGCGACATTAAAGTATTGAACATGGCCTCTTCCATGGACTATGAAAGGAATCGTAAGCAAAGCACAAAGGAGTCGTACATTAGCCGCAAATAGTACCACACTAACTACGATATTTGCCAGTATTGTAACATTAATCCACGTGATTAAACAGTTCTTTAACTAATCTTGTGTTCTAGTGTTTTCTTTTGGAACATAATTAACTCGAACTACGAGTTGGTACCAGCTTTAAAAGAGTGGTGACGAGGATTCGAAAGCTGACGTCTTGGGAAAAAATAATAATTCTGACGTGGCCAACTAAGGATTTGAGTAACGCACAATAAGGAAGACATAACAATTGTGTTAAAACAGTTATTGCAACAACAGCAACAGCCACAACAACTAACACTAGAAATGTTGGAATATCAAACAATGATATTTCAAGCCATGTTGAAAAAAATCAAATCAACCAAGTTCTACAGTTTCATTTACGCCTGATCCAGTCGCAAACTCCACTGGTGAATTCGTATACAATGTACAAGTGCGAACAAAGTGTCAGGCGGGGATGACTGCACCGAACCCGTTTCATGGTTGTGGAAGACTTCATTTCAAGGCAAATTGCCATTTCAAACATAAAGTGTTTCCAATGTGGGAAACTGGGACATAGACATTGCAAATCAAAGCAAAGAAAAAATGCAAGTCATTTTATTTTTTTAAATCGAAATCATTTTTAATCGGAATCACCCCAAGCAAGGCATGATGCCGTTAAAACACAAGAAGTTACAGGATGTGGAAGAATTAGGAAGCGAAACAATAATGAATAGAGTAATCAGGTGGATAGTGATTTAATTTTTTGCAGATTAAAGTTGGTTGGAAAGCATGGATCCGGAAGGGAGATCCACAAGCGAGAAGTGGGACATCTGCGTTAGTACAAAAGGATCTAGACGAGTGGCCGTTGAGGATGACTCTCATTTCACGATTTGATAGGAAAGACTGGATCATTTCAGAAAAGAGTCAGGAGACACCGTAACTTTACAGATTGTGGAAATAACCTGAATGCTAGACTCTGTCCTATGCAACAGCCCGGGCTTCATAAACTCTTTCCGCAAATATCAGTACACCAGCAGCTGACGCGAAGAAACGAAAGGCATATTGCTTTGAGAAAAGGCCCTGCGATGAGAGATGAAATAACCAATTCAGCATTGATTAGGGCCTCTAGGAGTCTTCCCCAAAAAGGTAGAAGGTTACGAGGCCGATAGTTGGAAGGGACGGCTCAACAGAGTTCTTAAAAATTGGAACAGCAGATGATGATTTCCAGCCGGCAGGAAAGCCGCAGACAACGAGGCATGTATTATACAGTTTAAAGAGAACAGGAGTCATGTGTTACTGAAAATAATTATTTTTTCCATCTGTGACGTGTACTGATATACCCGAAAAGAAACAGACTGTGATTTGGATCCGATACGACGGATATAAATCCCTTGATTCAACGCCACAGAGGACAGAGGGAGAGTGACTCTGCTTAGATGTCGACACGCAGATGTTGGTCAAGAACGCCGCTAGCAGACTGAGACTGAACGCGATACTTTTCAACTTTCAGCCTGTCGTCACCGCCGTCTTCACAAAACATCAGCCGACAGCCATGTCTAACAGTCCTTCTCTTTCTTTCTTCCTTCCCCACTCTGTCGCCTTTTACAACAGCAACGAGTAGTATGCTGGCTTTGTATATATGTAAATAAATTATACATTTATTTACCCAAAATACGACGTATTCCTTTTCCTCGAATTTACGTTTAAGGCGAAGAAGAAATTAACCTCTTCAGCAGAAACAACAGCAGCAAAAAGTTCTGCCTTCCAGGTTGATCATTCTTCGTTTCCGCAACAATAATTGTCTGAAGGCAAAATATTTTTTGATGAAAAATGAATTTTTGCAAGAATTGTTTTCTTTTTTTTTTCAATTTTAAATACAAAATGTGATAAAGTTGTTAAATATTTTAAAATTAAATTAGAATTAAGTTTCTGGAAATGCTCTTATTAAAAGATCTATTTTTACAGATCATAAATTTGAAAGCTTATTACAATCTGCGAACAGTTTCTATTTTTACAATAATTTTTTAATATGCCAAAACATGTATTAAAAACGTTTCCGGCAAAACTACGGAGGCACAATTCGGAAATAATGTCCTGTGTTTTAAGAGTTGTTTTTCCTGATAGCGAGGATCCGGCCTAATAAATTGCATTGATTTCGTGTCAAATTCTCTGACTGACTGACCATCATCGTTACATTTTCAAAATTTTTAATTTTCTTTTTTTTTTTTATATATTTCATTAAATATTTTCTTTTCATTTTTTAAATATAATCATTTTTTTTCTTTTTCAGAGAAAGTCATACTACAATTATTATTTTTTTTCTTTTTTAGATTCAGTTTTAGGGACGGCTTTGGATATATCTTCGTTAAAAAGTACCTAAAAAATCAATAAAATATTAGACTTTTGAAAGTATTTAATTTTAAAGAATTACTTTATAGCGAAATAAGCTGGTTCACTTAAAATTAGAAAATACTGTCATTTCTGCTCTTCCGTCCGGTAAATTGCTCTGACGTTAGCTGTCGATACAATGACGAAAACGTCAATTCACACCTCCAAAACCAATCACCACTGTTAGAGACGCTTCTCTTATTTTCAACTAAATTTTTTCTTCTAAAAAATTAAGTAATGTTTGTTTCAAATTACATTAAATATACTGTAAATTTTCTATTTTTTCTAAAAATAACTGTTGAAAACAGTATAATTGAATTTAACAAGATTTTTAAACGGAGAATTTCACTTTTGTTTACAAAATTTTCAAAAAAGGCCGATATGATTGATTTTATGTAAATTTTGATGACTAAAAAACAAAATTTTTAACTAAAGTTTCAGACGTGCTAGAAAAAATTAAAAAATATTTTAAAAAATACGTTGGTCTTTCCTCTTAATAATAACATAAACATTTAGTCGATAAAAAATTGTTTAATCAAGTTTGGGGCCTTTTTTCATCAGGATATACTCCTTTTTAGCGAAGTACTGAATATGGATTCATCTGGCACTGTCTTGTTGGAGGCTGGTAGGTAAGTGACACTTGACTCATGTAAGTTTTTATTTATTTATTTTGTTTCTTTTTCCCTACTTAAGGAAAGCGAACGGTTGCGTTAAAATTCTCACATCTCAATCACGACGAATCAATGACGATATAATCATAAAACCCCGACACAAATAAATTAATTTACCGCCCACTTGACTAACCAATCGAGTTGCGCCTATTGTGTGACATTTATTTGAAAGGCATTATCGTTTGTGAAAATGCGTAAAGATCCATTCTTCATTCTGGATATTCTGAGCTTCACTCTTTTAAATCATTTCTCGGCGTCTGGGAATCAGATTGTAATTAAATAAGCCAACAAAATCTGTAACTTCATTCATTTATAAGCTTACCATAATTTCCAAGCCTCAAACCGGGACACTTTTCAGTTTTTATTATAGATTTAGATTCTTGTATAGTAAAATGGTTTCATTATCCGAGACTTTAGCTTCAGGATTCCCTCCCCCTCTCTCTTTCCTCCTGTCCCCGCATGCATATACTCACACATACAAATAAGATTAACAGCTTATGTCTCTAATTGGATATCGGGAAAGACCCTATGAAACCAGGTCGTGTATAGTAAGCCTATTCATTTATATTTCTTGACCATCAACGTTTTAGTCTGGTTTAACGGGTAATTTGCTTTTTAAGCCCCGCGCTAAATATGTAATAAAAATTGCCAAGTAGTTATATTTAGGTGTAAATGTATATGCTTAATTAAAAAATAACAAGGAAATTTTGATAAAATCCACCGTCTTGGAGTTATCGGCAGTTCGGACTCATTCGCGTCGCGGCAGCCATTACTGGCGTTGTTTGCCTATATTTGCTGCAGAACAGTCTTGATTATTGCACACGCAATAAGTCCTCAGTTGCGCAGTAATTGAATCAAGTAAGAATCGTAAAAAGGCTGTTAACAATGTAATCTTCCGCGGAAATCTAATCAGCAGCAAATATAATCAAACAACGCCAGTCCCGTAACGCGAATGAGTCCAAACTTTTATTGTCGATAATTCCTAAACGGTAGATTTTATCAAAATTCCTTTGTTATTTTCGAATTAAGCGTGAAAATTTACACCTAAATATAACTATTCAGCAAATTTTAATTACATATTTAGCGCGGGGCTTAAAAAGCAAATTACCCGGTTTAGCATAATAACCAACAAAATACATCAAAGACAAATGATTTTATACTCATTTCGTATTTTAACAACCACTGAAATCTCTTTGTCTGTGATTTTTAATACTCTGCTGAACTAAGAGTTTAAAAACCTTTTACGATCTTTTTATTTTCGGTCTGATGTTTAATTATATAAAAATAGTGGCAATGATGATTGGGTTGGGGGTTAAGCGATATTTCAAATAACCTAAGACAGTATACGGCACGCATACTTATTTCTATACCTCTCTTTATTGAGTAGGGAAAATTCATTAAATTTTCAGGATCATAAGTGTAAGAAAATCTCCATACATATGGATAGACATGTGTACATGCATGTGTTTGTGTATATCTAATTTGAAGCAGTTTATGTCACAACAGTTATTTATTTTAAACTGGTTTATTTAATCCGTTAAAAACGTCTAATTGGTAAGTTTTTATTCAGGGAGATGTTTTGGAAGTTACCTTCATATTTCAGAGCGTCGGTTTCAAAAACAACAAAGAACAACAAAAATTTCAAGCTAACTGTAAAATGTAAATTAACGCCATTTGATCGTCCTGTGCGTCTCCTCTAGATTCCATTTCTTGTGCGAGTTCGTCAGTACTTCACTTCTTCCTCTTTATGTACTGTGTCCCTTCAGGACATAGGCGATCATAGCCATCCACATCTTCCTGTTCCTTGTAGCTCTTAATAAATTTTGTCCTTTTGCTATTTCTCGAAAACCCTGTTCTAGCACCCAATTACTCAAGCTCATCAAGTATGTTACGCGCTGCTTTCCTTTGTCCCTCTTTTGTGAGTATCAGATGTTGCAAGCCCCCCCCCCCCCCCCTTCAACTTCTCTATAAGTTTCTTTTTTGTTTCCATTTTCTCTAAAACCTCATTTATTGCTCACATGCCCGGTCATGGTATCCTCAGAATCTTTCTGTAGAGCCACATTCCTGTTGCTTCAAGTTTTTTCTTCGTCTTTGAGGTGATTGTCTAGCATTCACTGCCATATAGAAGGACAGATATCACGTAAAAATTCAGTACTCTTTTCTTTATTTCTAACAAAGATTTTTTATCTCTTATTCTGTTTAGCTTCTGGGATGCATCTTTGGACACCCCAATGCGTCTTCGTATCTCACTGTCGCACCTTTTTTTTTTAGAACACTTCTCAGATATTTAAATTAATGGGAAAAACGTACTTATCCATTAATGATACCTATAATTGAGAAGAATTTGTTCGCTACGTACGACCAAAAGGTTTACAGACAATCCTCACATTTGATGTGCTTATTGGACTCAGGAGAAAGTTTTTAAAAGCTACTCATGATGAAAACAAGTATCTACTTCATCGTTTTTAACAGTAGAAATTATCATTTGTAACCATTGGATATAAAATTTAGCGTTAATTATTTATATCCAGATAAGAAAAATATTTTTTATTGCTACAAAACATTTTCCCCGATATATACATTCTAATTGTCATAGTATTTCTTCACTGGAAATTTACCAAGGACAAATGAAACCAATTTGTTTTTCTAATTGCTATCATTCTGTTACTTTACATGACCAAAGTCGATAACAGTGAAACTGATACATTTGATAATGACAATAAAAAAAATTTAGTTGACAATAAAATGACATTTCTTAGTTATACATTTCATTTCTTTCACATTGGTATAAGAATTTACAAGTTCTAAATATAATTGTATTTTTTTCATTAAGCAGATCAGCCCAACACCAGTACTAAGGAATCGTTTTACTATTAAAAGATTTTCCCTTTAAGATAATGGAAGACAGAACGTCACATCTCTTCTCACGATTAAAGAAAAAGATACATACAAAACAAACAAGACTCGAAACTACTCCGTGAAATTTGAAAGGAACAAACATTTATTACAAAGACATTAAACTATAGAACAATATAGAATTTTTACAAAAAAAAAACTTGCACAGAAATGTCCTTTTGTGAGTGTTTTTTGTAAAGAGAAATAACAGATCAAAATATAGAAATTATTGGCTCTTATAAAGATATACAATACACTCTTCAAATAATGTGGAAAAACATTGAAAAGATAATACAAAAACTTTCAATAAGGTTGACAATAATCTTAATAAGGTAGACCCACCTAAATAGAAAGACGAAAAATCCAGAAGGATAGTTTGTCAAAAACCCATGTGTCACTGGACGTTTAAACTTTTTTTCTTTTAAGAACACATTTCTATCCACAGGTTTATCTTCATTTTTCTATTTGCTTCTTCTGTGCGAAACGGTCCCAGCTCATCCACAGGTGACAGCCCAAAATAGTTTTTCTTTCTGGAACCTTATTTTTCTGCAATCAGGATGAAATTTCCATGTCTTCAGAAAACCCCGAAACTGAAGCACACACTGGAGTTCGTCCATTTTACGAAAACCAGAGACCCCAATATGCCGTGGAGACCTCTATTTTGGAAAAACTACTAGGGCAAATTGCCATTGCAACCAGTGATTTTCCGTGACTGAAAAACAATGCTGAAGTTTCTGATTGATACCGGTGACCATACTACCCAAGAAAAATGCCAAAGGTCTCTGCCTAAACTCAACACCCGTCCACCTATCCTCGGCGAAAGGAAAAGATATCCAATGCTATGGAAAAGCGTTACATGGAATTTTCAGGACTTCGCTGTTCCTATACATGAACTGTGGCTGACACTGTCAACCCACTTTTAGGCGCCGACTTCCTGCGACAATATGCGCTACTAGTGAACTGCAAAAACGCAAGACTAGTAGACTCAACTACCAAATACTACCTACAGAGTAAGCATGTTGAGGGACCCATACATCATACAGCCAAGGACCACAGCATAACATCCACAATCCAATGGAGTAACTGAAAGACAAAACAAGTCAATTAAAACTCGGCCGTAATGACAAGAAAATAAAACTGGTTAGATGTCTTGGCAATTGTATTTAGTTTATGAAACCTACCAACAGACCAAGTTTACTCACCAGCTATTGCAGTAACAGGGACCTCAGTGCTACTACCAAAACCAACAGTCGAAAAGAACTCTTATGGAGTTTACCAATGAAAAGGTTCCGCATTTAGCACGGGAAATGATGAAACTAGAAATTTAATTTCTCTCTGAAGAACGCTTATATACTGTTCCAAAGCCTTTCATTCCCCGAGAACTAAATAAATACACACATGTCTGGTTACGAGCCGACATTTAAGATTTTTATTTTTATTTAAATTATTAGCTCTGATTTACATTGAGCTCTCTGGATTTTATCCTCCTTGGGTCTACCCATACGGATTACCTAGTTTTTCGTAAACTAAATATATATATATGTATATTAAGAATAATTATTTATCCGTTCCTCATCACTATTAAGTTTCATGCATCTGATGTATTGAGGGAGGATGAATTGGATATATTCAATTGCATTTAATAAACAAGGAGCACACAGTGGACATGTTGGATTTTTATTACGGAAGTAATAAAGGGGAATAATATGGGTAGATAGAAGTGATACTAAAGGATGTAAATTTCCTGTCTACGTATCTCACAATGCTCCTGAAATTGTGGAAGGACTTGTATATTCCAAGTTTATGCATCAGTCTCTCTCTCTCTCTCTCTAATATGGGATTATTGTCAATTTTTAAGATGGTGAGATGTAATTGGATGCCTTTGTTGTTGTGTTCAACTAATACCAACACCAGACCTCAGGGTTCAATTAGTTTGTTGGTATGTCTTCAGTTGGGTTGTGGTTCTTTTGAGGGTGGGCCTTATGGAAGATATCCATTTATAATCCTTTTATGTCATCACTGGAATTGCTGCCCCAGTATCAAGTTCCGTCCTCACAGACTTAGAATCCAAAGTTACAGTGATAAATATTCTGCCTGAACCATCCATATGAAAGAGTTCAAATTCACTGCCTCCCTCGTTTGTAGCTTGTAGAGATTTCTGTTGCTATCTCGTCTTTACTGTAGACTTACTTAGATCTACACATTAGTTGGATGTTACCACCTTTGTGGTATACTTGGCAAACAGCCTCCTTAAAATAACAGTTTGCCTGTTTGTGGTTCATCTTTCCACAAGAATTGCAAGGTGGAAAATTAAGGACTTTCCTCTTTTGTTATCCTTGTCTTGTTTCATCAGTCTCTGACTTCCTGAGGATGTGTCTAACCTTATTGTCCACATTAATTTTGGTGGTGTCCTTCTGGGTCATTTCCATGGAGCTCGTGATGGAGCAAGCCTTATCAAATGATAGAGGACCTTCTTGAAGAAGTTGCTTTGGGATTGTTTCACACCTTAGCTCACACACTAGTCTGTCCCACAAGGCATCCTTTAAATAATTATCGAAGTTACAATAAACAGATAATTGTTTTATAGCTGCAATAAAATCTGATACGGTTTCAGAATTTTCCTGCCTATTACGTGGCATCTGTATTGTTCCATGATTTCAAATGGCATTGGATTAAAATGTAGAAGGAGTTATGTGCACAACTTGTC
This sequence comes from Acanthosepion esculentum, assembly GCA_964036315.1. Lineage (NCBI taxonomy): Eukaryota > Metazoa > Mollusca > Cephalopoda > Sepiida > Sepiidae > Acanthosepion > Acanthosepion esculentum. The sequence goes on from OZ038505.1 coordinate 45,798,732, forward strand.
ATATGTTTTACTTGAGGGAAAGTCAGGTGCTGATAAAACTCGTAGAGTCACATACATCTTGGGACCAATAGAAGAGAGAAGGACTGATGTATGTTTGTGCTCCAAAATGTCATTTACAACCATATATGCGTCTACCCTTTCTTTGTAGTTCTGAAAGTTCTCTGTCAGTTTGTCAAAGATGTTGGGTCTAGGCATGTTTATCCCTGTTGGGTATAAGTATGGTTAAACTTGTTGTTATCAATCAAAATATTTGGTAAAATTGTTAAAGGCTTACCTTGCAAAGTTATTATACAGATATCGCACCCGGCCGGAAGTTACTGCCGGCTACTCAAACGTCTGAAAGCGTCACCACGGAAAACGGAACAAACGCCATTAAGTTCCAGTGACTCAGCATTTTCAGACACCAAATCACAAAAATACAAAAACAAAACGAAACGTAACATCCACAACTAAAAATAATGACCAGAAACTAATTCATATACACATGGGGCCTAAATGAAACCCATGGGTACATTCAAAAGTAGAAGCTCATTTTTAGTGAATAACTAAAAGACATTATTAGCCAAGCTACGATGCTGACCCCGGCCTACATAAACATGGCCAAATTTCTTCCACCAAATTATTCTTGGAACCAGGGTTTAAGAGCCACGCTCCCCTCACCGCTGACCTGAAGCAGCAGCCAGCCAGCCCAGGTCAAGCAGCAGCAGCAGCAGCCAGATTCTTGGATCCGGGTTTAAGAGCGGCACGCTCCCCTCACCGCTGACCTCAAGCAGCAGCAGCAGCAGCCAGTCAGCCAGACCGAGCCCAGCAGCAGCCCAGGTCAGGCAGCAGCCGCCACTAGCCAGCCCTGGTCAGGCAGCAGCAGCAGCCGCCACTAGCCAGCCCTGGTCAGGCAGCAGCAGCAGCCGCCACTAGCCAGCCCTGGTCAGGCAGCAGCAGCCACTAGCCAGACCGGGTCAAGCAGCAGCAGCACCCCGCGTACATTCTTATGCGATAGTCCTTTTCAGGGCTAACGATTACATATTTATGCTATAGTCCTTTTCAGGGCTAACGACTACATGATTATGCCATAGTCCTTTTCAGGGCTAACGATTACACACCTATGCAATAGTCCTTTTCAGGGCTAACGATTACACACCTATGCAATAGTCCTTTTCGGGGCTAACGATTACATATTTATGCCATAGTCCTTTTCAGGGCTAACGACTACATGATTATGCCATAGTCCTTTTCAGGGCTAACGATTACACACCTATGCAATAGTCCTTTTCAGGGCTAACGATTACATATTTATGCCATAGTCCTTTTCAGGGCTAACGATTACACATTTATGCAATAGTCCTTTTCAGGACTTCCTGACTACATAGTTTATGCAATAGTCCTTTTCAGGACTTCCTGACTACATAGTTTATGCAATAGTCCTTTTCAGGACTTCCTGACCACATAGCTTATGCAATAGTCCTTTTCAGGACTACCTGACCACATAGCTTATGCGATAGTCCTTCCGGTTACTACCAAGCTGCATCCCTGATGACCGTCAACCTAAGGACGAGCAGGTTCCCTCAGCACTGACTGGTCCGCTGCCCTAAAACAAGACGATCTTTCGGGTGGCGCTCCCCGATTCATTGCGACACAAGACTTGTACATACTTTTGCCAAATTATTAAATAAAATTTGGCTTTGATTTTAAACCCTCGCTTTTGTTATCCTTGCTTCGATCGTATTTTCCAATATAAATTTTACTGCTTGCGGGGTTGATAGCACACGCTTGACGGCCCCGCAACACAGACACGTCACCATTTGTGATGTATTGAGGGAGAATGTAATGGATATGTTCCATCGCATTTAATAAACAAGGAACACACGGGGGACATGCTGGATTTTTATTGTGGAAGTACTAAAGGGGAATATATGGTAGGCAGAAATAAATGATATTGAGGGCATAAACTTCCTATTTACCTGTGTATCTCACAATGCAAATTTGCTGTGTATCATTAGAGAAATCAATTATCTGCCCTTGACTCGGCTATAATTTATTCACAGGTCAAAAGTGACAATCAAGTAAGAAGCACGAAATGTCAGTTACTTGGAAAGTCGGAGATCATGCGTCAGAGTGATATGTGTATCTCCACACTTCCATTTTCTGTTGGCTGATGTTATAAAATTTATTTGAATAAAAACGATAATACTGTATGAAAAAAATAATAAAAATATTGGAATTATGTAAAAATTAATATGGAAACTATTTTAATAAAAAAAGTTAATAATGAATTGTATTAAAAAATAATTAAGAATATTAGAATAAAAAAAAGAAAACGCCCAAATGAAACCAAACAGTTTATATATATATATATATATATATATATATATATATGTGTGTGTGTGTGTGTGTGTGTGTGTATGTGTGTGTGTGTATGTGTGTGTGTGATATATATATATATATGTGTGTGTGTGTGTGTGTGATGTGTGTGTGTGTGTGTGAGAGAGAGAGAGATAAAATATACTTTTAAGGTATGCTATATTTATGGTTTAAAGTGTTGACTATCAGCGCTTGTAAATATAAAGGGGACATTGAAGTCAATACCCAGCGGCGACAGTCTGTTTCATGCATATACGCAGTCGTCAGGGTGAGTGAAATTTGCAGACAAACAAACATTTATTATAATTATATATATATATATATATATATATATATATATATATATATATATATATATATATATATATATAAACATGAATAAAAACTGATGTGTAAAGATTGGAAGAAAAAAAGAAGCTCCAAATTGATGTTATAAAAATCCACCAAAATAAAGCCAGGTAGTTTAAGCTTTTCGTTGAAACAAATTAACAGGATGATCCAGGGCTTGATGTTTTCAAAAAACAAACAAATTTGAATTGAAAACGGACGGTCTTTATTAGATGGTGACGCTCGATTTTTAAACAATTGGGATAAAAAGTATAGCCCCACCCCTCCCTATGGAATTGGTTTACGAGTCGGTTTTAGTACACATGTTTGCTATATAAGACGGAAAATTTGCGGAATATGTCCTCGCTTGGGACACAATAGATGAATACGGCCCGTTTGAATCTAGAGTCCTAAACATATCTTCTCCAGACACAAGATTATCTCCATATGTAAGACCCTTCATGTTTATTTCTCCTTGCACTATACTTTGCTGTGTAGATGTATGCGATATATTGTTTGAGAAAACAATATTTATATATAGTTTTGTGTATATCTTAGTAGAATAAAAGTCTCTCTTTCCTTTCAGCCATTCCGTTCCGTCCGTGAAATACGGCGTTATTATATTATGGATATGATAAATCCAAAATAGAATTTTTGTAAGGTTTATTTTGTTTATCTTTGTCTAGTGGTTCATTATCGACGATTTTTTAAAATCTATTATTAGGTATATTCAAAAATTCTTTTACAACATTTAGTATGAATTTTAATTCTTTACATTTTCTTATTTATTAATTGCAAAATAACGTAATTTCAATTTTGTTGAAAAAGTGTTCCCAGTTATAACGTTATTTTGTTTCGTTTACTACTAGTCAATTTGTTTTATTATTTATCTTTCAACTATTTTAAAAAAAACAACAGCAATAATAATAAAATATTCTCATATATTTGATAATAATTTTATACTTTTTCATTATTATTATTTTAAAAGTATAGCGATATATTGGCACATTTGATGGACTGTTTACTCCAACATCCAGTGTAAAATTAAAATATATATGTTTTATGCGTGTAGGGAGCAGTGCTAGAAGTAGTACCTTTGTTGCTCGGCTTATTATTAAGGTGGACGGGCAACACTGGCCTTCACTCATCCCCCCCCCTATATATATATATATATATATATATATATATATATATATATATATATATATAAAAAAGTGAACATAGAAGTCAACACTTAGAGGCGACAGTCTGTTTCATGCTAGATGTATAGGCCACCTATATATATATATATATATATATATATATATATATATATGTGTGTGTGTGTGTGTGTGTGTGTGTGTGTGTATATATATGTGTGTGTGTGTGTGTGTGAAGAAATATAGTTTATGGTGTGCTATATTTGTGGGATAAAGTGCTCAATATCAGAGATACAGCGTACGTAAATATAAATATAAAAGTGAACATTGAAGTCAACACTCAGAGTTTTGAGCGTTGACTTCAATGTTCACTTATATATATATATATATATATATATATATATATATATATATATTGGTCCTGGGTAAGTCCTCTTATGAGGAGGTTTTGAGGAGCGTGGAACCACCTCTTAATTGATGTTGTTCCCAGGTCCGCCCTGATCCGGGCGGTAGTACCTGTTAGGGACCCAGCTATGGGCAAATAGTTAATCCCTAAACTGGGATCCTGGTGGTACTGGGTATGACGATAAACTACATCCGGCATCGGGTAGTTGGAGCTCGACAGCCTGAGAAGGCTGTTCAACTAGGGGAAGGAAAACCCTTATTTCAAACCTCCGCTGCCTTGCGGCTATATCCAGTCACAAAAATGGTTTCAGGAGTAAACCTCGAGGAAAAATCCGGAGATAGATTCCCTAAGGCAGTTCGCCGTTGTACCCAACCCGTTCTGGCAGCTTCTGCGACGGTACAGGTCCCAAACTGTAGCGACCTTGTCGTTCCTTTGACCTCACCTGAGACGTGAAGAGCGGGGACGCACTACATGGGAAACAGCCTGTCCTCCATATCACATCGCCCAGGCTTGCATCCTGCCACACCACACTGCACCAAAACACCCTGCACTACACCTGGAGAAGACACTCTAGCTTCGCCTTTGGCGTCGACACAACACGGAGAACGGCAGTTACCGGTTATAAGCTACCACTCGATTGGCGTATAGCCCATCGCCAGGAGTCGTTCTCGTCGGCGAGAGAGATTTTAAGATCTCATTGGACAGCTACTGCCCGCTTCAAGCTGGGCAGCGCCCAGCCAATGAGGTATTGCCCCGCCACGGTCAGCCTTCTTCATTGGGTGCATGGAGAATAGGAGACATCCGACAAACAGACTGCAACCTTCGCACCATGCAATAACAAGAATTTACAAAAGAAATCAACTCAAAACTGGGCTGTTGGAACGTCCGGACTATGCTGACCGGCCTCTCTGAAGACCCCCAGGACATAAGCAACTCCAGAAAAACTGCCATCAGCGGCGACCTCAAAAGGCATTGCCACTCTACAGGAAACACGACTGACGGACTCTGGATCGCTGAAAGAGAAGGACTATACATTCTTCTGGCAGGGGAAGAGCTCCGAAGAACCACGCCAACACGGAGCGTGCTCCGCAGTGAGGAACAGCCTGCTGAATACGGTAGAACCAGGCAGCAACGGCTCCGAGAGACTATTTAGTCTCCGCCTCAACACCACCGCACGTCCTGTCACCTTCGTCGGCGTGTATGCCCCTACACTCACTGGACACCAAGGACGAGTTTTATGACAATCTGGCAACCACCATCAGCAGTATCCCCAGAAAGGAACAACTTGTTATCCTAGTCGACTTCAACGCCGGAGTGGGTGCTGATCATGACTCTTGGCTGTCGTGCCTTGGACAGTTTGGCGTCGGCAAGTTTAACAACAACGGCCAGAGACTGCTCGAGCTATGCACTTACTAGAACTTGTGCATAGCCAACTCCTTCTTCGGGACCAAGCCCCAGCACAAGGTCTCCTGGAGACATCCACGCTTAAAGCAGTGATACCAGCTGAATCGCATACTGGCCAGATTAGCCGCCATTAAGAACGTCCTTCACACACGTTCTTACCACAGCGCGGACTGCGATACAGACCACTCCTTGGTGTGCTGCAAGATCAGGCTCCAGCCCAAGAGGTTCCATCGCGACAAGAAGCAAGGGAATACTCGCATTCATGTCAGCAAGATGAGCCAGATATACCTTGTGCAACAGTTTTTCAAGCGGTTTGTGAACGAGCAGGCAACCTCGCGGACCGGAGACTCTGCCACGGATAAGTGGGCGACCTTCCGGCACACAATGCACCGCACTGCCATGGCCACCTTTGGTAGAAAGACCTCAATGTCATATAACTGGTTTGAGGCAAAGTCCGCCGCGATAGCTCCTGTCATTGTGGCCAAGCGCGCCGCTCTTACTTCTGTAAGATGCAAACGGTCACCCAGCAAGAGAAACCTGCAGATCCTCTGATCTGGCAGGAGCAAAGCTTATCAAACTGCCAGACGCTGGCCTAACGAGTACTGGACAGAGCTTAGCGAAACCACCCATCCAGACAGCGGTAATTACAGGGAACATAAGAGGGATGTACGATGGCATCAAGACGGCAATGGGACCCGTGAAGAACAAAACAGCTCCCTTCAAATCCACCACTGGGGAAGTCCTGGTCTAAAAGAGGCAACAGATGGAGAAATGGGTGGAACACTATTCTGACCTCTACTCCAGGCATAATGTTGTGACGACCGCAGCCATTGAGTGCCTGCCGGTCATGGAGGACTTCGATACCGAACCGACCATAGAGGAGCTTAGCAAGGCTATTGACAGCTTGGCTTCAGGGATCCCCCCTGACCTGATCGGGTACTGCAAGACTGTCCTACTGCTCCTATTGCACGAGGTCCTCTATCAGTTCTGGAAAGAAGGGGCCGTACCTCAAGACATGAGAGATACCAAGAACGTCCCCCTCTACCAGAAAAAGTGTGAGCGAAGCGACTGCAACAACTATAGAGGCATCTCGCTTACTCATCGTTGCGGGCAAAGTCTTCACTCGGGTCATCTTGGTTCTCATCCTGTAGAAACTCACCGAACGTGTTTACCCAGAGTCGTAGTGCGATTTCTGAGCTGAAAGATCAACGGTAGACAGTCTTCTCCCTCCGCCAGCTCCAGGAGAAGTGCAGAGAACGGCAGATGCTCCTGTACGTCGCTTTTATTGATCTCACCAAGGCGTTCGATCTTGTCAGTAGAGAAGGTCTCTTCAGAATCCAGTCCAAGATTGGCTGCCCACCCAAGCTGCAGAGCTTGATTGAGTCATTCCACAGTGACATGTGGGGGACTGTGCAGTTCAGTGGCAACACCTCTGAGCCCTTCAACATCTGCATTGGGGTCAAACAGGGCTGCGTCCTCGCTCCCACACTTTTCGGAATTTTCTTCGCATTACTTCTGAAGCATGCATTCGGCACATCTAGAGAAGAGATTTACCTGTGTACGAGATCAGATGGTGGGTTGTTCAATCTTGCCCGTCTCAGAGCCAGGACCAAAGTACACGAAGCCCTTGTCAGAGACATGCTTTTTTGCCGACGATGCAGCGGTAGCGATTCACACCCAATGTGAACTTCAGTCACTGATGAACCGTTTCTTCTAAGCCTGCAGAGACTTCGGGCTGACCATCAGCCTGAAAAAGACAAACGTACTGGGACAAAGTACCGAAACACCACCAGTCATCACCATTGATGACTATGAGCTCGGTGCAGTCCATCAGTTCATGTACCTTGGCTCCACCATCACTGACAACCTCTCCTTAGGCGCAGAGATTGACAAGAAAATCGGGAAGGCAGCCACAACACTTGCGCGTCTCATAAAACATGTGTGGACCAATCCCAATCTCTCGGTGAAGACCAAGATGGCAGTGTACAACGCCTGCATTATCAGCATACTGCTATATGGCAGCGAGGCTTGGACCACGTATGCCAAGCAAGAAAGGCGTCGAACACCTTTCACATGAGAAGCTTCCACCGCATCCTGTCTCGAGCAGGTTTGCTCAGCATGTTCACACTGCTCAGACAGCGCAGACTCCGTTGGTTGGGCCACGTCTATCGCATGCCAGACAGCCGCATCCCCAAAGGCCTCTTGTATGGAGAACTGGCCACCGGACGGCCACAGCTGCGGTAGCGCGATGTAGTGAGACGCGACATGAAAGCTGTGGACATCCTGGGAGAGTCTGGCAGCCATACAATCCGAAAGGAGAGGAATCCTGACCAAACACCTCAAGTCAGGGGAGGAGAAGCTGACACAAGTCGCCATGGAAAGCAAAGTGACAGCTCCAACAGACAAGAGACAGAAAACACATGCAACCTCTGCAACAGAGATTGTCACTCTCACATCGGCCTCTACAGCCAAGCAGACAACTAGGATGCCTACATGATGAATAATGCTCATAGTGGGGGAAATGTAATGGGAACATAAAGAGTTCTATCATACCAAACCACAACGCGATATTATTTAACTATGTGATATTGTTATCGTCCATTTGAACACGACACGATATCAATACACGCAAGCAAATACGAAATGTACATTTATCACTCAGCACAATGCCGATAACAGGATAAAACTCACGTGACCTTTTCCACATCAATCGAGTTACTATGACACATTTCAGAAATAGTCAGGCAATAGATAACACGTATTTTTCATCACGGTAAATGTCGGAGCGAAAAGGAGAATTCAGTGTCACAAAAAGGTTCAGAAAAAAAATCGTATTTGTCTAACATGTGAAATAATTACTATTTCTTGACCCTTTAACTAGGGACTTATCGACGTTTGTATTAAATATTTCAGTCTAACGTGTTGATTTTTCTCCGTTCACGTGTGCAATCAGAGATTGAAGATAAAAACAACTTCCCCCACCTCTGACTTCTTTTTGCCTCAACAATGTAACCCGGATATAAGAGAGTTGTCGGGACCGGAGAAGAAGTCTCTTATATCCGGATTTCTCTTATATCCGGGTTTGGTCTATTTTGTTTAGGTAAGTATGGGAACACTTCATATAACGCTTTTTACGTACAGAACACTAGTTTATTTAACAGTTATAGACATAAAAAACACAAAAACACAGACAAAAACACATTTTCAATCAGTTTTCACAAATAATTCAATCAAAAATTACTTTTTCTTAAAAAAGTCAGTCATTTTTGATTGTACAGAAATCTCTTTGTTAACATGAACACTTTCATACAGTCCGTAAATCATTTTCAATGCGCCATCAGGATTACTGCTTAAAAGTAGGCTGTCTGAGTTTCAAGCGCATTCAATGCAGCCAGAGAATTTGGCACTGGTTTGTCACTTTCAGAAACTTCAGAACTTACGCTTTCAGCATCATCATCTTCGTCAAAATCTTGATCATCCGATTTTATACCACGTGTGATGTCCGTGTCAGTCAGTTCTCCATAACATTGTGTACGGTCGTCGAAGCTGATAAATTCGTCAAAATCTGTTTGCTCCATGCCCGATGGTGGAGAAACTTGATCATTTTCGTCGAGTATTTCTACCACTTCAGCCTGTGATTCAATGACAAAGCCGGCCTTTTTAAAACAATTTTGAATTGTTGACGGTTTGACCATGAAAAGTGCTCGTTTCATCATGTGCATGGCCTTCAAAACAGTTATCTGCTTGGCCACTTCGGACAGCGGCACTAGCGGTGTAGCATCGATCGCTGCGATTTGCATTCGAACAAGTTCCCGACGATAATACGCTTTGAATGAACGAATGATGCCTTGATCCAAAGGTTGAATGAGACTGGTGGTGTTTGGTGGCATGAACGACAATTTCATGTTTGACAGATTTGTACCCGGCAGTAAGTTATGACAAGTTGCATTGTCCAAAAACAGAATAATCTTTCGATTTTGAGCAATCATTTTTCGATCAAGCGTTTCATAACGTCAGTAAACAGCTTACGATTAGCGAAGTAAGAAAACGGCAGAGTTTTGACATTTTTAAAGCAGCGTGGTTTTGCCGACTTACCAACAACAACAGCTTGCTTTTCACTGCCGTCCATGTTTGTGAACTGAAGCATCGTGAGTCTGTCTTTGGGAACTTTTGTCCCATTTGACTGTTCGTCGCCGGCAAATCGCAATGATCCAGACGGCGTGGCTTTGTAGAAAATTCCCGTTTCATCACAGTTCCAAACATCTTTTGGATCATATCCACGAAAAAGTTGCGGCAAAACGTTTGTCACCCATTCGTTGGCAGAACCGTGATCTGCTGACGTTGATTCGCCGTGAAATTTTTTGAACGAAACGTTATTGGCCTGCTTCCAGCGCATGAGCCAGTCATTTCTCGGTTCAAAATCAATTTCAAGATTTACGGCCAGTTGTGATGCTTTCTGCCTGATGACGTGATCGGTGACGGTAGCTCCATAAGCACATGCTTGCGTAAACCATTGTGTAAGAGCTTCGTTAACGTTCTTGTGCGCGGATTGGCGCTTTCGTTTGCGATTAGTGTTTCCGTTCGTTTGCATGCAAGATCTGAGATCGTCTTCTTTGTTGAGAATTTTTTGCTGCTGTTGAATAACCAATTCCATACTTTTTGGCTGCAGCGGCCAGTTTGAGTTTCTTCACTTTGACATCGTCGATGAGCTCCAACTGTTTAGAAATGCTCAGAGTTTTTCGTTGAGATGCCGACATCACTAATCGCAATGATTGCAAGCAAACGGTTTTCAGTGGCAAAATTAACAAACAGACAAACTTCTGACTCAACAGAACAGTGGGTAAAGTGAAAGTGCTGTCCAGTAAATGCAACGACAAGCAAAGTCGGCAAAAAAGCGGGCGGCGCTACCCTTAGACACACAAAGCAAAAAGGTAGAGGGTGTCTCCTACAGACACAGATTGGACACACCGTGTCTCTAGACTAGTCAAGATTAAGTCATTGAACTTCACTCTCTCTCTAACTGACCTCTGTTTGACCGATTTACGACATCACACTGTCACTCAAAACGAACTCTCTTATATCGGGGAGGACGGGACCAGAGCAAATCTCTCTTATATTCGGGTTTCTCTTATATCCGGGTCTCTTATATCCGGGTTACACTGTATTTTAATTTTTACATAACTATAGTAAAGTTAAATACAGGTTTCCTAGTTGACTAACGGATTTTACATATTGTTTTTGCTAATTTTAATAGTATATTTTTGTCACATTTCCCATATTTCCACGTGTGAATTTTTTTCATGTGTACATTTTTTTATTATTAAATAGGTCTCGTGTATCGGACCATCTTTTTGTATACTGCTGTTAGCGTTTTAGTGACAATTTCAGCTATACGCATTTTTGTAGTTACTTGAACGCGATATTAACGGCATTTACGCGGTTGTATGACAGAAAAATGTTTCCATATATTTTTATGGCATTAAATCTTGTTCTGTAGATATTTTCAATATGGCTACCGACTTCCTCAACTCCAAGCTGAGTTTGATTTTGGCATGCTTCAAAGTAAACCATGCTGTCCTCCACTCCAGTAGTTCATCTACTCCCTCCACCGCGACGTGTAAGACGTGGTAGTAAACCCCGCCTCTTTGACCCAATCATGGCCATTACTTACTTAAGCCACATGTATACATTTAGTGATATTTAATTAAAAAAATTTTCACGTGTATTCACCTGTCCTTTACCGAGTATTTTACTGCTCACTCGTGCTATCTTTTCATAAAATTAACTCCATACATTTGAGTTGTATCATTTTTTTTTCAAGCAAGCAGTTGTGTTTGGCGATTGACGTCTTTTCTACTGGTGTAGTAAATTCACGTTCTTTCACAAAAAAAAGAGATATTTTTCTTTCACAAAAAATCCTGCAGACGCTAAGATTATTTCCTGCTAAAGACACATGCACGGACTACCAGTCATTTCTGGATTAATAGCTTCAGAAGTTTTTTTTCCGGACTACTTAACATCTTGAAACTTTCAGATATACATGTTCCAAACACGGAGTTGCAAATAATGCGCGACTTGATCAAGTCAAATGCATTGCAGCCACATATGAAAGACTGTTGAAGATCCTGAAGAGACATTCATTTCTTTTTAATACACGCGTTAGCAAGGCAAAACAAAATATTTGTTTGGACAAGCTGAAGCCAATCTTTTTGGATGCTACATGTCTAAATAGAGGCACATCAATTACTACACCATCTCCAGTAGCACCAGATATACAAAGTCAAATTCTGACCAGATAGGTCGTGATTCGATTGATCAGCCATTTTTAATATCTTAATTTGTTTTCTCTTTTTAAAGCACATTTTTTCATATGAACTTTTGCATTATACTGACACAGCAAGAACTTTTATGCTATTGAATGGACATTGTTTAAACAGTCCAGTGAATATTCTTTTGCAGAAAGTAGTTTTCCACATTTCTATTAAATCAAGAAGCAGAATAAAAATGACTCCTGATGTAGAGGGGGGTCTTGTAGGGATGCAAAATGCGATTATCTCCCTTTGGCAGAGATAAGCCATGTGGGTCACATGACGGTTGCTTAATGACGTCACTTCATACAGTGACGAAAGTGGCCAGTCATTCAGTTTGTTTACAGCAGCCTAACCGAGCGGTTGTTTTTCTGTTTTTTTTTTTGGGGGGGGGGCAATGTTTAATGCTTTTTGCACTTTACAGAAGTCCCATTGAAAAGCTTAATATGACCGCCATCGAAGACTCGGTATGTTAGCTATAGATTAACCTATCATTTTTACATGTACAGAATTTTTGTGTCGATATTTCCTTAATATTTCCTTAATTCCTGATACTATTGCAAATAGAGTGAAAGAGCTTTGTAAGTTTACCCTTCTGACCTTTAACATATTTTTATACAGACTAATGGGTAAGATGAATTTAGGCCTACACCATTTATCCACTTTATAATTGCTGATATGGAAAATGCCATATTTGGTACTGACTTTTTGCACAGATATAGTTTTTAATTGATCTGAGATGACATTGTCTGATAGATTCTGAGACTCGCATTTCTTATACCGTCCCATTATGCCCCACTGTAGCTAAGAATACTGAGAATAACAATGTTTTTGTAAGCTTTTGGACAAATTTTATAGCATTACTATGCCGTCTTTCCGCAAGGAAATATTGGCTTATGTCAATACACACCATATTACTACCAGTGATCTTCCACGCCACAGTCGCCCACGGCGGCTACGTGTAGGCTCGCTGCGGGTGGCTAAACTTGAATTTAACCAAATGATACACAATTCAGATAACAGTTGGGCTTTTGGTGGACAAAGTGATGACTCATCTCTGTCACAAGCCAATTATGTACCCCATATCCCTGTATAACAGCAGTCACCCAAATTTTATCAGCGTATACCCCATCAGAATCTACCACCAGATTCTGGTAAAACTTGATATTTCCAAGATGCTATGATTGCTCCATTTGGCCTGTTACAGTTTTTGTATGTTTCATTCAAAACAAGGAATACGGCGTAAGTCCTTCCAGAAGTTCATTGATAACGTGTTACGTGATTTACATTTTTCTTGTACTTATGTGGATGATATCTTTATAATCAGTTCTTTGGATGATATCTTTATAACCAGTTCTTCAATGGAAGAACACGTGCAACAGGTGCATCTTATTTTTGAGTTTATCCTAAAGTTTGGAATTATTATCAACCCCAGTAAATGTGGGTTAACTGGTATTTTCTCTTCTCCTTCAAAGTTAACAAGTGTTTCTAATTTTCCTTAATTTTTTTACTTTTACTTATCACCATGAGAACGCTGATTCCTCGAGATGATTAATTTTTATCGCAGATTTCCCCCTATACCCAGGCAGTAAAACATTTGACAAATATTTTAACAAATTTAAAATATTACAACATGTTTTTGTCTGATTTTGCCCTAGCAGCTTTTCATAAAATCAATCTATTTTCACCCATGCAGTGAAATTGTCACATATTGTTTTAGGGAAAGAGTTGTGTTTGGCGGTTGATGCTTCTTCCATTGGCGTCGGTGTTGTATTGCAGCAAAAGATACTTTTTAAGAAATCGTTACTCACAGATGCCAGAAGTAGGGACTTTGAACAACAGCTCTTAGCAGCTTATTCGGTAGCACGATATCATTCGCTAATTATTGGAGAGGTGCACCTTCCAAATTGTAACTGATCATAGATCTTCATACGGCGCTAAAGGATGACATTAAATGGTCGTCTACTGCGATACTGTATGGCACTACAATACAATTTTTCACCCAGACTCCACAAAAAATCATGAAACTCACTTCCTTTGTCAATCGTCTGACAACCAGCATAGAGAACTTGACATACAATCAACATGCGCTAAGTCCAATTCCACGTACACACCGAAAGTTGTAAATGTTTTTGTATGCGACTCTACTAAATCACACATCATACAATCGCCGTATAGAAGACTCTTCAAGATCCTCAAAAGCCAACAGAAGTTCTTTGTTATACGTGTTAAATATGCTGCATGGCTTGAGATGGATCTTCCAATGATTTCTTTCACTCCGTGTCGTGTCGGATGTTCTAAATCAGACTGTGACAAGATCTGGTCGTCATATCAGATGGCCGAAATGTCTACTGTGTTAATTTTCTTTCAGCTACATTTATCAGGACAATTCCAATTATATTACAGCCTGACTTGAATTTTCAAGAACCTTTCTTTCTTCATTACTTGTGAATGGACATTTTAACTGTTTACTTCACAAATTCCAATTATACAGACATTGCTCTACATAAAAGATATTTATTTTTTATTTTTTCTAAAATGTTACGGAAATCAGAATAAGCGTTTATAAGTGTTGTTTATGATCAATTATATTATTTAAATGGTTCCACGTTTTAAAACAGACCACCTTTCTACCTAAGACATTGATTTATACCAATTTCTTCATAATCCAGCAAGCAATAATAAATAAATAAAAAGCACTATGAAGAAAACGTGGAACCATTTAAATAATATAATTGATCATAAACAACATTTATAAACGCTTATTCTGATTTCCGTAACATTTTAGAAAAAATAAAAAATAAATATAATCTTTTATGTAGAGCAATATCTGTATATCTTGCAGTGTTTATTCATTTTATGTTGGTTTTCAGGTGCAGAAATTTGTTCAAGTTACACACTCTTTTACATTTCGGTATCTTTTACGTTAAGTGGCAGTTTTTAAAAACCTTTTTTATGTACTTTTTTTTTTTTTTTTTTTTTTTTTTTAAGCGTATCACCCCGAGCAAGGCCGGTGGCCACTATCACGCAAGGGGTTACAGAAGGGTTGGAGGAAGAGCAGATAGGAGTGGTAAAGGAAGGGTTGTGGAGAAAGAGAAGGACGGAGGGCCGATCGAGGTGGGGAGGTTACGGGAGATATAGAGCGAGAGCAGATAGGAATGGAAGATGTCAGGAAGTGGATAGATCAAGGCAACTGGAGATGACGATTGACGCTACACTTAAACCGTTGGAGATTGTATTTGTCAGGGAAACAGTAACAGGGAAGGGAGTTCCATAGGCGAGATGTGCGAGACATGAAGCTATTGGAGTAGAAAAGACGTCTACACCTAACAGTTTCTACGGTGAAGGGGTGGGAACGGGATGCCAGCCTCGTAGTACGCTTGAATTCACGAGGCTTGGGGACAAGTGAGAGCAACTCCTCAGAGCAATTACCGTGGAAGTACTTGTAGAAAAGGCAGAGTGATGCAACATTCCGTCTGTGAGAGAGCGACTGCAGACGAGATGACAGATCAGGGCCAATCACATTGCATATCCGTCTCTGGATCTTATCAAGAACCCCGAGGCAACACGCAGGGGCCCCAGACCATAAATGGCAGCAATACTCCATGCAAGGTCGAATGGTAGACTTATAGACCTGGAGGATCGATTCAGGGGAGAAGAATTTCCTGGCTCGGCACAGGGAACCAACTTTTCTAGCGGTGGATGATGCAATTGACTCGATGTATTTGTTCCATCTCAGATCAGCGGACAGCGTGAGACCGAGCAGCCGCAGAGAGGAACTCTCGAGAAGTTGGTCCTCAGACATTCTGATGGGATGCAGGGATGGGTCCTTGTGGTGGTTAATGGAGAGCAATTTTGTTTTAGTTGACCATCCATTTCTCTCCCCAGTCCACAACCGATTGGAGGTCCTTTTCAATTTGAGCTGCCAGGTTAATTTTGTCCGCCTCACTAGATTTGTGCTTGAGGCAGGAGTAAATGGTAGTGTCGTCAGCGTAGATACCGACTTGGGAGTCTATGGCGTCAGGAAGGTCATTTATAAATATGAGGAACAGAGTAGGGCCAAGGATGGAGCCTTGAGGAACACCAGAAGTAGTGGGATAGGAGTTGGAGAAGGATCCACTGAGAACAACCTTCAAATCCCGGTTTGATAGGAACGATTGAATTAGGTCAAACAATCGACCTGTGATACCATAACCCCGGAGCTTGCGAAGGAGGCCGGCATGCCAAACCCTATCGAATGCCTTGGAGATGTCAAGGGCCACGGCACGGGCTTCGCCGTTACTATGGATAGCTTGGTAGACAAATTCAGTGATGGCCGTAAGCACATCGGCAGTAGACCGGGCAAAGCGGAAACCATACTGCTTGTCTGAGAGCAGATCGTGGGATATCAGCTGAGTAGTCACTTCGGCGTTGATAATAGCCTCGAAGACTTTGCCGAAGATGGGAAGGAGACTGATAGGACGGTAATTAGAAGGGTTGGAGGGGTCGCCAGAGTTCTTAAAGACGGGAACAATGGTAGAGGACTTCCAGCAGTCAGGAAAACAGGAGTCCTTGAGGCAGCGGTTGTACAATTTAGAGAGGGCAGGTGCCAGTTCAGGTGCGCATTTCTTCAGGACAATGGCTGGTATTCCGTCGCCGCCGGTAGCCTTGTGGGGATCTAAGTTAGAAATAATGCCCAGTACCGACGACGGGGTTATGTGCAAGCCGTCCAGTAGGGCCTCAGTTCTGGGAGGGAAGTCAGGCAAGGGTACCCCAGAGGAGTCAAGCATAGAATTGGAAGAAAACTTTCGAGCGAAGCATTCGGCCTTGTCGGCAGAGGTGGTCAGGACCTCAAACTGATTGAACAGTGGATGAATGGAGGGTTTGTTACTATTCAGAACGCTCTTGCAGAGGCGCCAATAGTCCTTGGAGCCAAATTTGCGGGATGCAATACGTTCCTTCATCCGCGCTGCAAATAGTGCCTTGGCATTGTCGAGGGTACGCTTACACTCATTGCGTGCAGAGGTAAATAGACGTCTGTTGAAGTCGGACATGTCACTACGAAAACGGTGGAAGAAGTGGTTCCTATGGGCAATGGCGGCTGAGCAAGCAGCTGTGAACCAGGGGGAGGAGCGCGGTTTGACCTTGAATTTCCTGGAGGGGATGAAAGCTTCGATACCGGCTTTGATCCAGGAGGAGAACTCAGAAGCACAGTCATGAGTGGGGAGCTTAAATACAGCATCCCAGGGGACATCGCGGAGGAAGTCCCGAAACGAGTCCCAGTCAGAAAGTGGTTCTGGTGGTAGGAGGTTCTTTGCAGGGGGTGGGGCTGAAGGAGATACTGACAGACACGACAGCATGATCGGAGTTACCGATAGGACAGAGCTGCGTGGCACTACACGACTCAGGGATGGAGGTAAAACACAGGTCGAGGAGTGAGGGCTTACAGTCACGATTGTAGGAAAAACGCGTGGGGAAATCGATTATCTGGGTGAGGGATTGAGAGATTGAAAAGTTAAGAGTATGAACGCCAGCGAGGTCAGTGGTAGCGTTCTGTAGCCACTGGTTGTGATGGGCGTTGAAATCACCAAACACAAATATGTGAGCGGACGGATGGACAGAGAGGGCCTTATCAACGCTGTCAGAAATGACATCGAGTATCCCGCAGTCCTGAGAGGATGGAGAGCGGTAGAGGAAGAAAAGATAGCTTACAGCATTGAGAAGAGATAGAACTTACTTGTCGAACTCAATCACCTGCTCTTTATTCAGCTATAATTTATGCACATGTCAAAGAGGAGAAGGTGCCTTGTGTAACAGACTAGCGTCGTGAATGTAGTAATAAAGATGAGGATAACAGTCCGAATGATGCAAATAGTGTAAATAACAACTAAAATATTTATCGATATTTTAAAACAGACCACCTTTCTACCTAAGACATTGATTTATAGCAATTTCTTCATAATCCAGCAAGCAATAATAAATAAATAAAAAGCACTGTGAAGAAAACGTGGAACCATTTAAATAATATAATTGATCATAAACAACACTTATAAACGCTTATTCTGATTTCCGTAACATTTTAGAAAAAAGAAATATAATCTTTTATGTAGAGCAATATCTGTATAATTGGATTAGGTTCTAATAAAAAAAAGACAAAAAACTGAAAGGTTAACAATTCTATTTCAAGGTTTGTGAGATTCCAAGAGGATAAGAATTCGGAACAAAAATTAAGAGTCTCTACGAATATACAGTTACAAGCCTGTCTCTCTAACCTACTTGTCTTTCTTTTACCACTACATCTCAGTCCATTATCTTTATTTTTATACCGCCTCAGCTTACTGCCTTTCCCTTATAATTTGTTGAGGGCGTGAGCAACGTTCTTTAAAACCTTTCTGCTTTCATTTCTGGACCCTAAATGGAAAATGAATTGGAAAGGGATAGGGTATAATAGACCTCTGAAATCTGCATATTCCTTAAGTCGATCTAATTGCTCTGGATTATGTTTCATCACTGTGTCGTCCATTGTGACATCAGTTTTTGTATGTTGCATTGTCTACTGACAAAGACTAAGATAGTTACACTAGAAAGAATCCCATTTCATTCAGCTAGAAGCATAACAATATAAATACACTTCTCTTTCCACAACTAATGTATATTCTGAAAAATCCAGATGGAAGGTGTTCAGAGTTCTTGAAGGAGTTGAAGAATTAGCAAAAAATAATGGTGACACCTTTCCAACAAATCCGGCATCTTCAAATGGGCACTTAATGTAAATTCAACTTGGTATTTCATGAATCAGATTTCCGAAATTAATGGTAAAAACATATACACGTGGAAAACTAAAAAGCAATCTGATCTTGGCTGGTCTATGGTTCTAAATATTTGGAAATCAGTCAACAGTAATCATTGGGTATATTTTTTCTAAAAGACCTAGTACCCTTGTCCTAATTTCTTATTAGGAGTCCTTATTAAACAATTCTGTGTTTACCTTTAACTATATTGGAGAAACAACATTTAAGTAAGATCACATTTCATATTCTTTATGGCCCAAACAGTATTTCCCATTTTGTGATGATCTTCTCTACAACTTTAACAGTTTTGTTTAAGTAACGAAACACAAAATCCAAACTTATTTACTGGTCTACCTGGCAATCAGAGAGACAATAAATAATAAGTATTACCTGATTTTATAGGTAAATTCTAGATTAATTCCAAGTTTTAATCTCCTGCTCACCATGTACCAATTATTTGTTCTTAAACTTTAGTTTTTTACCTGATTTAATTTTCCGTCATAGTTCAACGAGGACTATTGCATTATACTAAGCTATGATCCAAGTACTTGCTAATTGGGATTTGGAAGATATAAGCTGTAATGCACATACGTAAGAGTGACAGAGAATGAGTAGATGAGTGTGAGCAGTCATATCCACACTAGACATTGAACATTATATTCAGGGATTCCAATGTATACAGAGTCAAACAATAAAAGACAAATTCACTCCTAAACCATCATCCAAGAACTTGATGAAAAAAAAAAAACACATTTTCTAACCAATCAGAATACATGACTTCTAAACACAATTTCTCAGTATTTTTATTAATAACATTTTACTAGTGTGAATCTTCAATCTGTATCAAAAATATTCACATGTAAATCTTTTTTTATTTTTACATATATAAAAGCCAATTTAGCAAAGAAAACTGAAAGATTACCCAAAGAAAGAATTTTGTATATTTTACATTTTTTTTAAATTCCAGTGTACTATTTCTCTGATGAATAAAAAAGAATTGATTTTCAACAGAAAATATTTAGAACATGTGAAAATCCTGAATGTTAAAATATCTACCCTTCATTTTCCATTGTAACACACAGCAAAAGCTGAGTTCCATTTCTGCATCATACCATATTAGGCTTCTCTTTCTACAAATGATAACCAGTAATTTTAGATCAGAATTCTCACCAGAAAATCATTCAGGAATAAAACTCCTGAATGTGTTTCAATTTCAAAGTCTGGGTGCATGTACAATCAACAAACAACCACTCTAAGAAACCTGCCTTGCTCCCTATAAAGAGATGCTAACAGACTGTATGTAGACCAGCTATGGAAGGATAAAAGAAAATAGCTTATCTGTTAAATTTCAGCCTATTTTATCACCATCCTGCCACATTGAGGCACATTTGAAAGTAAGGGCTCTAATTAATCTGATAGAATATTTCGTATCCATTGGCTATGACTTGGTAGATTTAATTTTCTTGGAGAAAAATTGTTTACCTTGATTTGAACTCCATTAAGCTTGATTTTCTTTGTCTCTGATTATCTAAGCAGATTTTTATTTTATTTACTAAACCCTTAAATTCCAAGATCTGAGTCCTGCAACACGTTATTTTCGCAGGCCAATCATAATCTACAGATAGATGACTATTCATCAATAATGATAAATACTCATGCACTTAACTGTCTCTTTCCAAATGGTTGGGATATCTACCCCACACTGTATGATAATCATGGCAGTCTTTTAAAATGATACACCTCTATTTTTGGTGAGCCCAAATTTAATTTCTGTCCATGATTTAAATGGGACAGAATACACATTGTGCCAAGAAACATGGCTGGCTAGGATAATATTATGAAAGTTCTTATATCAATCGAAATAATGAAGTTGTTGCACTGAGTAATGAGGATATGAGACTAAATAGTTTATAAGTAATATTGTATTTTATTCGACTTCTAACAATGCCACGTTCTGTTGGCTGGTGTGTACATGTGTGTAGCCCTGGGTTTCTCTTCTGAAACTTCAATCTTACATTCTCATCTGCAATGTCTCTTACTGCTGGGTTGGGCATTTTTATTTATTTTTAATCAATTCGCTCCAAGCAAGGCAACAATGCCACTAAGACGCAAGGTGCTACTGGAAGTGAAAGAAAATAAAAAGATTTTAGAAGGAACCGGAAACCCGATTCTAAACAGAACAAGAGATAAACCTATACTCCTGTTCAAAAGGACTGAGGAGGAGTGTGAACTGGATGATAGGCAAACCTATCTACTATTGAGGAGAAAAAATAATTAGTAAATAAAATTTTAGAGTTCAGAAGGAAATATTCAAAGCATAGAGTTGAAGTAGTCTTTAAAAGGATTTGGAAACCCAATCCTAAACAGGAAACAAAGGATAGGGGTTCATCTGTCATACAGTTTTGTCCCATGCTTGTAACCCAGGTGAAGCTGGCTCAATCATATGAATCTACTATACTCAGCAGGTCACCCCTGCATCTGGCTTCTCTGACATCACATTGTGCAAAGTATATTTTGCATGATGCTGCTGCAATAAGTCATTTCCTTACTCTTGGTGTTAGCTTTGTTGACAATGTAACACATACTGACACTCTTGAGACAACAGTAAAGCAGTCTTCACAATATTGCATTCTTAGACTCTTACTGTATAACATGTATATGCCGTGTGAACTACAATTAACATAGTATCAATAAATTTTGTTTATTTCATATCATTTCTAATTACTTCTTTGTTCTTCTCAATTGATAATCTCATTTCAAAAATTTTTCTGTTTTTAAAATAGATTCTTCACAAGATAAGAGAAAACATTTTATGTTTACTTGATGTTCTGTTATTTGAAAAAGGAACTCGTGACTTCAATGGAAAGACTAAACAATGCCATAAAGTAAACTTAAAATGAAGGAAGTCAGGAAATGAAAGGAGGAAAATAGGATAGTTGTTCTTTCAAGGCAAACATAAAGATGAAATTAAACAGGTTTCTTCATTTGAAATTGTTGCCACTGTTTTTGTTTTCAGGTCTTCCTATTCTGTAATTGGCAGGTGTTTTTAAAAGAAAACCAGGAACAAGTCTCTAATTATCATTTGAACAATCTGTTTCAAGCCAAATCATAAATTAAAAAAGCTGAGGAATATTTTCCATATTTATGAAACACAAAAGCATTTTCTTTGATAGTTACAAAACAAGTGAACAATTGAAACCTAATAATGGATTTCTCTTTTTGTTACAACTGTCTTTATTTCAGAGTTCTTCTTTGATTTAGGTGGGAAAAACAGAATGGAAACAAAAGTGATTTTCACTTTGTTAAAAATGAATTTCTCTTATTTTGAAGTTGAATACAATTGTCAAAGGAAATCTTCAAAATAAACATTATCACAGCACAAAATAAAAAAAAAATGAAACAATTCACAAAGTAGTATGCCTTTACAAGATTACAAAGTTCTGAATTTATAAATTTAAATTAATTTAGTGATGGAGCAAGCAGAATAAGGTATTTGCAAGCATAATTGTACCAAAACTTACAAAATCTACTTAAGTCAACATTGGTTTAAGGCAGATGTGAAGTAAACAATCAAACATATAAGTAAGACTCTGGCCCAAAATCATTAAATTATTAAAAAAAAGATTAAATGCATTTTTTTCATTCTTTACAAGCAAAAATGTGAAATAAGTAAGCAAATGAAAAGAATATATATAAATAAAATATTGATATGTCAACTTCTTTTTAGTCAATATTAATCTTAGAATAATAATGTGACTGTTGAGATTAATGTAATGATTTTACAGGTATAAATTTGATCATATTATTACTGATAACGAATTTACGGTTTATTCTATGCTAAAGTAATTATTTCAATTTATGTATATCAATTTATGCAGTGAATATTAACAAATACCTATTTGGATCAACAATTATTGTCAACTAATATTATAAGCAGCTAGCAACATATTGCAATGCATATAGAGATGTACATGAGAATGTTACAAGGCAAATTTCTCTTTTCCAAAGGGTTTAATTTTAATTCAGTTTTAACAGTATCTAAGAAATCAGTTTATGTAATATCTCTAATTTCTGATGTCCTTTGCTGAATGATGTCCAGCTCTAAACTGTAGTATATTTTGATTTAAGCCAAGGTCAATATAAAAAAAGTGGGGACCATTACATTTATCCAGCATCAGAAAGTAAGGCAGATTTTAAATGAAACAAGTCTAATATCTCAAATCATTCAGGTTCTGTAGTTACAGAAGCAACCAACTTCATTAACGTTTTATTCTTCAGAAGAATGTAATCGATTATATTTGACTCTTTCATGATCCAATTTGAAAGTCACGTGTTTCCTCCGAGTGATATCTGATGATCCAGCAACAGACAAGTCCGAAGAAGATCCATTCATCAGAGACTCCCTTTGTTGGTTCAGCGAAAGCATATTAGCATGTTCATATTTTCGACGTTGATTGGAGGCCAAATTTTGCATTATAATAAAACAGAGGCAGCTGAGGAGACTGAGAGCAAACATGACATACATTAGAACCATTTTTTGTTTCTTCACCATGAAGAATCCTGTAACTGCTGGAATTACCATTTCTCCAAGAGCTGAGCCCATGATCAAGACAGCAGTAGCCTTGCCAGTCACAGTCATGTAATGTTCAGCCCAAGACATTCCTGTTGGAAAGATGGAGGAGAGGCCAAGACCGAAAAGGAGTGTACCAGGCCATAGTAAATCTTGGTATTCATTAAGGCCGATGGAAAGAATAAGACTGGCTAGGAGGACAAGAAGGATGTTGGCAATCAGCATCCAGGAGGGAAGCAAACACCTGGCAAGAAATATTGACAGACCTCGTCCTGTAGCTAAAGCTCCCCAAAACAAAGATGTCAGAATCACACCTTTGTCTTTTGACCATGCGAAAGACTGCACAGCAAAAGTCATGATAAAACCCCCAAAAGTCACCTCCATTCCAACATACATAAAAAAGAAAATAAAGAGAGAGATTAGTACTTGAACCCTGAACGCCTGATCTTCAATACAGGATTTGTGTTTCCGATCACATGTGTAGGTTACTAATGTCTCATAAGATTTGTCATAGCAATAAAGACACATAAAGAAAATACTGATAAAAAAAAGAAAGGCTCCAATAATCATGTAGACAAATTGGATATTTGACATGGTTTTTACTGCATGAATGGCACTGTTGAGAAATTTGTCAAAGGTTTCTGGTTTTTGGGGATGAAAGGTTGTCATATTTAAAGGTAAGATGGTTGTGGCATCAGCAAGCAAAGAAACATTGTTTCCATTAGAATTGGCACCACTGAAAACATGATTTTTGCTCTTTGATTTGCTGGTGGTTTGGTGTATTACAGTTGTTGTTTGTGGTGTTGTCAGATGGGAGAAAGGAACTGTCATCAGAGCTGGACTTTTAGTAACTCTGGATACAACGGGAAGTTTTGTGGATGTTAACAACTGGAATGTCTTTGAAGTGCTGTTAAGTGTTACAGTAGTCATGTTATTTAACAATGTTGTCCCATTCAGTGTTGGTAGAGGTTGAAGGGGGTTTACTCTTGTAGTTGTTGGAATGTCTGCCTTTTGTTTAGCATCCTGCTTTTGTTTTTCATCTTTCAAGCGTTCACCTAGTTTACTGCCATCAGCAAATGACTTTTTAAGAAGACTTCCTTTTACACTTTCAGGCTTTTTTGGTCGCCGTATTGTTGTTGTAGTCACTTGGAAAGTTGTTCTGTTATTGTTTCCATCTCCTGTTCCATTAGTGTTATCAGGAAGTTCTGTAGAAGAAGTATTTACTGCAGAATCAGGTAGCAAATTAGACCTTGGGTATCTTCCTTGTGTAAGTTGGTTATCTGTATAAACATCCATATTCCCAACAAACAAAAGGTTATGTTTTGAACTCATGCCTCTGAGCTGAACCTGAAATTGTGAGTGCGAGATGATTGGTGTTGTATCATTGAGCAATATCGGTGCTAAAAAGGGTTTGGTCAGCAGAGGGGCAATAAATGCACCAATGCCAAAAGTAAAGTGCATTGCCTGCAGATATGGACCACTTTGATGACTCCAGATTCGGATACAGAAAACATTCCCACCTGAAAAATAGAGAAATTGCATAAATTCAACCATGGAACATTACGTATGTGCTTTCACAAATAAACAACTGAAAAATTTAACTTTTTTCTGCATTTCACCAACTTGAGATTTTAAAAATTATGGAACCCAAATTTAATTTGGAGAAAATGTGGCAAAATCTTTTAAAAAGTCATAAGTAATTAAGTCTAAATCAATGTAATGTATACGTGTGGAGTGGAGAACCGAGTTCAAATTCCAGCCAGATTTATTACATTAACTTATGCGCAAATACCCTTAAGATATGAATCTTTCACTTTACCCCCACCCCTGCCCCAGCTACAGGCTGAATAGCAGGACATACTGGGTCCTATAGCCTTTGTTGGCAACCAGACTTCCACAGAAAGAAATGGCAGCCTACTATACAAAAACTCCTGCCGAGTCAGTGCTGAATCAAAAGAGACATGATTGCCCTAGCAAGGTATGGCACTTAGCTGACTGACTGAATGCATATGTGCCATTAACATGCATGTAGCAAGATCATGAAGCTTCTTCCGTTTCAACATTATGGATTTGAATATGTTTAATAGCTGCTTTACTTTTAGAAAGGGTTTCTTTTCATTTCTAGTTGGACAGAGTGAAAGACATTAATTATATCAGAACTGTCAAAAAGACAAACATTGTCTAGTAATGCTAGAATATGAAAATGCCAATTTTTCTATTTATTTTTGATGAAATATAAGTTACATATTGAACTATTCTTTAACAAATTTCAGAAATATTTTTATGATGTAACTTTGCAAGCATGCAATATACATACAGTATTGTGAAAAAGTAAGTGAACACTAAGATAATATTTAAAAAATCTGTTTCTTTTTCCCAGATAATGAATAAATCTTAATTAAACTGTATATTCATTAAGAAAAACCTTTATTAAATGAATTACAAAACTTTTTATCAAGCTGGAATAAAAGATATTAATTAAAAATTAAGATGTGCACCCTTACATTTAAAATTTGGTGACTCTTCCTTATGAGGTCACAATGTCACCTAGTCTTTTTTTATAATTTGAAAGAAGTTTCTGGCAGTAGGGAGGGTCATTCTTCTTGGCAAAATTCCCATATTTACTTGATATTACCTGGGATTCTTGCATGTACTGCCTTCTTTAACTTGAATCACAGATTTTCAATTGGATTTAGATCAGGACTTTGACTAGTCCATTCCAAGACTTGAAATCTTTCATGTATTTGCTTTGATGCCTCAGATCATTGTCCTGTTGGAAGACCTGGCCCTGACCTAAACCCAACTTTCAAAGTGAAGGCAAGACACTTTCATTCAAAATTGCTTGGTCTCTTGCAGAGTACATTGTACCATCAATGAGTACTATTTTGCTTGTTCCAACTGCAGCAAAGCACCCACCAAATCATAATGCTGCTGCCACCATGTTTAACTATTAGCACCAAATATTTCTCTTTGAAAGCCATATTAGAAGCTTGCCAAACATACAGCCTATCGTTCATCCAAAAAGCTCTAATTTATCTTATCTGACCATAAAACCTTTTGCCAGAACCTTTCTAGCTCATTAATATGAACTTTGGCAAAATTGAACTGAGCTTGTTTTTGCTTCTTCATAAGCAGTGGCTTTTTTACTATACATTCAGCCATGAAGACTGGCAGTGTTCAGATTTCATTGCACTGTAGAGGTATGCACACTGATTCCAACATTAGCCAACGAGCTTTGGAGAACAGTAGGATTTTCCTGGGCTTGCTGAACTAGATGTCTACTTGTTCTTGCAATTATTTTTATGGACAGTAATTTCTTGATTGTGATGCCATCATACCAAACGCCTTCCATTCATAAATAATTTGTCACACTGCAGAGACATGCATTCCAAATTATTTTGATATCTTTTTGTAACCTTCTCCATCATTATAGACTTCAATTATGGGATTTTTTAAAGCTTCAAGAAGTTCTTTTGATCTTGGCATATTTTTTTAAAGTTACTCTCAAACAGCACCCTTTTGCATACATAATGAGTTATATTTGTTGACAGCAGTATACACAGCTTACTAAAAAAAAATGAACATGTGTCATTTTGATTTTTACACATGCACATAATTCATTTAATGCTTTTCTTAATGAATATATATATATGAATTACAATGTGCAAAAGTAAGTGAACCCTTATATTTACACTCTGTACTTTTGTTTTGGTTTCCAGTGCAAATAATTATAAGAAAAACTTTTCTTTACCAATGCATTTTGTCCCTTGAGGGACTATCAAGGTAAATGAAAGGATCATATTTTACCTTGATAATTCCCACAGGGGGAGCAAGACATCAGTAAAGAAAAGTTTTTAAAAATATATTTTATCTGAATTTATATATATAAGATCAAATTTAATTCATAATCATAGCAACTTTTCATTTAGCTTACTTTCACCTTTTGGGTCATCAGGCTATAAGTGGCAGCATTATTGAAAAGACATACTGGGTAGTTGCAGTTAAATGACCAAATACCTGGATATCAAATTTGGCTATTTAAATGCAACTGCACCATATGTAATTTCAACAATACTAGCACTCACAGCTGGACGAGCTGAGTGGCAGAAGTAAAATAGACAATTAGCTGAGTTGCTATAATTAATTTTAACTAAAACCTTTTAGTATATAAATAAAATATTCTATTACACACACACACTAGTGAGATAAAAGTCAATATGTAAATAACAAACTTGGTGGGAACAGAATGTAACATTAGCACTAAATTTGAGTTGATTATTTCCAATAAGTTCTGCTGCTATTATTGATCTGCTTGAAGCAGTCCTGATAAACCTCAAAATATTCTCAGAATATAAACACCAACAACCAGCACAGAGAATGGACAATTAATAGTCATATTAGTACTAAAATACTAACTGTTTATATAACCTATGAAGTAGGATTTATTAAATACACCTAAATTTTAATTCACTCTTATGATTACATACAGACAGCAAGTTCTGGTAGTAAGAAAAAAAAACAAAAACAATCACAGATTCATTTTAATGACAATTGGACATGAACCTAACAAACCTATGTAGGTAACAGTTTAACTTTTACTAATCATTGATCATGCAATTCATTTGCTTTAGTCATTTTCTGCACTGATAAATGAAATGTTCATATATAAAAGCATTTGATGATTAAACATTAAAATAAACAAAAATAAAGATTATCTCTGGTTAGAAATCAAGACAAGTGTTACTGACACTAATATGGCTATACTTAATCTTTAATTACTACAGAATGCAAAAGTTAATAAAATATTTTCTATAACTGGAACTATATTAATTATATACAAGTATCTATTTTGATCCTAATTCATTAGTGAATAAAAAAATATCTAAATTTCTATAAGATTGTATCAATTTTACTTGAAGTCAAATAACATTCATATCATTTTTAGATGTAAGGACGTAAAAAAAACAATGTTTTTCTAATCTAAAAAGATAAGAAAAATGATATGATAGTAACCTGTGTCAAGGACTCCCATTGCTATGCCTTGAAAGGAGATCATAACAGCAAGTACGATTAGTGATGTGCACCATGGAACTGCTATAGTGGCTATGGATGTCAAAAGCAAAGTGTATGACAACTGCAACTGCTGATCAAAATGGTCAAAGAGAAAGCCTCCGAGGATGGAACCAAATAAATAACCTAAAGAACGAGCAGTGAATATATAGGAAATACGTTCTATGGTGGTACCAACTCTTTCCTTCAGGTCAAGCAGTGTGGGGCCGGGCACAGCCAGACAAAGACCCTGCAATAAAAAAAAGAAAGCAACATTCAAAGTTTCAAAATCTTAAAAAAATAATTACATCAAAACTGAAAATAAAATCATTCTACCATAGACATTAGACTAAAAGATTGTGGTCAGAAACATCATTAATAGAAACAGATAGAAAATAGAAATGTGGAGACAGTTGGTGACTTTTTCTATAATATTTGCTGCTCAAATGATTTTCAAAAAGTTTTGTTTATTTTTTTTAAATTGTCGAATTCATTTTTCATATAGAAATTCAAGTATATAGAACATAGAAAACAAGAAATAATCAGCTTCTATTGTTTTTATATGAAGTTGTTGTTTTATTGGATTCAGCATTTTTGCTTGCACTGAATACACATAAAGCAAACCATTATAGATATGTGAAGGGGCACTGAAAAATTCTCACCCCAACCAAGGAAAACTTCAAATTCTGATATTTGGTCATTTGCTCAGATTTTCCAAAAATATATTGGCCCAAGCACTTTTCAGCACCCCTATCTTGAAACACCAGACATAAGAATAAGAAACATGCAGTTAAAGATCTTTAAAACTAGGGTTTGTAATTTCAAAAGATCCCATTCCTTAAGCTTGGGAGTCAATACAGTAATTTCAACAATCAATTATTTCAGTCAATAATTTTGTGAACTTAACACTAACGAGATCCTCAACAGCATCTTATAGTGTCATCTTAGTGGGGCTACACCAACTGAAAACCTTCTCCATTTATGAACTTTTTTTTAAGCGTATCACCCCAAGCAAGGCTGGAGGCCACTATCACACAAGGGGTTAAAGAAGGGTTGGAGGAAGAGCAGATAGGAGTGGGAAAGGAGAGGATGTGGAGAAAGAGAAAGACAGTGGGTCAATCAAGGCAAGGGGGTTACAGAAGATTTGGAGCGAGAGCAGATAGGAATGAAAAATGAAAGGATGTGGAGAAGGGAAGTGGATAGATCAAGGCAACTGGAGATGTCGATTGACGCTACACTTAAACCGTTGGAGATTGTATTTGTCAGGGAAACAGTAATAGGGAAGGGAGTTCCATAGGCGAGATGTGCGAGACATGAAGCTATTGGAGTAGAAGAGACGTCTAAATCTAACAGTTTCCACGGTGTAGGGGTGGGAGCGGGATGCCAGTTTTGTCATGTTCTTTTGGTTGATTTGAGCAGTAAAGCTCATATACAATGAATTCAATCCCCTTTTGGGATCAATGGTTAGTAAAAAAAGAAATGAAAGGAAGGGAAATTATATCAACTGATGTTACCTGGCATTTATTGTTTTGTACAGAAATGATTAGCTTTTTCTTCATGCCAGTCTATTTTGTCAATGAGTAGGGTGGCAAAAGGTGGTTGGATTTTCTTTAACTCTCAATGTCTGGGATGGTGTTGAAATGGCATAATCAAATGACAGAGGCACATAGCTAACAAGTGTCTGTGTCACAAAGTGAGGCTCATTATATTAGGTTTTTGAATAACATAATTGGAAATGTTCAGGAAAGTTACATTTTTAATTCCAGGGTTCCTTATTAGGTATGATCATCTGGTTAGTTCAAATTTCTTCTCTCCCAATGTTCAGTCCTCAGTCCTATCACCTTATTTACAGATGGTGCAATCTATCCACTTACCAAATATAGTCAACATTCAGTGCCTCTTTGCAGCCCGGTTACTTCCATATTTGAGAATAAAAAGGAAACATTTTGCCCATTAATTTTTTCAACTTATCCCAAATCATCAAACTGCTACTACTCATTTGTAAAATCCTACTGTAGAGGAATTTTATCTTTGCCACAATTTGCCGATATTGATCTGGTATCATTTGCAGTTTGGCAGTATTTATCTTTAAACTTTGATTTGTACATAATATCAGTATTTACTCTTTGAACTCAAACCTGTGATTTGATGCTGGCTTTCCCCAAAGGTAAAAAAAAATTACCATTGACATGAAGGAGATTTCAGATCATTTAAACATTTAAGGGAATGCAACAAGGTAATCAATAGCAATTGCAAAAGAGGACTTTGCAAACATTTTTGAAAAAGGAAAAGGACAATGGGGATAAGTATGTGAGATCCCAAAGGGAGCACTTTGAAATGGACTAAGACACCATTATAGATAGTTTAGATGGGGTTTTTGTTGTTTTGTTTTTTTTAAATTAAATAGATGGATATTTTCTGAACAGACCTAATAATCATCAAGAAAACAATGTATTTTCATCCAACAGTCAATAACAACACACATAAGAATTCTACTTGTTGTCAACCTCAAAAACATTATAGTACAGATATTAAAATTTAGAGCCAAATTTTGATCAAGGTTAAAAAACAAAAATATTAAGAAAAATATATGAATGAAATTAACAATCAAGAAAGATGTACTAAGTTTAACAGTAAGTAAATTTATAATTGGTGGCTGGTTGAGATGAGAATTGCAGTGGTTGTAATTTTACCATGTAGAATAAATTACAAGTGATTAAGAAAGGAATGAAATAAAGTTACTGGTGTGGATTTTTACCAGTACATGAATCTATAATTGATGGCAGATGGAATAAGAATTAAGTTGAGATAATGATATGAAAAGTAAAGATACCAAAAGATTGCCAATTTGGATTTTGCTAGCATACCTAAGCCTGTTTTTTCTTTCTCATAGGCTGTTGGAGAAATAAAAAGCATTTAATTACAATTAAATTAACACCTGGAATTGCCTGGGTTTGAATTTAGGACTTTATACAGTTTTAACTATTAGGATCAGGTGAAACAAGGTGCATTCACTCCTCACCCAAACTCACAACCAGAAAACTTACAGTTATGATAAACATATCTTGAGCAAAATTCAGTACTGTTATTTTTTCATACTATCCACCCTTGTGTGTTAACTGTTCATTGGGGTCAATAATTAAGCTGGCCTGCCAATTGGAGGCGGGAAGATGAGGTCATCAACACTCTTCTTCTAATCCAGTTGTTATTCCTATATGCAACTCAATTTGTAACCTGACACCTGAAAGAAATGTAGTCTCCATAGATATGAGAAATGGGCAGTCATCAGGAGTCACACTGAAGAGATGGGGGTATTCAAGACAGGAGAGTTGTAGACACAGTCAAGACAAAGTTAACATCACCAACCCTCTTTGCTACCTACTCCACTGCAAATTGCAGGATACTGTTCAAGAATAATTCACAGTGGCCTTGCACAATAGAGCCAAGCCAGTGGCAACTCTAGGTTATCAATGTTTGTCGGGCTCATTACAATCTTTAATAAAATATACCATTGGTATAACTTAGATGCTAAAATGATTCCTCTATTCTAACTAAAATATATTTTTTTTTTAATCTCTGTGCAGGAAATTAAAAAAAACATTTTAATATTAACTGTAATAATTCTATAAAAATAAACATTTATTTTAAAAATATTTTTCAGACATGTAAGAAAAGTCTGAGGAAAAAGCCAGATAGGTTTGTATTTTTTTTTAAATAATGTGTGTATCTATCTCGAGTGTGTGTTTGTATATATGTCTATGCATTAGTGTGTTTATGTGTCTCTCTGTCTGTGAATTTTTAGTTTAATTTATTGTACAAGTTTATGATCATTCATACTCTTCATCCACAACCCTCCAGTTGATGAGTTAATGCTGCCACTTTGATTTTCAGCAAAGTTAAAGTTGAGCTAAATTTAATTTGCCCTTTCTCAAAAGATAATTCCACTAAAAAAACCTTATACTGTACGGAATAAATTATTTAAAATGGACATTTGAAAAGAATAAGTTGAAATAAAAATGTGTTCTTTGAAAAATAGGACATACAAGATTATAAAATTAAATTAAGAAATATATTGCCTATTAAGTATGTCTCCAACTTCAATCAGGCTCAGCCCGACTAGCCACATAATTTTATTTCATTCTTTTTTTTGCTTCTTTCTCTCCTTTCTTCTTTCAATATCAGCAAAATGTATTTTGGTCAATATTTTGAGGCATGGAGTTAAAGCAATTAATTCTGGATCCAGCTGCAGTTAAGAATGAAAACAAGACACTATTTTTGTTGCTTTGAAATAGATATATTTGAAAGTTGACTCACTCGGGCTAAACCTGACAAGCCCGACCCCTGGAGTCGCCACTGAGCCAAGCAGACATTTGTAGTTTTCAAGTTCCCTGAATGATTTTTAGCTCAATTATGGAATTGCGTTAATGTTATTTGTACTTAAGAGGAAGATTAAAACAAAAACATTCACATTCTTAATTAAAAAAATATGAATTAAGGTCTAGAAATCCTGATCTGCAGTGAATAGGCAAAATTCCTGAAAAAATTCTTAAATTTTGCAATTAATCCATTTAAACTTCGTTTCAAGAGAATTTTCAGTGCCAAAAATGGATTCAGTACAAAAAACAGAGGTCTAGATCATGAGTTTCTGATAAATACAAGGCTTTGTCAAAAACTGATATTTGGTGCCTGGTTTTATGGTACCAAAATGCAGGTAAGGATCAATTTAATATATGAAAGGAAATCAGTGTATTTTAAATACTATTCCATGAACCATTTTCTTACATTTTACAAATTTAACTGTTTTAATATATGGAAACTTACACTAAGGAGAAAAAAATGGTTTTAGGCATTTTTTATCAGCATGATTTTAATTTGGGTCTTCAGAGACAAAATACAGGCAAAATATAGCAAAACATTGTGTTAATTTTGTTTGAATTTTGTGTTGTAGGGTGCCCAAACCACTTGATATCAGTCATTTTTTAAAAAGTATGTTGAGTTAAACTTGTCTTTCACTTATCCATTTCAACAAGATTCCAATGAGTTTCATTCCAAAAGCGCCAAATGGTAACTAGTGTGTAATTTCATCAACTAATGGAAGAGTTGGAAACTTGGTTTTGAACACTAACTTTATCTGCAGGCCCGAGATCAAAGTTCACTGTCTGAATCATTGAATTGACTACCAGGCACCAGCATTATTGTTATTTTTTTGTTGATAGGCTGACAACTACTAACCCATCCTTTCCATAGTTAGGTAGACCACAGAATTGAGTAGGATTAAATTTGATCAGCTGGATCCCTAAAGCTCCTAAACAATAAACAAGCTGTTATGGTTTAAAACAAAAGTAGAAGAAAGAAAAGTTGTAAAGAAAACAACAATCGCATGTTCATTTTCAATGTGTGCTAATTTCTTCTGTTTTATTCATTTCTACCATTGAATTCTTTATTCAATTTTTATTTTGCATTCAAACCTTTATTTTTATGTTCAAATATAATTATATACAGGATATATATATCTTAAACAAATTGTATCAAATTAATTTTAGATTCTCTAAGTTTACACCAACAAATTTTATCCATAACAATAGAAGCAAAATTTTTTTAGTCTTCATAAAAAAGAAAATGAGGAGAGAGAAAGTTTACCTAGGCTTCCATAGACCTCTTGGTTGGGGTGAAGAAAACTGCAGTAATAATAAAAGAGGCTGCAGTTGAAGAAGTTGAAAAGAGTAGCTACAGTGTCCCAATAGGATGTCAACAGACTTAACAGAATTCAAAAAGGATTAGTCTCTAATCTAGCAAAAGAATATACATAGTCTGGTAATCTTTGTTCTCAATCCCAGAAGGACAAAGGGTACACACCGATCCCAAGTTCTGCTCACTTCACCCAACTTAATGGAAATGACTTCTCTACTAATCAGCTACTGACAATCACATGCACAACCATGTGAGTTTTGCAAATACTTTAACAGACTTAAGCTGCAGTCAGGACATAGCAGGTTTGCTGAAGTGGTAAATGCAGGTAAAGCCAGTTAAAGGCATCTATATAAACCACTCAGAAAGGAGGTCTCAGTTTGGTTTTGATGAGGCTGAACAATTGCTATTATACTCCTGAAATAATGGAAAGAGTAAATAAAAACTTCTACCACCAAGAACCTGAAACTCATAAACCCGAGTGATTTAAAAATCTGACAATTGCAATTTTCTGTAACAGAATATGCTCCTTTTCAATTCTGACAATTCCCATGTTCCTGGAACAAGATAATGTTAAGTAATTTTGAGGTTATTTCTCCTCCATTTTCATAGTAAACTGCAGTACAGGAACACCTGTAAAGTCTGTAAATTTTAAATTGAAAAAAACTAAAAAGCCACCATTGTTATATTGACATGATTGTGTTTTTGAATAAAAAACTTCATTTGCAATTTTACAGTGATTTAACCTTTTGATGTTACACTGGCAGCTGGAAATCAAATTGCAAAATTTTTGAATATATGTTTCAATTTACTCAAGATTGAATGTACAGGTAATATTGATGGATTTTATTAAATGATTGCTCATAAAGGATGTATGTATACATGTACACTGGTTCCAAAATAAGCAATGTATCAACAGTACTCAGCCCATATATTAACACACTTTATATCTGACTTGGGCGTTAACACAAGCTTGCACTTTCAGATGATTGTACAAATAGCAAGTACTATTCTGCAATACATCATTTCATGCCTCTTGTAATTGTTAACTCAAGTACAGAAATTCTCCAAACTGATCATCCAGCCTATCAAAAACTCACAATCTGACTCCTCTGAAATAGCTCTAAATGAACAAAGGGAGCATGCAAGTATCTCCATGGCAAACTGCTTGCAATGAATTCGCTTATCACACTGAAACTTATCCCATTGTCTAAAACTTATAGTGATATGAGCATTACCACAATAGAAGTGTTTAAACATGCATTTACTGTACCCAAATTAACATTGGAATTTTCAGGGAGTTGCAATTTCATTTTCCATTCATGTATTTACTTGATAATCATTTCAAGATTAAAAAAACTCATTTAACATTTGGTGAAGATTTGAAAAATCTAAATTAAAGAAATGTAATGTTGTTTTCTACTGAATTAACATTTATCTATTCTCCCTAAATAAAAATATTCCAGATTATATAAATTTTTTCAATCATCCAAACCAACAATTTACTTTGAAAGAACATTTAATAAGCACCTAAAACTGACATTTTCCTTTTGAAATATGTCTATCCCTATTATTAATTTTTGACAATATTTTGATAATTTTAGAACCAGATCTATACACAAATTTAAAAACATTTTAACAAAGCTGTACATTTATGAACTCATTTATCCACAACGGATACTGCATAAATATTTTCCTATAGTAATGTTATAGTTAAAACATGTCCTTTCTATATATAATATCACTGAAGATAGAATTAAAAAAATGTAAACATTGAAAATTCTTTGTTGCAACTTACCAAGGCTAAAAAGGCAGCTGATAAACCTAAGGTTTTGAGGAACTTTCCACACCAATTGTAATTTCTCCAACTCTGTTTTTTTCTAACAGAAGGCAAGACAGGTTTGTCATGGTTGATCTCAAATATTTCTTCTTCATCATCATCATCAATGATAGATGCCGTGATGGCATCAGCCTCATTCTCCCCATTCAACATCGTTCCATGTTCTAGACAAAATCTGACCTAAAGGGGAAAAAACAAAATTAATATTCATGAAACATTCCCAATAATATTTAACAAAACTTGGGTTGAAATATTTTTCATGATCAAATTATCACATGTACAGTAACTTGAACGTTTTAGTGAAAGAGAGAGAAAAAATCAATTCCTCTCTAAACCTATTTACATTGTTCAAACTTGTATCTTTATTGTTATATTCACTATCTTTCAGCCATCATAAGCTCCAGCCTTCTGAAGACAACAGTCCAAACAATGTAAATAGTGTAAATAGTCATAATACCTCACATCTCAACAATACAGACAGATGTTCTCTAAACCTTTTATGAGTAATCACCAATGATTGCTAAATGTAGTACGGCTGGTGTTGAAATTTTATTTTCCATTAGTGTATAAATATGATATCTCAAGTTTGGCTGAAAATGCTTGGGCATCGTAGAAAACTCAAGACACATATACACATTCAGTTTTGTATAATAGAAATTATGTTACAAGTATTTTTATGATGTAGCAACCTTAACTATTATTGTCAATTTGTTAGAATATTCCACAGAGCTATTTCGATCTGTGGAATATTCTAACAAATTCTAACACCTAAACACTCTCCACTCAACAGATGACTACATTGCACATACAAGACTGTTCAAGAGACAAAGATATAAAAAAGCTTTCTATTATTGTTCTTAAGCAGTCATTTTTTTTTATAACATCATCTTTATGGTAACAATGAAGCTTAAATTTTATTACAATGAAGGAAATCTCAAAATGCTACTCACAACTACTGAGTTAAAGTCAATTAAATATTTACAGGAATAGCATTTTGTAAATAGGTATAACCACTGGGACAGCATCAGGTAAACAGAATACAATAGAAGCAAACAGATAGAACAAAATGAAACTTTCTCATAGGATTAGTTTTATTCTCAGTGGCTATGAATTAAAAAATGTTAGAATAAATTTCTGTAAATATATCATGAATTTCCATAAATGATAGGTATTAGCACCTAGTACTGGCATCAAGTACTAGCACTTTGTACTTAACAAAATGAATGCGTTTTTTCCAAAACAAATATTTTTATAATTTTATAAAGAAAAATCCCTGAAGATACTATTTCAGTCAAAAAAACTTTTGCAAAACTGAATAAAAAAATCTTGAAAATTTCTTCTGATACTATTTACATTTGGACTATTGTCCTCATCTTTGTTGTTGTTATCACAATGTTTCAGCCATTGTTCCCTCCAGCTTCAGGTGTATATTGATCTGGGTAACCTACAGGGAATTCTGAATCTGGACCCTTTATTTAATCCACTCCCCATGTCTAGGGATATTCCTAGTTCATATTTTTAGTACTGCTCAGTTATTTCTCAACCAGTTTTTCTCTGAGTTCAAGTACACACTGCTCAGCCTGGGCCTAATTAAGGCTGCAGAGCTGAAACGCTGTGATAATAGCAACAACATAGATGAGGACAAAAATCTGAATGTAAATAGTACAAATAATAATAACACCTCATCCCAGAAATTCAGAGAGAAATTATTGAATCAGAACACCTAATAGCATACACGAATGGAAGCAATCAGAAAAACTCCATCAAAAATTGGCATGGACCATGTAACATTCCTGTACAGATGTAGGGACCTATTGGGCTTATCAATTAAGGGGAGCACAAAGGGTAGCGGAAAGGGTAGCAGGTCATGCCCTCATGAGGAGAATGGATTCTCCACGGCTGCTAGAGAGGAAACTGTAACAGAGAATTGGGTCAGTTTGATGAGAGATTCAATGTTAGTTGCATGTGGGGTGCTGTAAACACCAAGCATTACATCCTTTTCCACAATGGGCTGTTGAGAGAAGACATTTTACTTACAGTAGGTGGCACTATTTGCATAGGGACGGAACCAGGCAGATATTAGCCAATAGTCATTGCGGACCTGAAACTGGGAGAGCTATATAACACCAGTTTTTTCTCAGTTGAAAAAGAGCGCTCTAAACATGTGGAAATCCAGACAAGATGAACACAAGCTATTTCAGCAATTGATAGACAATGGCAGACACCAAATTTAACTTAAAATGAATTCCCAAGTTTGATGTTATCATGCTTTGATGGAAAGTGAGTAAGCTCCCAGAGACTCCAACTGCTATGTTGTCTCTCTGTGGAAAGCTCATAGGCCACCTTCCAGTATATGG
Organism: Acanthosepion esculentum; assembly: GCA_964036315.1. NCBI lineage: Eukaryota > Metazoa > Mollusca > Cephalopoda > Sepiida > Sepiidae > Acanthosepion > Acanthosepion esculentum. The sequence goes on from OZ038505.1 coordinate 45,836,948, forward strand.
TTGGCTTAGGGAATCTGTGGCATTCTTGAAGTAACAAGCCACTATAGTAACCAAAGGGTGGGACGACAAAACCTGTGACGTCCCCCTGAAGTGCATGATCCGTGAGATGGTGACAAGAGTGCATCAAGAGGATCCAGTAAGAGGAAGCTGTTGTGTGAGCGGACAGATAAAACAGTGTGGGTGGATGCAAGTTCTCTGGCCATTGTGGTGACATTGGAAGTGAAATAAAAACATTGTGCAGGATGCATGCTGGATTCATCACGATGGTGATGATCAACATTTTAACCCAGCCAAGCTCTCGATGCAACGTTAAAGGACATGAACTTGGCCCTGCAGTGGAAGGTGAAAGTTTTGCATTTGGTCACTGATTCCACATGTACAGACCACTGCATCAACAACACCTTGGCCAGAAAGACACACCTGAAAACAAAGGAAATATGCGAGATGCTTGTGTGGAGACGAATGGAGACTCTTCAGGTGGTAATTGCAGAGTATGGCCTCACTTTGGTTGTAAGGCTGGCAAAATCTAAGTAAAATAAAGCTGACAAACTTACCAGAGTTCCACAGAGGTGTTTGGATTTATCGATGGACACCAAACCTATCCTCTCAGCATGTAATGCAGCCATTAGAGAGCTGGGTCTATGTGAACTAATAGAATTACATCAGCATAGTGGTCACCCTGGTGTGTTAAGTGCACCAATAATATTGCCAGATAAGTCAATCCCCTCATACCTAGCACAGCCGCCAAGATGGTGGTCCAGAAGTGTCCTGAATGCCAGTCCATAGGTCCAACACTGGTGCACTAGCAGAGAACGGAAGACTAGGGTTTTGCAGTATGTGGTCCAAGCTGGGGATGGATATTACGCATTATGGCCCCACAGTTATTACTTAACCTTGATTAGCTGCGACGAGCCAACATGTTTCTCTGTTTGGCAACCACTAGTGCGCAAAGACCTTATTTGACAGTTAGAGTCTATATTTTGTGAGAGAGGGGGGGTCTGCCATATGAAATCCTCACTGACAACAATACAGCATTCACCAGCAGGTCATACAAGGTTTTCATGGAGGAATGGGATATCCAGCTGCACTTTCAGTGTGCGCATGTACCGTTCAGAAACAGGATATTAGAAAGGTGCCATAGGAGCATAAAACAGATTGCAGGGGGAAAACAGTGCCCCAAACAAGATTCTGTTTACTGGTATAATGTGACACCAAAGGATGACACGCCAAGATCAATTGAACCAGCTAATGCAATTCATACTTATGAGGTTAGGCTCACCTGCTCTAACACCATTGACAGCGCACAAGACATAGGAAGTTGGAGAGGTGGTATGGGTGAAATTACCCCAGAACCAACGTACCTCCAAATTTACAACTGGGAAGGTCACTGGGATCATCAGTTCACAATCTGTCCTGACTGATTGTGTGCTGCATCATGTTAAAGACCTCCAATTGGCATGAAACCAATGCTCTGCTGCAAGCAACACTGATGACTTACTGACAAGTGATGGGGAGTTGGAAGTAGATTCCCAGATGTTCAATGTGCCTCCTACCATGGTGGATACAGATAGCAACAACAATGTTCAGAAATCTAGACAAGATGAACACAGAAACATCAGGTGGAACATGAAATACATGTACAGACCAGGACATTACTTAAACAATACTTGAATTGGACAACTACAGAATAATAAAAAAAAACCTGAATAAGTTGTACAGTCAAGAATTTCAAAGGATCAAAGCTCACCAAATACATAAACTCACATGGACGAAAGAACATAGTTGGAGCAGCAACAAGGCCCACCACAGTTTGGTAAAAGCTATCGTCAATATCAGCAATCAACACTTGAGTGCCTCCGAGAAATCAGTGTTAAATAAGGGTCTCAACTTGGCCACCACTATCAGGCAAATTCCATAAAAAAATGATAGCTCCAGTGGAAGATGAGGCCTTGAAGACCCCAAAGACCCAGGCCGATGAACTAAGATGGAAAGTGAAACAAGCATAAGAAAAAGCCAAGTTGTCTAAATTAAACATCACAAGGGAAGAGAGGTTGACAATCAAGACCTTACAGCGTGAGCGTAGTATTATCATACTGCCAGCTAATAAAGGCAATACTTCAGTGGTAATGGCAAAGTTAGAATACTCTGAAAAATTGGCAAGACTTGTTAGCAATAGCAGCTATAGCAAAGTAAAAATGAAGTTAGTAAGATAACTGGAGCTTGTCTTCTCGAAGATGAAGGAAGATATTGCCAATTAAGTGATAAATCATATTATTTGCAACTTTCCAACCCGTGTCTTAAAAAGCATTTGTCGTTATTCCTTGTTAAATTTGATTATGGCCCTAATATTGAGACAAATTTGTGAATATAGCGAGTCAGGTGTATACGCATACAACCAACCTTGGATGTCATCACAGCTTGTGCCATGATGTGCAGGAACACATCATCACAAAAGCTCCAACTTCCCCACAGAGAATTGTTCTAGTGGATTAAAGTGTTGGTTCATGAATTTGTTCACATAGTAATTGTGAGTTCAATCCCTAGGTTGGGCAGTGTGTACTTGGACTCAGTGGAAACAGGTGAGCAATAACTGAGCCGTACTAAAAATAAAAATTAGATGAGATATCTCTAAACATGGTCAATGGAATGAGAACAGCCTACCACCACAGATTAAATAAAGGATTCCATTCAGAATTCCTTGTAAGTTACCTAGATCAATATACACCTGATGAAGGCCAGAAGGTACAACAGCTGAAATGTTTTGATAACAACAAAGATGAGGACAATAGTCCAAATGTAAATAGTGTAGATAATAACTCCTCATCCCAGAAATTCAGGCAGAAGTGATCTGGTGATAATAACAACAAAGATGAGGACAATAGTCCAAATGTAAATATTGTAGATAATGATAACTCCTCATCCCAGAAATTCAGGCAGAAGTGATCTGGTGATAATAACAACAAAGATGAGGACAATAGTCCAAATGTAAATAGTGTAGATAATGATAACTCCTCATCCCAGAAATTCAGGCAGAAGGTGATCTGGTGATAATAACAACAAAGATGAGGACAATAGTCCAAATGTAAATAGTGTAGATAATGATAACTCCTCATCTCAGAAATTCAGGCAGAAGGTGATCTGGTGATAATAACAACAAAGATGAGGACAATAGTCCAAATGTAAATAGTGTAGATAATGATAACTCCTCATCTCAGAAATTCAGGCAGAAGTGATCTGGTGATAATAACAACAAAGATGAGGACAATAGTCCAAATGTAAATATTGTAGATAATGATAACTCCTCATCCCAGAAATTCAGGCAGAAGGTGATCTGGTGATAATAACAACAAAGATGAGGACAATAGTCCAAATGTAAATATTGTAGATAATGATAACTTCTCATCCCAGAAATTCAGGCAGAAGGTGATCTGGTGATAATAACAACAAAGATGAGGACAATAGTCCAAATGTAAATAGTGTAGATAATGATAACTCCTCATCTCAGAAATTCAGGCAGAAGTGATCTGGTGATAATAACAACAAAGATGAGGACAATAGTCCAAATGTAAATAGTGTAGATAATGATAACTCCTCATCTCAGAAATTCAGGCAGAAGTGATCTGGTGATAATAACAACAAAGATGAGGACAATAGTCCAAATGTAAATATTGTAGATAATGATAACTCCTCATCCCAGAAATTCAGGCAGAAGGTGATCTGGTGATAATAACAACAAAGATGAGGACAATAGTCCAAATGTAAATAGTGTAGATAATGATAACTCCTCATCTCAGAAATTCAGGCAGAAGTGATCTGGTGATAATAACAACAAAGATGAGGACAATAGTCCAAATGTAAATATTGTAGATAATGATAACTCCTCATCCCAGAAATTCAGGCAGAAGGTGATCTGGTGATAATAACAACAAAGATGAGGACAATAGTCCAAATGTAAATATTGTAGATAATGATAACTCCTCATCCCAGAAATTCAGGCAGAAGGTGATCTGGTGATAATAACAACAAAGATGAGGACAATAGTCCAAATCTAAATAGTGTAAATAATGATAACTCCTCATCCCAGAAATTCAGGCAGAAGTGATCTGGTGATAATAACAACAAAGATGAGGACAATAGTCCAAATGTAAATAGTGTAGATAATGATAACTCCTCATCCCAGAAATTCAGGCAGAAGTGATCTGGTGATAATAACAACAAAGATGAGGACAATTGTCCAAATGTAAATATTGTAGATAATGATAACTCCTCATCCCAGAAATTCAGGCAGAAGTGATCTGGTGATAATAACAACAAAGATGAGGACAATAGTCCAAATGTAAATAGTGTAGATAATGATAACTCCTCATCCCAGAAATTCAGGCAGAAGTGATCTGGTGATAATAACAACAAAGATGAGGACAATTGTACAAATGTAAATATTGTAGATAATGATAACGCCTCATCCCAGAAATTCAGGCAGAAGGTGATCTGGTGATAATAACAACAAAGATGAGGACAATAGTCCAAATGTAAATAGTGTAGATAATGATAACTCCTCATCTCAGAAATTCAGGCAGAAGTGATCTGGTGATAATAACAACAAAGATGAGGACAATAGTCCAAATGTAAATATTGTAGATAATGATAACTCCTCATCCCAGAAATTCAGGCAGAAGGTGATCTGGTGATAATAACAACAAAGATGAGGACAATAGTCCAAATGTAAATATTGTAGATAATGATAACTTCTCATCCCAGAAATTCAGGCAGAAGGTGATCTGGTGATAATAACAACAAAGATGAGGACAATAGTCCAAATGTAAATAGTGTAGATAATGATAACTCCTCATCTCAGAAATTCAGGCAGAAGTGATCTGGTGATAATAACAACAAAGATGAGGACAATAGTCCAAATGTAAATAGTGTAGATAATGATAACTCCTCATCCCAGAAATTCAGGCAGAAGTGATCTGGTGATAATAACAACAAAGATGAGGACAATTGTCCAAATGTAAATATTGTAGATAATGATAACTCCTCATCCCAGAAATTCAGGCAGAAGTGATCTGGTGATAATAACAACAAAGATGAGGACAATAGTCCAAATGTAAATAGTGTAGATAATGATAACTCCTCATCCCAGAAATTCAGGCAGAAGTGATCTGGTGATAATAACAACAAAGATGAGGACAATTGTACAAATGTAAATATTGTAGATAATGATAACTCCTCATCCCAGAAATTCAGGCAGAAGGTGATCTGGTGATAATAACAACAAAGATGAGGACAATAGTCCAAATGTAAATAGTGTAGATAATGATAACTCCTCATCCCAGAAATTCAGGCAGAAGTGATCTGGTGATAATAACAACAAAGATGAGGACAATCGTCCAAATGTAAATATTGTAGATAATGATAACTCCTCATCCCAGAAATTCAGGCAGAAGGTGATCTGGTGATAATAACAACAAAGATGAGGACAATAGTCCAAATGTAAATATTGTAGATAATGATAACTCCTCATCCCAGAAATTCAGGCAGAAGGTGATCTGGTGATAATAACAACAAAGATGAGGACAATAGTCCAAATCTAAATATTGTAAATAATGATAACTCCTCATCCCAGAAATTCAGGCAGAAATTACAAAAGAATGCAATAAAAGTTCAACTATTTTTGAGTTGGTGCTTGCATAATTTAATAAAATACATTATTTTCTTTCAGATTTAACAGTAAAAAAAATCTACAAAAAGGAAATAATTCTGTATTACCTCCTTTGAATGACTACTCTTCCCTAACCAAAGAGTCATATATTAATATAATATCAATTTAATATCTATCATACTATATCAGTCAATCAGTTTTGTGTTTTAGTTTTCCTATCCATTGATACAGATGTATTTTTTTCATGTATCTGGGTCTTCCTGCTTATTTAGTAAATATTTATTATTTAATTTTTTTTAATCTGGCACTAGCATTTTCAATGTTTTTTAAAAATATCTGGCAGTCTATAATTTTTTATGACAATTAAGTTTGAAAATAATCAAAGTAAAAACAATAAATTAACAACATCAATTCAATAACTCTTTATAAATCTCCATTTTTTTGTTTTTTAGTTGTAATTTTGTTATTTTAATAAATTCAGAATTAAAAAAAACCCATTGAGTGCAATTAAATATTTTATGACATCAAACAAGTACGAAAAATAATAATAATTAATTAAACTCAAAAGTATAATTTCCCTAGTTTTTAATTATTTTCTTCTTTATACTTGTAGCATAAAAAATAAAGTTATTCATTCTACTAAGTTTCCTAGGATAAAAAATTATATTCTTAAATTATTGGTAACGAACCAAGGATGACAATAGAAAACTGCTATTGTTGACACCGTGAGTAAATAAACGTTTTTTCATTATATTTTAAGCATTATTTTTTTTTTAATCCAGTTAGTTAATTAATCCGTAAATTTACTCATTTATTTTTAAACTTCTCTTGAACAAATAGTGGATTTTTAAATTTATTGTTTTTACACTTTTCGTCTAAATGGAGATTTTTGACGAATGAACATGAGAATATTTTAAATAAAAATCTAAAAACTTTATTTACATACGGAAATTTATTTTTCTTTTCATATGTATTAGTTTTTTTTAGGCTATATACGCTCCGCTATTATCTTTCGTAAGAAGACCAAAGTAACTTCAAAGAGGTCTTTTAAAATATTTTAAAATGTGTTTTTAGGGGTTTTACATCAAATTTTGCCGGTACCCAATGTGAATAGGTAGGTATATGCATAGTTCTGATTTTTCTAAATGTTTATTTACCATAAAACTCAGTATCACACCTACATTCAACAGGTATAAAAATAGACTGGCACAATAGACCTTGATCCGATCCATACACAATTATTAGCAAAACATTCTAAAATTAAAAAATAAAATTATTATCATATTATTTTGGATACATAGTACAATGTGGGTCCTTAAAGAAAAATAATTTCTTCTGTGACGAAAACACCATTATTAATCACGTCATCATATACGTCACCACATTCCACATGGGATCACTTTTAGTTTTATTAGACTTAAATGCAGGTGAGAAAAAGTGGAATTAAAATTATTGAATAAATACAAATTTTTAAGTATAACATTTACACTTCTAGGAAGTGGTCCTGTAAGATACTAAAGAAAAAGGAAAACAAATACAATACATACTTCGTATTGTTGATAATTTTAACTAACAACTAAAAAACAGTACATCGCACAGATCCCACCCAGTACGTGACACAGACTGACAGTTTCGTTTTCACAAAAATTGGAGAATTCATGAAATCTACAAAAAAATTGAAATATTTTTTCTTTTACATAAAAACTCTAATTCAACTTTAAAATTAGACATGTTGTTTGTAGCAAAATAAAAAGAAAGTGGAAAAAATAATGCAAAGCTTACTCTAATTATTTTTAAGCAACATATTGTTTAAGCATTAGTTATTTTCTGTGGTTTAATTTTTTAAATGATCGAAATTGATAATATAACATTTACAAACAATCATTCGAACTTTATCAACTAAAATTGAAATTGAGAGGTGGGGACCGTGGGGTTTATAATAAAAAAATAAATAAATTTGCTATAAAACCGGTAGACATTTAAAGGGGGCTCACAATTTTAGAAAACGGAATTTGAGAAAGTTACTGTCCATATTACAATATTCTCTCTTTTTTGATTACTTACTTTTAAAAGCCTTTTTTTTTTCCAAAATATATGGTGTAAACCTCACGATTGATTACAATAAAGCAGACCACCACAACCGGAAATGACGAAATCAAATTGTCAAACATCCGCTTTTAGGCTAGTATAAAAATGGAATAGTGCTGTATCAATGATTTCATGCATTTTATAATTTATTTGTGGGGGGTGTCTATTTAATAAATCAAGTTTGTGTGTATAAATAGGTTTACTTAAGTTATCCCGTTGGTAGTACAGTGTATTTTTTTTCATAACATAAGTACAAAATTGGACTATTAAGAAGCTAATAAATTTATATTAGCTTCCCATTGTCCTCATGTTCATACGTTTCCTTTTTTTCATCATTCAAGTTTTCTGTCATGCTGCTTATCTTTATTTGCTGACATTTCTGATATGAATATTGATCATGATACTTTTTTTTCTGATGTATCTGAGATGAAATCAAATTCATCAGAATTTTTATCCGTGTTGAGTGTCTGACGTTTTAAAAACAAAATCTGTGTATCACAACAAATCTCAAATAAATAAAACAAAAAATACTTTTAGATGTCCTTTAGTTTAGTTTTTCAAGTTTAAAAATGTAATTAAAAGTCAGTAGTGTTTTAAGAAGACCGATAGTAATGTGGGTTTTACTTTTGTTACATTTTTTTTTTTAGCGTCTCAAACGATTTCTTTACCAAATACTAAAATTTACTTTCTTCTCCCCACCTTGATTTTTTTTTGTTTTTGAGTCCTCCTTTGGATTTCAAAAAGTCATAATTCCGAAATGTCACGAAAAAAAAAAATAATGCCCGAAAAATACAATTTCAATATTAAAAAAGGTCGGATCTACCTCCTTTTGATTGGAAATTTTGAAGTTATAAAAAATCGAAAAATTTAAAATACAACTGTCTAAAAATAAAATATCGTGGCACTTAGTATTTTCTAGAATGCATTGCCCTTTAGGAGGCTTTAAGATTTTGAAAACTCTTTTTTTTTAAAGTATTTTATATGCCATTTCCAACTGCAGAAAACAATCAGGAGTAAAAATTGAACTTTGAACTTTAATTGATTTGGTACCAGGCTTTCTTGCAAGTACCCAGCACATTCGAGACAAGGATTTAATTTTTTGTCACTAGAAAACGTCTCTTAAAGAAATTCTTTCATATTTGGTTTTAAAGAAAGCTTAGAAATTTTTACGTGCATTTCTTAAGCAAGTAAAATTTTCGACAGGATTCTCGACTATTTTCATCTGTTGGCACAACATTCTTTATTTTCACAATTACCCTCCCCCCGCCTATTCGCGTTTCAGCATTCGCGGATTTTTCTTTAGAACATATGTACTTGTTATTCGCGGAAACCCCGAATATTCGCGTGTTTTTCTGAAGAACATATGTACAAATTATTCGCTGAGAACTCCCTCGATTCGCATATTTTTGTCGATAGAACATAATATTCTTGTATTATTTTTAAGTGACTTAAAAACCTATAACAGCCCATTTTTATGGTAAAAATTGACAGAATCGTACATCTTCATTGAAAAAAAAAAAAAAATATGCGTAGTGCTTGAGCTTTGTTTTTGTTAGGTCTAAAAGTGGCGCAACAGTTGGGTGCGTGCGTACGTTCGCCCCCCCAATACGCGAACGCTATTGGCTGGTCATCAGATGGTGGAACAAGACCGGTGCCTATTGGTTGATACGCATAACCCTCGGCCACTTTCGCAAAAGCCGTAGACCCGACTAGTTCAGTAGTGTTTTGTTCTTGAATCTTTGTGAATTCGCTTTTAGTTTTGTGTTTTTCCTTTTACGTGTGCCCTAAGATGCCGCCTAAACGCCCAGCTTCTTCTAAGGTTTCCGGCAAGGAGTCTAAGCGACAGAAGAAGGTTATGACACTGCAGGAAAAGGTAGCTCTTCTTGATATGCTGAAAGAAATGAAGTCTTATGCAGCAGTGGCCCGGCAGTACCACATGAATGAAAGCACCATAAGATACATCAAGAAGAAAGAGGCTGAAATAAGGAAAACTGTTTCCATTAGCTTCTCAAGTAGTGCCAAGACTGTCTCTACTGTACGAGATAGTGCGATTGTCAAGATGGAGTCAGCCTTGTCTTTGTGGATCACAGACTGCTATAAAAAGAATATTCCCCTAGATGGCAATGTAATTCGCAAGAAGGCAAGATGCTTGTTTGAGAAGCTTGCGCCTGAAGGAGAAGCCCAGCAAAAAGAGGATGCCAAAGTTTTCAAGGAGGAAAAGGAAGATAAAGAAGGGGCAGGACCATCGACTGGGGCCTCAGCTCCCAAAGCAGGCTTCGTGGCCAGTAACGGTTGGTTTCACCGGTTCCAGAATCGGTTCCAGCTGAAGAGCATGACTCTGCATGGTCAAATGGCATCGGCAGACACAGAAGAGGCTAGGAAATATCCTGAGATGTTGAAGAAGATAATCATGGAGAATAATTATCATCCGGAGCAGGTGTCTAATATGGATGAAACCAGCCGGTTCTGGAAGAAGATGCCTTCTCACACTTATCTAATGAAGGACGAAGCTCCGGCTCCTGGCTTTAAGTCTGCCAGTGAGGATGAAGATACACAACCCGATGAAGAGGAGGATGAAGGTTTATCTCTGGATCGTCTGTCACTGCTTCTTCGCACACTGAAAGAGGCCAAGGAGATGGTCAGGGCATGGGATCCTTATATGGATCGATCCATTAAGTTTAACAATGCTATAGATGCATGCAGCAAGCCCTACAAGATCCTCTTCAACTTGCTGAGGAAGGAAGCACAGCAGCTTCCCATCACCATGTTCTTCCAGCCTGTGAAGAAGACGTCTGAAAAGCCTCCAGAAATTCCTAAGATGCTACCATAAGATCCCGAAGAAGGGGATGTGGCACCCTCAGAGGATATGTAACTCTTCTCTTTAACTGTGCAGTCATATCATCCTCATCATTCACCAGACTACACAGCTAATTCATCTTCAATCAACATTTATAAATGGTGAGTACCCATATGCTTTACATTTTACCTAATTTCTTTATTATTAAGTATTTTTGTTTTTCTCTGTTACTACTGTACACTTACGTATTTTGATATTTTCAATAGTTGTATCTATGTATGCGTTAAAAAAATGGTTATTGTACGTATGGAAGAAAATTTATGCTAAGTCTGGGGACATCATCACAGTTCTGTTTTTAGAAAACGTTTTAAACTTTATATTTTATGTCTTGTTACACATATTTTATACAGTATTTTTTATGGTTGTATCGATATATGTTATTGTACATATGAAAGAAAATTTACACTAAGTGTATGGTCACCAATACTATTTTTCAAAAATGTTCTAAAAACGGTCTGAAATGTTTCTAAAGTGTTTAGGATGAAAGTTTAAGGCATATGGGGTTTTAACAATCAAAACAGGTACTTATAAGCACTTTGTGGGAGGGGATTTACAAGTATTCGCAGATTCTAACTATTCGCAACCAGTTCTGATCCTTAACCCCCACAAATACAGGGGGCTCACTGTACATTCAACATCTTTTCTTAACTAAACATGTATCTTTTATTTTAACCAATGCATAAATCATAACTGAAAACTAGGAAAGTAACGCACCATCAACAATGTGAAATACAATACTGGTACAGTAACAGCTAGTGTAGATATTTCTTTCTTACCACACCAGTATAAAACAACCTGTTCAGTTCCTTTTAAAAGCAGCTTGTGGTACAAAGTGATGAGGTTGTGGTATAAATTTAAATTATGAAAATAAAATTTAAATTAAAAGAAGGCATTTGTTTTCCTTAAAACCCTCTCTCTCTCTCTCTCTCACTCTCAACTAATGAGAAGACAGCTCACATGTCAAAGAAGAAAAGACTGAACGCTGCAAAACAGAAGTAGAAGTCACAACTAAAATAGGAGCTACTAAGATAAATTTTATCGTAGACACAGCTGTCAGTATTTCCATTTTACCACTTTCTGTAGCTAATGGTGTTAGGTTAGAGCCAACACCAGTGTCTATCTTTACTATCAGTGGTGAGAAATTAAACTGCTGCCAATAAAGATATCCTGTTTAAAAAGCATTTCAATGGATCTTTGTGGCTACACGTCACCAATTTATTATTGGGATTTAACTTCTTAAACAATTTTGGGTTAATTGTAGACTGCATGGCTATAGTTACAGAATGACATGGTTAATTCATCAAGTTCAGCTTAGTAGTAAATGAGTTTGATTTACCTAGTTTTGTACAAGCATTGATAGATAAGTACTCTAGTGTGATTTCACTTCATAATATTACAAACAAAAAGTACTATGGTGTCTACTATAGAATAGATAGAGAGAGCCATGCACATGTCTTCACTAAACCTAGACAACTTTCAGGACAAATTAGATGTCAAGCAGGTGGAATTCAAGAAACTCCTAAATACAGGAGTAATATGTCCCTTGAGTAGTGATTGGTCATCTCTTCATGTGATACTGAAATTGGACGGTTTGTATTGAGCTTGTGTCAATTTTCGAACACTTAATAAGATTTACCAAGACTGACTGCTTCCCAATATAAATTCTTTTAATGCACAATTGCTATTTTTCTAAAATAAATTTAACTGCTACCTATCACCAGATAAAAGCACACTCAGATGATGTAGCTAAAATAGCAGTAACAGCCCCATTTGATTTGTTCAATCAGTTTAAAGAATTTCAGCATTACATGAACAGGTATTTTCAAACATAGACTGTATATTCATTTACATAGATTATATTTTAGTTTTTCAGTGATAATGAACTTCAGGTTAAGACTGAGATAAAGTATTTAATATACAGCACAAAAATAACTTAAAAATTTCATTGGCCAAGTGTATATTTAATGTGTTCAATCTAGACTTTCTGGGATTTAAGTAAAGAAGGTTTATTGCCCAGTAGCAGTAAGGTTAAAGAATTAACTTTCCCAGCTCCTAAGGATTCAAAGAGTCTGTGCAGATTTTGGGGCATAACAGGTTTCTATCACAAGTTAATCCCTAATTATGTGTCAATTGTGTTACCTATGTCTGAGCACATGAGATTATACCCCAAATCAACAAAAAAGAAACAGAATCCTATAAAGAATTAATACAAAATTGTCAAAAATTACAGCATTAGCCCAGTTACAAACTTCAATCACAGACTATCAATTAGTCACTGATAGCAGTCAGTGCTGCATTGCATCAGCTGATAAAAAATAAATAAATGTCTATAGGATACTTTTGAAGAAATTATCTTGAGATCAAACCACTGTGGACATTTGATAAAATTTTAAAGAAAAATTGTCTCCGAGTGGTCCATTTTTGAAGACTAGAATAAAAATATGAATCAGCAAAAAAAATTAGTTCAAAATGTTAATTTTTCACAAAGTTATGAGCTTTTAATGTTACAAATCTATTGATTTGTGTTAACCTTTCAAAAAATTGTGAAGGCATTCTATTATATTTGCAGGCTGTTCAATAGTTCAGGCTCTACAATGTTCAAAATGATACAGTCTAGTAGTTTTTTATACAAAAATGCTGGGATGGATAGGTTCTACCATAGAACCGAAAATTAACTCCCTGTGATGAACATTAGTGTGTTTTCACCATGTATTAGCTTATCAAGTTGGTCAAAAATCCTCATGTTTTAATGAATTTTGGTGTGTTTTTTCTATGTTTGAGTCAAAAAAAAGTATTAAAACACCATGTTTGTCACATATAAACCATATGTTTATGAAAGTATTTTTACTAAGCTTTTAGATAAGGCAGGTTAGAAAAAAATGACAGTGCCCTTTTTCCAAGATTACAGTTTTAGTTGGGAGGGGGGGGTAGATTCACTAAAATGTTGAAAATCACTGATAATGATTTGTCTGTAACATAGATATCACCCTGTTTATTACCTATTCTTGTGTCTGAGTACCAGTTATGGGTGATTAATAAAAAGAATACTTCATTTTCAGTACAAAACTCTAACTTAAGTACTTTAGAGGACTTTAAAAGTACTTTTACCTTGGTATAATTCAGGTTAAATGCCAGATAATCTTTGAATTTTGGTGTATTTTTGCATGTTTTTCTATGTTTGAGCCAAAAAAGTATTAAAACACCATATATGTTTTGAAAGTATTTTTAGTAAGATTTCTGATAAGGCAGATTAGAAAAAAAAACAACTATTCTTTTTCCAAGATTAAAGTGTTATGGGGTAGATTCACTAAAATGCTGAAAACTGCTGACTATAAATTTTCTCTCTAACATAGATCATACCCTGTTTATTACATATTCATGTGTCTAAGCAATAGGTGTTTTAGTAATACTTCATTATCAGTAAGAAAACTCCAATTTGAGTACTATGGAGGACTTCATTAAAAGTATTTTGGTATAATTCAGGTAAAATGCCTAAATGTTCTTGAATTTTGGTATTATTTATGCATTTTTTTCATTAGAGACAAACTTCACCTAATTCTCCACTCACACAATGTCCACTTTGCTTACAAATGGGAAAAGAATCCTCAATCTCCTTCCATTCTTTGGAAATTTTTAATGATGATATTTCAAATCTACGAGATCATGGATACAACATTGATGCAGATGGTGTGGAATTCAAGTTGTATGTTAATGTGAAAGGTTACATGACAGTCAAAAAAAAGCAGCCCATCTTTATACAGGTCTTGGTGGGTGCTATTGTGATCTTTGTTCTTACAGCAGTTTGAACTGTGTAAATAAGGAGATTATTGGAGAAGGATTTTTAATTACACAAAATATTACTGGTATTCATGCAATATTTAATGAGCTTGTCCAAGAGAATGGAGAGATAATCAAGTCCAAAGATGATTATCCAGTGTGTGAAGAAGTTACAACAGAACCAATTGCAAACAATGATGTAATTTTGCAGTAGGTTCTTCATGCGATCTTTAGAACTTGATCACTATGTGAAGATTGCAGTTCATATTAAAGCAGGCATATTTGATCGGTCTTGAATCAAAAACAAGTATAAATAACCAATTTTTGAAGCAGGAATTACAGACTCGGATACATAATGATATTCATGGGACAAAGTGGGACTTCCCTGATGCAACAGGAAGTACAAGCATACTAAAGGCCTTTCCATTCAAGTAATAGTATCACGGGGTGACAATTTATACCAATTTTAGTATTTACCATATTATAATTTTCAAATGTGAAGGTCATTAAAAATAAATAAATAAATAAATAAAAATAAAAACCAACAAACTAACCACAATCATCTACTTAGAGAGATTCATATTTATTGAATTAATAAGGTATGGATGCTTCCTTTTTGTGCACTTAGTTCATTTTGTTCAAAATAATAATTATATTTTTTATTATACATGTTTCTTCCTCACATTTATTTCGAAATTTGTAATGGTGGCAAACCAGCATGTATCTATTTATTTTAGGTACTAACAAAACGGATACTTTTTTTACCGCAGTGAAAGTAAAAAATTGACACCCTCTGTTTTAAAATATATACCAAAAATCTGGGAATTATTAAATTCAAAAAGATTTTCAGGAATTCTTCAGTGATGAATGACTATTTTACTGAATGTTATTTTATTAAAAAAACTGTAGGGAAGTAATTTTTGAATGTATGTTTGATACACTCTTTTTGACATCATGTGTATACTTTTTAATTGGTGGTTGGGTTGGGGGGAGTTCATCCATACTTTTTACAGTTATATAAAAAGAAGTCCCTGAGGATGTTATTTCAGTAAAAATGTATATGATATCAATTTGGCCTACATTTTGCCAAAGACAATCCAATTAAACTCAAAAAATAATTTTTTTGAGGATTAAACACATTTTATATTTAGCAGAAAAAATAAATCTAAACTTGATATCTCGTTTTAAAAATTACTTGTAATTTTTCAATAATTTTTAAATTCATCCCGTTGCTGTTCATCACAAGAGTTTATTTTATTAAATAAAAAAAATGTTTAAAGATTTAAAAAATGTAAATTTTAATTTCATTTTCGAGTATAAACCCTTTTTATAAGAATTTTATTCTTTTTATTCTGATATTTCTTGTTGACTGAATACTATTCAATACATGAGGAGTATTATGATATTAATCTAATTTTATATCTCCCATTCAGTCAGTAGAAAAAATAAAATTATTCATTATACTAACTTTAATAAAAGCGTATAGAATACAAAATTATCTTCTTAAATTATTGGTTATCTAAGGTTAAAGAAAATTTAGTTTTAAATATAAATAACAAATTCTTGATTATTGCACTACTAGTCTTCTGTACTTTAGGTCTTATTTTTACTTTTTCCTATGCTTTTTTCAGACAAGGGTAGAATTAGTATTTTTCTACCTGGTCCTTTGACTTCACAGGCTAGCATGCATATATAAAATATTATTTTCATTCTGTTTTTGAGTAAAAGGTAATCATTACTTTTAGAAAATCCAGTTAATTAATCCTTAAATTTACTAATAGATCTCAAAACACATCTCTTGTACAAATATTGTTTTTTGAAAGAGAATTTTAAATTTGTTTACATTTTTTGTATGCAATGGGTGGCTCGATGAATGATGAAAAGAAGTACTAATGCTTTAAAAATACTTAAAAGTTTTATTTATATGAATTATTTTTTCTTTTCTTTAGTTAGACCATTCTTTCAAATAGAATCAAAATTTAAGTTCAAAAGAGGCATTTAACATGTGTTTTTTGTAGTTTTTTAGAGTCTCTGGTGGTACAGTAGAAGTCGTCATATCTGAACTTCCGTGTTGCCATTTAAATGTTGTAGGAATATGTTACATTTAATATTTTTCTTTTCTTTGCAGATAATTGTTAGTAACTTGAAATTTCTCAACCCATAAAGTCTCTCACAGAAGAAACTTCAACTGGAAGAAATAGGAAAAGAAATTCTTTCACATTATGTCAGAAATTAAAGATTATTGAAAAACCAGACAATGTGTACAAAAATGGCAAAACTACTCTGTTTGATATAAAGAAATCAAAGGAAACTCTGCTTGGACAAGTGAACTCAGCAGAGAACAATAATAAAACGTCTACTAAAAAAACTCTTCACAAGTCAATACCTGAAGTTCTTGACAAGAAGCTTCACAAGTGGTTTCAATCCAAAGTGCTCAGGAGGCATGGCTATTTCTGGTCCAATGATTATTACCAAAGCTAAATCTATGTATGAGGATTTAAATATATATACAGAATGCAAGTTTAGTGAAGAATGATTATGGAATTTCAAAAATCATTATGGTAATTGAATAATGTTGTTATAAGGTTTATTATTTTTCACACACAGTTGTTGGAATGTAATATGCAAGTGTTTGTTTATACGCGTTAACTGATATAAGAATGTGTATCAAAAACAAATACTGAATTTTCTATTAAAAATACTGTAAAAACAGAAAAATGGTCCCAGATCAAGAATCCCTTGTCTAATTTTAATGAAATTTGGCACTGCAGTCAGCAGGAATTCATGGTATAATATGCTCCTAAAAGGGCTGCAGTATTATGTATCATTTAAGGTATATCTTGGGAACACACATATGTACAAGATTAGAATTTTAGTATTCTATAGACTTATTAACCCAGCAGCTCTTGGGTCAAAAGGGGCAGACAAACGTGAGGCAAAGAGCACTGGTAACATTCAGGAAACAGGAATATTCAAAATATTAAATTAGAAAAGCATTTAAGACAATAAAAGAGGTACATTGTACACAAGTACAGTTACCATCAACCAATATATTTAAAATGTATTTTGATTTCCTTTTTGAAGATGTCTAAAGTCTTGGCACTGACTGCTTGAAAAGGAAGAATGTTCCACTCGTACCTGCTACGAAAAAGAATATTTTTGCATGTTCAGATGATAGGATGGCAATTGAATCTTTAATGGATGTCTTCTGGTGGTTTTTAGTAAAATATTTTTCAAAATCTGTTGTCATTTGAATTTACTATTCTAAATAGCTGTATTAAATCAAATCATTCAGTTTCAAGTGAGAAAAGGCCAAGGCTTTTAAATCTATCAGGGTAAGGCATATTTTTAATTTGAGGAATCATTTTTGTAAAGTGTTTTTGTATTTTTTCTAGCTGATGTATATCATGCTGAGTGTAAAGTGGCAAAACTAAAAGCTTCAGAAAGTTTCCTTTACATTGTGTGGAAAATTTTCTTTCTACACAGTGCGGCAAAAATACCTGACACATAATGGTAAAAAATTAGCATTATGTGGGAGGTATATGCCACACCCTTTATTATAGTTGGTATAGTGGGGGATTTTATTTTGAATCTAGCTGCAGTTACTTGAAGAGCTTAGATCAAAGATCATAATTATTTCCAAGTCTTTTTCTTTAATACTGTTATATATGACATGTACACCAAAACAGTTGAAGTTTTGGATTTTGACTGCCTACTTACATGACATGGTTAAATCTCAGAAGCCATTTCATTGAGCAGGGATATAATGCATCCAGACTGCACTGAAGAGAGCATTAAACATATAAAGAGTTTGATTTTTGGGAACTAACATAAAATTTCATACCCTCAGTGTTTTTGTATATGGCAATTTTTCAAGCAATCCTCCACATCGTCAACAAAAACTGTAAAAAGAAGAGGTCCAAGGACACTCGACCTTGTGAGGTGCAACCTGTTACAGAATTCCACTGTGAGGCTGGTCCTCTTAATCTAACAGATTAAAGTCTCCCCTCTAGAAAAGGGGAAATCCAGCAAACTAACTTGTCTACGCTGACAATTAACAAGTATTTATGACTTCTTCAGATAAGATAATGTTTTAAGTGATGAAATCACACACACACACACACACACATATATAAGGGGCTGAAATACAACAAATGCCAGTTGCAATTCAACATCAAGAAAACACTGAAGATAGAGGGATGCTTAACTTTAATTTAACTTTTTATTAATAGTTTTTAAATGTCCCACATTATAATAGCAATAGTTTTAAGATGATATGCTTTATGAAGCTAGACATTAATTTACCAGATTCTAGATTCTAGTACACTTTCAATACTTTTTCACCTTAACAAATTTCTCTCACTTTTGATTAAAGAAGTTTTTTCAAAAGACAAAATGTGTGACATAGGATTTTTTTCATTCAATTACATATATATATATATATATATATATATATATAGAGAGAGAGAGAGAGAGAGATGTGTGTGTATAACACATGAATATACATTGTTTTATATCTGAATATATGGATATATGTATATACCTAAAAAAAAAAAAGTATAAAACAATTATATCCTTCATATACAAAACAATTATATCCTTCAAGTATATGATTTAATTATGGCAATAATAATTTTCAGTTAGGGGTTATTTTTTGTTAGTTTATTAAATTCAATACAGCTCAAATGTTGAAGTTTCAAATAACTTGATTTTGTGAAACTTTTTTTCTTTCTTTTTTTAATCATTTCATCCCAAGCAAGGCGATAATGCCACTAAGACACAAGGGGTTACTGGGTGTGAATAAACTTTAGTGAGGAGAAAGGACAATAAAAGAACAGGATTCAAGAAGATTGTGATTGACGTTGCATTTAAATTTTTAAAGATTGTAGGTGGCCATGAAGCAAGAAACCGGAAGAGAGTTCCACACACAAGAAAAGAAACTGTTAGAATAGAATTTACAGTTGCATCCAGCTAAGTCAACAGTACAATGATGAGACCTAGTTACCAATTCAGAAGTACACTTAAATTCATGTGCACAAGGTACCAAGGAGGAGAACTCATTAGAACTGCCATAAGAATAATTATAGAACAGATGTGGGCGGGGCACATCATGGCAGTGGGAAAGAGACTGCTGAAGTCAAGATGACAGGCCTGGATCAATAACATTACAGACACTTCTTTGGATTTGGCTCAGAATTTCATGGTATATAGCAGGAACACCAGACTGGATGTGGCAGCAATATTCAATGCACAGATGAATGATAGGTTTATAAATATGCAAGATGGATTCTGCCGAGAAGAATTGTTTGGTATGAAAACAGTGAACCAACTTTGCTAGCAGTTGATTCAATATAATCACTTCAATTCATGTCAGTGAGAAACCTGAGACCAAGAAGGTGCAATGAGTTGCTCTTCTGGAAATTAACATCAGCCATGTTTTTTGCCTTCCCAATGGAAGGCAAAAATGGTTCTCTATAGTGATGAAAAAGTAGCCATTTTGTTTTGCCCCCAGCTGATTGTAGGTCATTTTCAAAAACAGCTGCCAGTTTTATATTGTCAGATCTATTAGACTTACTATGAAGACAGGAGTAAATAGTTGTCATCAGCATAGATACTGAGTTGGGAACTGATGACATCGGGAAGGTCATTGATGAAGATAAGAAACATATAGGTTCAAGTTTGCAAATATCTTTACCCCAATACCTATTTTGGGAATACCAGTTGCTATAAGCTTGGATATGCAGGTGGTATAATGGCTAATGGCTTGAAATTGTTAATTGGAGTGCCAAGTTCCAGTTGGGTTCATTATATGCATCTTTGGGAAAGGTATGAATTTATCTATTCTTCCCAGCTATGGGTTAATTAGTAAGACTTGTATCACTAAATCATTATCTCCAAAAGATAAAATGAAATTGCTTACAAAATATTTAGATTTCAGCATTAAATAACCTATAGAGGTTAAAATGCCCTTAAACAGAAGCAACCAACCAACACTCATTTGTAGTTGGGTATCTCTGCATGGGGATTAACAAATTAGTTCGATTGATCATTAGTAATCCTTACTGGATGCTTAATACTTGTGGCTTTGTTCCAAAACTAAAACTAAGCTTTGTTGTATCTTATAAATTGTCAATCAACATCTTGGAAAGGAAATCTGTAATCTGTCTTGTATGTGATTAACATTAATGGTGCCTACTGTCTGTTCATGTCAGTCATATATGCAGTTTTTGTCTCTACTTGAATTAACATAATTGTTTGTAGATTCCAATTTTTTTTAAAGATTGGTAAAAGAAGCATCTCAAATATTTGCAAAATAATTTTTTAAAGACCCTGGATTTACAAAACATCTGAAATCAACAAATTAATGACATTTTTGAGATCTCATAATTGTTTATGAATTAGTTTAGCTAATGTCCATAATATAGGCTTCCTACCTCAACAAGGAAGTAAGAATTTTTCCATCCATATATTTGCACAAAATGATTAATCTGAATACTTTGACAAGTAAGTATTTTATAGTTGTAATCACAATAGGTATGGTTATATCATAAGAGAGACGACCCTTGAATAAACAATCTATAGGCTATAGGACCCAGTCTGTTTTGCTATTCAACTCATAGCTGGGAAAGAAGAGATGGATTCATACCTTTCCCCAAGGCTATTAGCATGCAAGTGAAAGTAATGAATTTGAACTCAGCTCTCCGATTCCTCAATTTGAGCCGCTATCCATTACTCCACCATGCTCCCCATACTGATTATGGTTATAGAATTAAAAAAAATAAAACAACAAATTAGTAAAATATTTTATTTCTTTATTAACAATTTTCTTAAAAATGTATAAAAAGTAAACAAAATATTTGGATATTTTTACACATTAATTATAATGTATTTAGAAATTAGCAGTTTTGTTACAAGGAAGAAATGAAAAATATAACAATGGGATCATGGGAACTTACATTTCTTACATTTTAATGGAGATTCTCTTATTTGCTCAGGTCTGGAATAAAAATAAAATGCTCATAAAATCCTAAAAGTAATCAGTGACTATCACTGGTATTAAAACTTTCTATAAACTGTCTATTTCTGAAACAATTCTTTCAGACTAATAACCTTGCCTTTGTTGGTTTAATCAAATGATTTACTGAAGATTACATTAAGTAATCTTCAGTAAATCAAAAGACTTACAAATGGTAAATCTTGAAATTTGAAAAACCACTTTCTATGGAGACTATAAAGTCAGGAATGGTGGAATACATATGATAAAGAGAAAACAATAGCAAACATGGAATGATTTTAGACTAGAGTGTGGTTTTGGAAAAGAAATTAAGTGAAAGAATCTGACCAATATGTTCTACTCAAAAGATCCATTTTGTAAGTGGAACTGAATATTGTATACAAACCTCCTCTTAAAGAGATGAATACAGTTTGAGGCTCCAAAATTCCATTGCTATAATGTTCTTAAAAACATAGTATAATGGGCAGAAATGCTGGTTACTGCTGCTGAGTTAATCTTGTTCTCTGAAGTTATGAGTTCAATTCCTAGGTTAGGTAGTTCAGGAATATTCCATCTTAGATGAGGACTTTACTGTGGTATGTTCAAGTAGAATAATCAACAGAGTGGACTAGCCGGGAGAAAGACATGATTTGCCTATGTTGTAAAACTGGCAGCAAACTTGAAGCAGCCAATAAACTTTTGTTTGTATCTTAAAACTGTTTTCAGTGTATAATCTCCTTCTGGCACAGGGTCATCATTAATAAAGAATCCAGTAGATGGAAAAATATAGTTTCCCTGGAGAGAAAATAAAAAATAAAAAGACATTGAGAAAAGTTGGAAATAAATTTTGAAGGTATCAACAAAATCCTTTCATTTTGGAAAACTAAAATCCGATTTTTACTCATGTTTTTACTACTGATACTTAAGCTATTCCTCACAATTCATTTTTTTAAATGTTTTCATCTGTGTCGTCATTTTTTAATTGATGATGCTATAGAATCTTTGTGTGTTTAAAAATTCTTCATACAAATCAACCAAAATATACAACAGAATATCAAATATAAATTGTTTTTTAAAAATTCTGAAAAATAAACATTTTTACTACAAAATTTTTGTTACAAAATAAAATCCTTACATTTGCCTTGATAAAGTCCATCGAAAGAAACCAGAGAGAGAGAGACAGAGAGAGAGATGTGTTTCGTCCTCTGATGGACTTTATCAAGGCAAAGGATTGTAACAAAGATGAAAACATTTGTCCAACTGAAAATAATGTAAACAGATTTTTTTTTTTTTTTTTTTTTTTATAAATTTGTCCCAATGTTGGACTGGAGAAAAACAGAAAAACGTTATTTGATGACCCCCTACCCACTCAGTCACATGGAAGGTCAGAAGCTACTATATGCCTAGATAAGGTGAATTTTGTTTATGCTGACCATCACATTAATGTTGGCAGCTTTCAATGAGTCCTTGATATTGTGGAGCTATTGATTGATCTCCCTCTCAGTGATACCCAAGACAGTAGTCCAGGAGATTCAAATAAGGAGCTCTAGAAGGTTCCATATGTTGATAGGCGACATGATTGTGAATATTCTTGGTCAGCCACTCCTGGGTCACATGGGCCAGAGTACTGCTAGCCTCCCCTGGGTAACACATTCAAGGTTTAATCAGTTTCCAATATCATGATGTAGGTGGTGGCATTAACCCAACAGACCAGTGGAAGGAAGTGGGATGTAGTATGGCATGACTCATTGCTTATAACTCCCAGGACTAATACAGACAAAACATGAACTTGTTGTTCATCACCATGTGTACCTGGTTGATGATATTCAGGTTAGGTGAACTCTGTCATCTTCATGATATCAGACTGCTAAGAATATTTCTTTCTCTTGGCTATGGACAAGACATTTCCAACAGTTCCTGACCTTGAACATGAAGTGCATGACCACTTTCAAGAGACTAGCTATCTCAGATCCACTGTACCTTTTCATTTTCTGTTGTCTGATTAGACATTATCAATTTTTTTTGTCTGTTGTTTTCTATTATGGTATAGCAAATGTGTTTATATGCTGAAAGGAAACTTACTATGATTCAAACAGCTGAGCTAGAGATAAACAGGCAAATACAGTACTATTGTCCTGCTGTTTGAAGATAATGTTTAATTGTCTGTTGGTTTTCTATTATGCTAGAATAGAAACAGAGGAAGAAAAGAAATAAAGTTAACAGCAATTAAGAATACCTGCATGTGTTATAACTTACCTGTTTGAAGGGGCAATGACATGGAATATTATGTTTAATCAGTATCTCAGGACATCTTCGTACTTGACTTAAAAGTGAGCAAATATTTTTATAATTACATGATCCAATATTATCTATACAAGGAAGCTCAATGTGAAATGCACCAATTTTCCTTTTCAGTACAACTTGAGCCTGAAAGAAAATATACAAATAAATAATAATAGGCTTAAATGACCAAATATCAAATATACAAATATATTTGATCCATTCTTTTATGTTTAAAAAACGTCAATATCTCCATGTAATTACATATCTATCCTCAAATATTATACACTTAAGTACCTTATAGACTGGTGAGTGGGGAAGGCATTTCTTTCTCTGTGGAAATTTTCTGTTCCCTAAACCGAATTTATCAAGACTACCCCATATACTAATTTAGCACTTTTTGACCCCTCAAATGATTTTCTGACTACCACATTTTATTAAAACCCTCTTATTTAATATATAGAGAAAAATTCCATCTCCCCTCTATTTAGTAAGACCCTTCCTTGCATTAAGCATTTGCACAAAAATGAACACAGTATACCCTCTTTATGAGTTATGTGTGCCTAGAGTTGTATAGGCACAGAGATATGAAACTAATTGATTAATAAAGAAGAGACATTCCTTTACAAGGAGGTGTAATTTTCATTTTCTTAGGAGTTGAATTTCTCTGGTATTTCATCCACTAAAGTTTCAACTTGGAAGATTTTTATGAAAGACAATTTCAAACATTATGATTAGCCCAGCAAATTGATGAGCATCCTTTTTTCTTTAAGGTGGGTCTATTTTGATATCTTTAGGGAGACACAGCTCTGAGTGCAACAACTTTTAAAAACAACTATGAAATTGTCAGCTTTGAAAATGCAAAAAGTGCTGGCAATCATTGAAATAGTGACATAATTTAAAGGGAGGTAAAATGAAAACTAATCATCACACACGAGAATGAATTGTATCTTTAGAAAGAGAAAAAAAATAAATTTTGTGTAAATACTAATTTTATCAAAATAGCCTAGGAAATAAATGAGATATCAGCAGTTGAAATGGAAGGAAATTACACCATTTTTGGCAAATTTTTGCACAGATTCATGCTAGGGCAGTTTGGAATACCTATTCACTACTCTGATATTTGTAGGGGCAGGATTTTGAATGTGAATAGACTCCTCCACTACATCCGATAAATGATCAATTGGACTCATGGTGAGTGAATGTGATGGCCACACCATTTGTTAGAGCTTTTTTTCAGGTTTCTACCAATAGCTGATGCTAGTAAGTAGCACTACCAAAACAGTAATGATTGAAGGAAATGTAAAATAATTTGAACTAAAGATGATGCCCAAATGAACAGTAAAATTTAATTACAGAAATGTGGATTGTAACAGTCAATATTTGGCAAGTTGAATAAATATAAATGTGGATTGTAACTGTCAATATTTGGCAAGTTGAATAAATATAAATGTGGATTGTAACTGTCAATATTTGGCAAGTTGAATAAATATAAATGTGGATTGTAACTGTCAATATTTGGCAAGTTGAATAAATATAAATGTGGATTGTAACTGTCAATATTTGGCAAGTTGAATAAATATAAATGTGGATTGTAACTGTCAATATTTGGCAAGTTGAATAAATATAAATGTGGATTGTAACAGTCAATATTTGGCAAGTTGAATAAATATAAATGTGGATTGTAACAGTCAATATTTGGCAAGTTGAATAAATATAAATGTGGATTGTAACAGTCAATATTTGGCAAGTTGAATAAATATAAATGTGGATTGTAACTGTCAATATTTGGCAAGTTGAATAAATATAAATGTGGATTGTAACTGTCAATATTTGGCAAGTTGAATAAATATAAATGTGGATTGTAACAGTCAATATTTGGCAAGTTGAATAAATATAAATGTGGATTGTAACTGTCAATATTTGGCAAGTTGAATAAATATAAATGTGGATTGTAACAGTCAATATTTGGCAAGTTGAATAAATATAAATGTGGATTGTAACTGTCAATATTTGGCAAGTTGAATAAATATAAATGTGGATTGTAACAGTCAATATTTGGCAAGTTGAATAAATATAAATGTGGATTGTAACTGTCAATATTTGGCAAGTTGAATAAATATAAATGTGGATTGTAACTGTCAATATTTGGCAAGTTGAATAAATATAAATGTGGATTGTAACTGTCAATATTTGGCAAGTTGAATAAATATAAATGTGGATTGTAACAGTCAATATTTGGCAAGTTGAATAAATATAAATGTGGATTGTAACTCAATATTTGGCAAGTTGAATAAATATAAATGTGGATTGTAACTGTCAATATTTGGCAAGTTGAATAAATATAAATGTGGATTGTAACAGTCAATATTTGGCAAGTTGAATAAATATAAATGTGGATTGTAACAGTCAATATTTGGCAAGTTGAATAAATATAAATGTGGATTGTAACAGTCAATATTTGGCAAGTTGAATAAATATAAATGTGGATTGTAACTGTCAATATTTGGCAAGTTGAATAAATATAAATGTGGATTGTAACAGTCAATATTTGGCAAGTTGAATAAATATAAATGTGGATTGTAACTGTCAATATTTGGCAAGTTGAATAAATATAAATGTGGATTGTAACTGTCAATATTTGGCAAGTTGAATAAATATAAATGTGGATTGTAACAGTCAATATTTGGCAAGTTGAATAAATATAAATGTGGATTGTAACTGTCAATATTTGGCAAGTTGAATAAATATAAATGTGGATTGTAACAGTCAATATTTGGCAAGTTGGATAAATATAAATATATAATAGAATTTTCTTAATTGAAAATTAAAGCCTGTTGTTTTCATTAGTGTCATACGAAAATAGGTAAAAATGTTATTTGAACAATTAAAAAGAAAAGAAAAAAATGTACAAACCGAAAGACTGTCAGTAATATCCTCATTGATTGTAATATTCACTGAAACCAAAATAGTGCCTGGCAAAACTATAGGATCTGGAGTCACACTGATGCCGTTGAAAACGATTTTTGAAGATGAATTACCACAATCTGACCATTCAAATTTTATGAGACGTGGGTTGGGAACAATACTCTGTAAAACAAAAACAGATTTTGTTTTTAATATTTTCTATTTTTATAACTTTAAAACTAAAAAAAAAAAAAAAATCAAGTTTTTGTGTCTACAAATAAATGCTGAAAGAAAGAAAATATTTTAGAAAGTGGGTTGTGGTGAGAATTTTTTCAACGTCCTCTCACACACACACACTCATGTGTGTGCGTGGGGGGGGGGCACACATTTTGGAAATATAAATGAAACAGGACAAAAAAAAAATAATTTTGGATTAACTTCTACATTTATTCATTTCTAAAATTCCACTGACCAATGAGAACACGACATACCCCCATAACTTACAGTGTCTATATTTATTTGAATGATCATTAAAAACCAGTCTGGCATGTGCAAACATTTTTCACACTAGCGAAGACAAAGGAAGACCCTCTAGAATTTCCTGAGATAAATAACCAGCAGCATAGTCATGGAATGGGATATCAAAAAATCTCCAACAAACCCAAAATACCAAACAGTATAATGAGAGCCATCGTTTGAAAATGGAAGGAACATATCCTGACAATCTACCTAAAAAATTGATTATTGGTGTATATTTGGTACCAAAGCTGGGTGGGCGTGTCTACTTCCATATTGACGTATTTGAATTCAGACATCTGAAAGGAACATTTATTTCATACAAAACTTTCCTTTCAACCAACTTTAAATTGCATCAACTTTTTTTTGGTATCTCAATTGTTTTGGTGAAACCATATGTATAAAATTATCATTGTGGCTATTCTGTTTATCCATGTAGGTGTTGTGTTGCTTTATTTTGAAATGGTAAGATTTTTTACCAAATTTTGTTAGGAAAATCAGTTAAACAGGCCTTCAAATAAATATTGAAAACTGAACACCCTCCTTAAAAGTTGTTGTTGTGAATATGAACAGCGAGAAAAGACATGGAATATTCAGAACTCTGGCCAGAGGCATGAAAGCAACCCAACGACTACCTTAAAGTAAACAAAGCAAAACATATAAAAGATGTATATAAATACAGAAAACAAAGATCTCTGGGGAGTACTAAAAACTGCTGCAAGTATTGTTCAAGTCAAAAGTTTACAAAAAGTTAACAAAATTAATGCATGAAGGCATTAATGTATGAATGTCAAGGTGTCCATATTAACATGTAAAATAATTTATTCAGGTTTATGGTATATTGTGTTAGTCAAATATATATTTCTGTAACCATTTCTTTTAGATTTATTTATAAATAAAAGCTGACACCCCCACCCCACCCTAAAAGAATAGTTATGATCAAATTTTTTGATAAGGACAAGATGAAAGTGAAACTAACATATATTGCTCATATATGTAAATTCAGAAACATACCAACATCAATTGGTTAATGCCAATAATTTTATTGACTTGCATAATAAAATCTGACTTTGTAGATTAGGTGCTGCTGAAATGGATTTTCCCCCACCAAAATGAGAGCAAAAACATTCCAACATGTTTATAAAATTTTGGCAAAAATCAAAAATTATCAGATTTATACAAAATTTTCAATACTTATTTATTAATGAATGAATTATATACTGAATGTTTTGTTTCATTATTAGAAAAATTTGTAGAAATAGTTAAATAAATTGTGCATACTTTTAAAACTGGAGTGTGAGGATAAATATTTTATATAGTTTTATAAAAAAAAAAAAAATCCCTGAAAATAATATTTCCGTAAAATATTTTTACTATATCAAAAGAGAAAATATTGAAAATTTGTCCTGAAACTTTACAAGAATAATTCAATGAAACTGAGAAAAAAAAAAGAAAACAAAAAAAAAAAGGCACCAATATTCAGAGAACTTAAAAGATTACTTAGCTACTTATTTTAGTGCATCATTTTACTTAATTATTGCCACATGATGCAAACGATAGTGTATTATTTAAACAAATTAGCCATAAATAATCAATAGCGTCTTTTTATAGCCATATATGTCACTTTGCCAACTAAGACTTTTAGCATTTATATAAGTAGAAAAGTAATTAGTTAATCGAAATAAGTGCTGTGTTGTGAAAAATATTTTTTGCTGAGAGTTGATGCTTGCATAATTTAAAACATTTGTTATGGACCAATTGCCACAGTATAGAATTTAAAAAGAAAATATATATAAAAAAAAAAAAAAAACTTCTCGTCAAAGGATATGACCAAGGTTTACCACTCCACCATAGTGGAAGGATCCTCTACAGGTTCAAATACATGAATGAAGAGAAACAACCAACAATAACAAATGACAAACACTAAGATACAAATTAACAAGATTTAATTATAATGAGACAATACATAAAAACATTAATGAAAGGGAATGCATGGAAAGGTGTGTGCTATGCATTTCTGTGTGGAAAGATCAGTATACATCATATATCCGAGATGGAAAGTCAAAACAATCACTTTCGCCTGAAATAAAACAAGGGTTTTCTCTCTCTCCTTTTCTCTCTCTTTATGTTGTTTGATATTTCTCTTTTGATCTTTTCACTTTCAGTACAGTTCCTTTTGATATATTGTTCTTTCTTAAACATTATGTATTTTGACTTCAAGAGCTGGTCATTTACTCACTTCTTCACATAATTAGCAATTTAGAATTCATCAGGTAGGAAGATTCAGTGCTGTATAAGTTGTAGCCTGCTCCAATTGAGTGGGTTACACACACACACACACATTCCTGTCTTAGGTGATTATCACACTTACTAATTCACCTATGCATTTGATATAAGCAGCATAGTGTGCCGAGTTGAATTGGAAGTCTTCATTGTGCAATTTCTCCAATTGATTCCTGCAGATGTTTTCCTGCTTGATGTTTTGTACTTGATCACGGGATTCTGCACGTGTGTGAGAATCTATTTTTAGCTTTTACATGTTACTGGGGTCACCAGCCTGTCTGACCTAATTGTTCTTGTAGTCAACCACTACTATTACAGATTGAAAAAGAGAGGGGTATAGTATTAGAGAGATGGAAAGAGATGATTCACTAAGTGTAGAATGTGTGTGATTAGGGGTTTCGGTTGCATATGGCTACATACATATTTTCTTTCAGATTTGACGGGGAAGAAAAATCTACACTGAATACTTATTTTTGAAAAATTTACTTGTAATTTTTCAGTGCAATTTTGAAATCCTTCTGGTTGCTGATGACAAAAGATTTTTTATTAAATAAAGATATCTTTAAAGAATCGAAAAATGTACTTTGATTCCATTCTTGCATTAGAAATATTTTTAAAAGAATTTTGTTTATTATTACCACAACTGTTAAATTAATTCTTGTACAGAAGTTCAAAGAGGAAATAATTCTGAATTACCTCCTTTGATTGACTGCTCTTCCTTATCGGAAGAACAATATCATATTAATCGAATACTAATTTAATATCTATTCTTAATTAGTCAATCAGTTTTGTCGATACAAGTATTTTTTCTATGTGTGTACGTTTGGTGGTAGCATTTTCAATATTTTTTTTTAACTTAGAATAATGTTTGGGAGTTTATAATTTTTTATGACAATTAAGTTTGAAAGAAATCAAAGTGAAAGCAATCAATTAAAACTATCAATTCAGTGACTATCAATTTTCCCTATTTTTTTCTTTTTTTTTGTTAGTAGCAATTTTGTTATTTTCAGAATAAGGCCTCATTGATGTACAATTAACTATTTTATGACATCAAACAGGTAAGAAAATAATAAAAAATATAAGCAATGAATGAAACTAAAAAGTATCATTTTACTAGTTTTAAATTAATTTCTTTTTTACACTTATAAACAAATAAAACTAGTCATTCTACTATATTTCAGAAAAGAATATAGAATAAAAAAAAATTATATTCTTAAAAATATTGGTTATGGTTAAAAATAAATACTAATTTTTTGATTAATGATGGGGTTCTGTATTATTTAATTTTTTTGTGCTCTTTTTAAGAGTTCGGGATGACAAGAGAAAACTACTGCTTTTAATGTATGACCTTGATGACTGCACACAAGCTACTGTAAGTAAATAAACATTATTTTAATTATATTTTAAGCAAAAAGTAAGCACTACTTTTAGAAAACCAAGTTAATTAATCCTGAAATTTACTAATTTTCTTTGAATTACAATTCTAGGACAAATATTAGATTTTTAAAAGATTTTAAAATTTGTTTACATTTTTTATCTATAATATCTTCAAAATATCTAAAAACTTTATTTTCCTTTTCATATTTTTCTTTAGGTTATTATCTTTTAAATAAAACCTTAATTAAGCTTTAAAAGAAGACATCTAAATTATTTAAAATACATTTTTCATTTTCTTTGCAAAAAGATGGAAGCTGTGGTGATACTTAGTGTAGATAGAAAAATGCCACAGAAGGAAACATAAAAAATGCTACCCCCTTCTCATGTTTTTAAAAATTTGCCAAAAATCAAAAAATTAGCCATTTCAAACAAAATGTTTTGTACTTATTCATTAGTGAATTGAATACCGAATAGATTATTAGAATTCGTAGAAATATTTGAGGCAGTTTATGCCACCACCATCCTGCACCCATATCTTATGTGTACTTGTAATTTTAGGCTGTTTGCAAATATTCCAGTAAAAAAAAAAAAAAATAAAAAAATAAATAAATATGCAATATCAACTGTGAGCATACTGAAAATTTGTTTTGAAACTAACCAAAAATAATTCAATAAAACATTTTCTTTCAGATTTGAAAAGAAAAAACCTGCACTGAATATTTATTTTTAAAATACTTGACTTACAATATTCCAGTACAATTCTGAAATTCATTCTGTTAGTGTTTGTAACAAGAGTTTTCCTTATTAACTAAAGATATTTGAAGAATAAAAAAAATTGCAAAGTTTAATTGAGAGGAAATGGGAGAAAAGTGAATGTCACCTCTCTTATTCTGAATATTAAAAAAAAAAAAAAAAAAGTGCATACAAAATAGGCTTGCACAAAAATTTCTTTCATGTGCCTTATT
The DNA here is from genome assembly GCA_964036315.1 of Acanthosepion esculentum. NCBI lineage: Eukaryota > Metazoa > Mollusca > Cephalopoda > Sepiida > Sepiidae > Acanthosepion > Acanthosepion esculentum. The sequence goes on from OZ038505.1 coordinate 45,868,654, forward strand.
AAGAACAAGGCAAGATAAAAAATTATAAAAATTATTGTCTCCCAAAACGATTTATGAGACAATTTTTTAAATTATGGAAAAAAAAAATCTTGAAGGTGATATGAAAACTGTTTGGAAAAAAAAAAAAAAAAAAAAAAAAAAAAAAGGGAAGAAGAAATTACTCTTAGGAAAAGAGGTGCAACCACTTAATAGATAAATGCTTATTCCATGAGAGTCTTGGGAAGTTTAATGACATTTTTGAATTGTCATTTGCTTTTCTTTCTGCTTGTTTTCCATGAGGAGTTTCTCTGGGGCTGATCTTTTTGAAAATTCTTTGTTTTTAGTTTTCTTTTCATGGTTAGCTCCCAAAGGTTCCTTTTGTTCTTTTTTGTCATCATAGTTATCAGCATAAATCCTTGGGAAATGGTGAATGCTTTTAGCATTTAGCTATCCTAGCAACTTTTATATAAAAAAAATCTTGTGCAGCCGGCCTGCTTCCTTCATATCTGATGTCCAAGTTACTTCTCATCCCCTCTGTCATTGTCTACTAACCTGTGTTCTTCTTATATACTCTCAAAGTAGACTCAAATGGACCTCAGCTTTAAATCTACAAGAAGCCACCCTTTTCATCGAAAACAAAAAAATAGTAGAGGAATATATTTTTTTAAATTTGAAAAAAAAAAAAAAAATGTATCAGCCTGCCATTCCAGTTATTTCTGGCAGTCCTTTTTAGAGCCAAATCTAAACAAAAAAAACAAAAAAACACTTTTATACACAAATGAAACAATTTTTAATAAACTGCCTAGCTCTCTTTTTAATACACTTCTCACAAAATTAAGTGTATAAAATAAACTATTTAATATGGATTCATTTACACCTTTTAATTATTTTATACTACTAAAAAAAAAAAAAAATTATAATGTAGGTATATTGTTATTTGAGTTAAACTTTTTCTCCACTGTTAAGGCCTTTACTTTTGTGAAACACGTGTGGAGAAGTTAATTTGATATTTCAATTTCAACCGAGAAAATTATAGTATTTTATGTACACTTCTGATAAAATTTCATAAGAAAGGTACCTATAAATTAATTAGATACCTTTCTAATGAAATTTAATCTCACTCTCAACAGTCTTATTTTAAATTCTTTATAATATATTTTCCATAAAGCAGCTTTCACCTTTATGTTTACGATAAGTACAAAAAAAAAAATTAGGGTGCTGAAAGTTTTCCTTAAAAATAACGATATAAATAATTTCACTTCTCTCCTTCCGTAGAATAAATTATCCTCACGTAATTTGTCAATATGTCATTCATCACCTATCAAGTGACACAAAATGTCATGACCTGCTTTGTTTTATTTTCAAATTACATCTTTTCAGCACAGAAGCTAAATAATGCTTGTTTCAAAATATTTTAAATAAACATAATTTCTGATTGTCTTAAAATAAGTTTTGAAAAAAATTATAGTTGATTTTTAAAAGAATTTCAAACTGACATTTTCATTTTTTTATAAAGTGGTAAAAAAAAAATGGTTGATATGATTATCTGTCAATTTTGCTGACTCCAAAAAAAAAAAATTTTAACGAAAATTTCAGATGTGCTAGTTGCTAGCACATCTGAAATTTTCGTTAAAATTTTTTTACATTTTTTAATCGGAACGATTAAAAAATGTAAAAAAAAAAAAAATACCCCCAAAATACTTTGATCTTTCCTCTTAATAACAACATAAACATTTAGACGATAAAATTTTGTTTTCGTCAAGTTTGACGTCCTTTTCATCATGCTATGCTCTTTTTTAGCGATCTCATGTTTTAAGTCCATTTTTAAATCAGTTTTAAGTCCATTTAAAAATCCATTTAATTAATTCTTGAATTTAATAACTAATGACTTCGAAACATATCTCTAGGATAAATATTTTTTTTTTTTTTTTTTTAAAGAGATTTTCAAATTTTTCGTTTACATTTGTCGTCTATAATGGCGGTTCGAGGAGTCCGAAAAAAACAAAAAAAAAACGATTCAATGATTTCATTTCAGTCAGTGTTTTAAAAATCCCCCCCCCCTTTTCATTTCGGAAAAAAAAAACAAAAAAAAACAACGCATCCTTGGTGATAAATACAAACTTTACAAACTGACAACAAATGAACTAAAAAAACAGCGAACACTATTTTACAGAAATATTGCATTTTTTAAAATGTTTTGTTACTTTTTTTTGTTGTTTCATTTTTTTTTTATTGCAGGTGATGTGGATGCCGATTTCATCAAAAAATAAATGTTGCATTAATTAAAGTTTAGTCGAAAAGTACTTAAAAACTTAATTGTTTATGTTGGAATGACCTTCTTTGTCTACCTACTACATACGATAAGGAAAGGTGCTCCCCACGTTAAAACGACCTTGTGTCATATCCAGCTTTGGTTAGGAAGCCAAACCTTGTGTAACTGTTTCCACTTAAACTCATCAAGCAGAGTAATTGACTTTTATCAGGGAAATAAGAATTATTTGTTGGCGCCCATTTTCTTCAAGTAACTTCGTCAGAGATTTTTACCAGTTGCAAAGAATCTGATCTTGTGTCCTAAAATCTTTAGACACGGCTTTCTCAGATTTTAGGTTTGACTTGTAATTTTTACTTTTTTCTGAATTAGTTTAATTTTAATTTTTACAATAATTTTTAGTTTGAAATTTTACTAATTTCGCTAAAAATGTTTTTGTTTTCCTTATTGGCATCTTCGGAAAAACAAAAGAGAACCTGATAAAATTTGGTGACATATTTTGTGTGAAAGTTTTGCATTTTTTTTTTTTATTTTAATTTTTTGCAAGAGAATTATCGTAATTATTAACAAAATACTTTGATACGGTCGGGTAGTTTAACGTCAAAATGATCATGGCTGCTTTGAGTTTGAGGGTATTTGGATCAGCTAAGTTAAGTACGACAAAAAAAAAGTAAAGTTGACATCTAATAAAAAACCAAGTGTTCTTATTTAAAAAATAGGTAAACTAAACACTTAATCAGTTATTTTAACTAGTGGTAAATATTTGTAGTTTTACTAAAAAAATAAATAAATATTATAAATACAAGTAGCACACTAAAATCTAAATTTTCTAAAAATTACCTTTATTTACGTTTTTTACTTTTTTTAGTTTTACACTTTATTTTTGAAAGTTATGTTTTTCTTTTCTTTTTCGAGATTAATAATCAAAAAGCAAATCAGTAACTAATATTATTGAAAAAAAAATGATTAAATTTTCTTTTATTTGATATTTAATTTTAAATATTTTGTTGTAATTAACGACCAACAGCCATAAAAAAAAAACTCATCGAGATCAGATGGTTGAAGCTTATTCTATATCTATTTACTTTTGTTATAATTTTTTTTTTTCAGGTAAAAATTATACTTTAAGTAAGTTAAGAAGTGTGATTTTCAAAGGACGTCAACGTAAATGAATTTTCACGTAATTTTTATTTTATATTTTTGAACTTTACCTCTAAAAACTTGGACGAACCTTTTTGTTGTGTGTTAAAAAAATATATAAAAACTGATAAAAAAAAACCCCGAGATTACACTTTTCGTTTCGAGTGGTTGCTTCTCCCAGTTTTACTTACTAAATACTGCCAATCATGTGAGCTTAAAATTAAAAAATATCCCAAAAAGAGAAATGGACTTTCATATTTGAAAAATCACACGATGTTATCACGAATAAGAAACAAGGAACATTGAGGTTGCGGATAATTAGGTGACGTGAATTAGTAGAGACAAAATAAGATTTTCTGGTTTAACCGATCATAGATGTTTGGTTTTTTCCTCGTAACAATGAACTCAAGATGCATTAATCCATCTACAAAATCTATAGAAGCCTACTACTCACCAATCTCCTGAAATATTGGATGGGCTGATTGAGGGTCTCGGCAAGGGGTTCTGATTGTTTAGTCAAAATTTTCACGATATCATCTTCTTGTTTTTGTTGGGGTCTGAATTTTAAAACAGTCGACGGCAGTGCTAAAGAAATAGCAGCTACGCCGGAGACCAGAAGTAAAAGACGCAAATATTTGTTCATCTTCTGGGGTTGAATGAAAAAGTGAATAAATAAAAAAGACTGGAATTAGGAGACTTGCTTTAAGTTTTTATATAAGTTGACAAAAAAACATTCAATGTGACTCACGGTCATGCACCACAGAGCGTCATATGATAGATGAAACGAAGTGTTGAATATCATGGGAAAGATTAAAAAATATAGTGAAATGTAGAAGAACAATGAAATAAACAAATAAGTTGGTAATTAATAATAAATAATAAAAAATAAAGCAATCACGTGCAAAAATTTTTTTTCCCATCCCCCACCCTACCAATCAAATTATTTCTGTTTAAATTTGGTTATTGCGCACTAAGCTTTTGCCTTGGTTTGGTACAAGTGTTCGGTATCCAATAAAGACCGAATTTACTATAAAAACTAAAAAGTAATGCTTTCTTACCCCAACGCAAGATTGAATGAATTCTTAAAAACAATCCTTGTAATGATGTGAGTTCAGGAAATTAGTAAAAAAAAAAGTGAGTGCTACTGATTGTTGAGGATATATTTTTAAAATTTTTTACTATAGAAATAAAAACAACAACAACTGTGAGTTTATAAACACACTTGCTGTATTAAAATATTACTTGTTAATTAAATTATTTCTTCTTTGTTAGCACACTAACCGTTTTATACTTCGCTATGACACTTGAATGCTCACGATTAATGAATGTATAACAATACACGTGAGTGTATTCAAAAATAGTAACGTTTTTCAAATAGGACAAAAATCTTAGTAGTTTTCAGTATTTCAACATTGAATGCAACATTGTATCAGAATGAAGAAATGAGTAATACAAAGAAAATATTTATTATTTGTTGAGAATTAAGTTCTACCTACACTAGTGATATTTTTATCCGACAGATATTTATTATAAATATATCTGTCGGATATGACAAAAATATCAGTATTATTACTACATGCCTAAATAATTTCTTTCTTAGGCATGCAGTACTGAAGAACACACGTTGTTTAATAGTTCTCTTCCGTCTATCAACTACTTTCATTATATTTTCGCTTTCATCGCTATGGACAACCAGTTTTACAACCTGCAACCATAGATTATTAAAAGAAAATAGACCTAGTTTAGCCTAGGAAATACGGAAGTTTGCATCGGGTCCGCAAACTCTTGAATATTCTCTTTCTCTGTGAACCCTCTTCTAAGTACTACCAAAAATCCAAAATTATATTTTCTTAAATATCAGAGACATTATTTATTTATTATATATTCTTCTTGTCACTGTGCAATACACAATGAAATTGGACAGTAGTCCATAGATGCATGAACACACACACACCAAAAAAAAAAAAAAAAGAAGTAATAAAAAAGAAAAAAAGAGAAGTAGTAGATGGAAAATTATCAGTGTGTAGTAGCATTCATTTTACACAGAGCCCAAGGATAAAAACTGTCCCTCTAGTGCTTTGTCCTGGAACTAATAGAACTAAACCATTGCCCTGAGAGTAACAGTTCAAACAAGTGATACCTTGGATGCATACTGTCTTTTATTATGTTTTCTGCTCTGTTGCAAGAACACGAATTAGAAATTTTCTACAAGTTGGGCAGCGACCAGCCTATTATTTTCTGGGCTCTCTTATCTACTGCTGAGCACATCAAATGTTCTCTGCAGCAACAAGCGAGATTTAATCCACATAAAATGAGTTTTATTTTGAATTCTATCCTTTTTAACCAAAACCAAAAAAGATAATCTTATAACACAATCATTTGTCTTAGAAAACAGAAAAATATCAGTCAGTTGACAAAAAATTATTTGCTGAGAAACATAAAAATAATGAGATAAAAATCTTAAAGAAATGAAATCAAGGATTTAAATATAGATGGAATTGTTATGATATAGAAAATGTAAAAGTAAAGATCTATGAAATAAGATCAAAACAAGGTAAAAATATATATGGAATTAAAACTGCATGTGTAATTTTTCAAAGGGCTATAGAGCCCTTGGTAGCGAGATAAAAATACAATTTGCTACCAGGATGACATTTGTGTTGATGCTATTAACAACAAAGAACTAAAATAGAAAACCAGTATGATTTTGAATAAGTTAAAAAATGCTGGATTAACAAAAAAATGCATTCACAACACTAAAAAATAACATCTTTGGGATATTCCATATCTAATGAAGGTATATCATCAGACCAATTGTTTTTTGATAAAATATTAAATGTTGAAGTACTTAAGAACAAAAAAAAATTGGAATCTTTCTTAGGTCTTGTAAATACATAAAAAGGTGCAAAATTTGCAATCTCAGAAGAAAATTTAGACAAAAACATATACATGGCCTAAAGAGTCCCAATCTTAGGACAGAGTACACATTGATCATGCCCATATTAATGGAGTGGGATTATTACTAATACTGGTAGATTTGTATCCAGGCTGGCCAGAAGTAATACAGGTCTCCGACAAAAAAGTTCAACTGTGAAACAAGTGTTATGGATCATATTTTGGAATGGAAATGGAATTCCAAAAACACTAGTATCTGACAATGCCCCAGATTTCTGTGACAATGTTTGAACAAAATTGGATGGAAACCATATAAAACTTCTCTGTACCATCGACAATCAAACGGATTAGCAGAAAGGACGGTGCAAAAACGGATTGAAAATATGCGTACAATGGAAAGAAAAAACATTTCTTCCTAGATTGTTTCTAAGTTATAGGACAATGCCACATCCTGGAATATTGAAAAGTCTGTCACCCTCATAGGTAGACATATTAGAGTTCCATTCACCATGTCCTATGCTACCAATGAAAAACTGATACAAAAAGAATAGTGAATCTAATCTACAAGTGGCAAAATTCATAATGAATAAATGGAAGTGGGATATTAGTGCATGCAGACCAAGTTAGATTGCAACACGATAATGATAGTGAGCCTGAAAATAATTAAGGTGAAAGGTTCATGTCAAGGCAAGACAAACATGACAGTGAAGTTGAGAGTAATATAGACTCTGAAGATGAGCAAAGACAATCTTTGGAGGAATACGCCTATGAAAAAAGAAGGTCAAGATCTCCCATATCTAGACAATCTTTTAAGAAAAGGGAAGAAGATAATGAGGAGACAATAGCTCTCAGAAGTAACAGGGAAAATAAGGGGATAAAACCTCTTTGGTACAAGGAGATGAGGTGACTCATTTATATAAGAAGTCACAATGACTATAAGTAGCTACAGCTATTACCTATGAGGCAGTTAAGTACATACTACTTCTTGTGAGTCAGTAACACTACACTACACCAGCCTTACTGTCTTTGTTTCCATTACACATTAATAAGTTTTCCAAATTCTTGCAGTTCTTAATTATATCTTCATTCTTTTCTTTATACTTTCTCTTTCTCTCACAGAAAGTCAAATATTAACCCTTTGAGCCCTGCATTACTGAACAATTTTAACCATTCTGCCTGAGCTCCTAAGTCAAAATATGCAAATAATTGGTATATAATGTTTCACAGTAGATATAAAAATAGCTCAACTGGTGGCTGGGCATTATGTCATTTTTCTCTACCACTGGTAAAGTGGTGGTCAGGGCTCAAAGGGTTAAATGATATTGGAGCTGCTGAAATCTCACTTCAAATTTTGTATTACCATGTCTAAAACTGCATAATAGAAACCTACTTTGAAATTCTGTTTTATCATCTTGTGGTGCCTCTTTGGTCTCAAACTCCAGCAGGCATTTTTTTTGTTTTTAACATGTTCTTTCTAAAAGAAATTAAATATCCTTAGTTCCTTTGTAATCTCAGTAGCATCTGTAAAAACCTGTTGATAGCCCTCATCATATCTGCAATACACTGGATCATTCTTTCTCATCTCCAATTGTCTTATAGCTTCCTTATTTTGCAGTCGCTAGTTTGTAATATTGACTTCAAAATGGATGTACTATGTAACAGGGGATGCCAAAGATTTGAACTTATTAACTGTATATGCAATTTAGGGAGTAATTCCTGATTAACTCTTTAAGCCTGTGTCATTATAGATCGCTATTAAAACATTGTATATATCATCAAGATACTATTTCAATAGTTTCAAATCATCAATCTGAATTTTCCGTCTTGTTTCACTCAATGGTTTAACAGTTAAATTTGAATTAAGACTAACAAGATCTTGCCAATGATGATGTAAAGAAATAATTACAGATTTGTTGAACCAAACTGAAAGAAGTATTTGCTTCCAAATAACACCTAGCAGAGGTGTTATTTGGAAGCAAATACTTCATATCATTGATTATCAAATTTAAAGAGTGTGTATTGAAGCACACAAAAAAGAAAAAGCATGTCTGTTTATGTCCAAGACCCTGTTTTGGATGCTATTGTCGTTTCCTTTCTCATTATTCCCATTATTATATTATAATCTTAACTACACAGATTTTTAATTCCCACTTGCTCAAGTTGTTCAAAAAGAGTCTCTGTGCTAATGGCACCTGTTGTCTCCTTTAGTAGAATAAATCTCAAGAAATGTCCTCTTATAACTTCAGGTTAAATCATTTTGTTATCTAATGGTTTGATTGCATAAGCAAAATGTACAATCATTGTCAGTTGTTCAAAATGAATAACACCAGGTTTACAGTAAAAAATATTTGAATAGTATTTAGGTGAGTCAGTATTTATTAAAATTTGCTGCTTTATAGCACTGGCTAGGATCAAAAAAGGACTAGATATTCTACAAATTTCCCAAAGTGTCTATTGCTAGCACTTGAATAACTTTTCATTTATTTTGTGAAATGTCAAATTTTTCATGCCAAACACTTAACTTTTGGATTAAAATGAATGTTCAAATTCTGATTGAACTTATTAAAGGAATCATCCAGTTGGTCAAGGTCTGTATCAATGTTGAAGGATCCATATATTTGCTCATCCTCAGGATCCCATACAGTATATGAGTGCACTGATTTCAACATTGAGGCTATCCCGATCCAATTTAGAAGCAGTTCGACAGTGTAAAAATCATTGCCTCTATTCAGGCCACTGTTCAAGCCTTCAGAATGTAAAATCTTTTGGTGGTTTAAATGCAATTCTCTGATTTTGGTTCACCTTGATAGTTTTCTTTTTTCTATGTTATTGTACTGCTGTCACCAGCTCTTCCCCATATGTAGAATTTTTATCTGTGTGTGTGTGTAATAAAATAACAATTTTTAAAATGTCTAAACCCAATGTGTATTTAGAAATCTAAATGAAACTGTCTTGCAACCCTAAATTGTGTTAGAAATATTAGTTCCCCAACCAAAAATAATGTGGAAGTGAATAAAGTGGGAACCTCTTATTCTACCAAGCACATGCTCAGTCAGATACTATAACAATTATGAAATGCACATCTGAAATGCAAACTGACATTTCTTTTTCTTTTTTTTACGGTAATGCAATGATGTTCACCCTATACAAGGTCAGGGAATCATTTGAGGTAGAGGGTAACAGAGTAAGAGGCACAGTTTAGGCAGATACATGGGGAAGATAACGGTTAATCCTAGACTTAAATAGGTTAAGATTAAAACATTCTATTGGGAGTTGGTGCCACAGAGCAGTGATTTGTGGGAAGAAACTGCTTGAGTGGAATTTACATCTCACAAATGGAATACAAAGGGAAAGAGAAAGCAGAATGTTCAGTACAATGTGACTGACATGAGAGGTCTTAGTCATGAAAGTGAAAACTGGTGGAACTAAGGAATGTAGTTGGAGCACTTTCCATGAAAATATTGATAGAGCAGCAAGACACTTGTAACATTTTGTTTGTGAGAAAGGGGTTGTAGGGTGGGAAATAATTCACCACCCACAAGACACCTTTGGACTCTATCAAGACTGGAAAGTGAAAACTAGGTAACTTCTGCCCATATATGACAACATTGCACCATTTTTGACCTGATCTGACTCTTGTAAAGGTAGAGGATAGTACAAAGAGTCAGGTACTTACTGGAGCAATACAGGAAACTGACCATTTTCCCATCATCTTTAGTGATGTATTATATGTACAAGCTCCACTTGGGGTATGCATTGAGTTTAAAGCCCAATAGGCATGGGACCTCCCTGAGGAAATATCCATTCATCATGACTGGCTGGTGATAGTTTAGGGTCCAATTGGCAATGATGGAATGTAACTAGTTTCGTTTTCATGGTATTGACTATAACCAGACAGTTTTCCCCCATTGAGCTGTTAGAGCTAGATCAGAGAATAGATCAGCTGCTAATCTCTGGTAATCTAGAGTTTTGGATGTGCAGCCATATAGCATTAGTATCATCAGCATGGATATTCACAAATAATGGGAGTATACTTTTAGGCAAATCATTTATGTAAAGTAAAAAGAGGATTGGTTTGAGAATCTACCACTCAGGGATGCCTGCATTTATTGCTAGAACCCAGTGGACTGGCTGTTAACAATTACCTTCAATTAGAAAGGACTTTATAATTAAAGAAAAAAACCTTCCAATGATTCCATAGCTAGAGAGCTTGTGCAGCAATACGTTGTGCCATACCTTGTCAAAGGCCTTTGAAATGTCTAATCTTATAGTCCTTGAGATGTATTTGTTATCTAATGCTCCACTGATTCTATGAATAATGCTAGTTTGGAGATCAGCAGTGGATCAGGTCGATCCAAACCTCTACTGCTTGTCACAAGAGGTTGTTCCTATTTAGGTGACCGATCTTCTTATTAATTATAGCCTCAAAAAGCTTGTTAATGACACTGACGAGATTGATAGGTCTATACTGAGAGGGGAATGAGTTCTCACCCACGTTCTTGAAAACTGGGCATATTCTTGACACGTTCCACAAACTTGAGAAGGATTTCTCCTTCAAGCAGCGGTTAAATAATTTCACTAAGATCGGAGATAATTCCCTGTTGATATACTCAATGACAACCCCTGGGATTTTGCCTGGGCCAGTGTCTTTCTTTGGGTTAAAACTTTTGATAAGTTTTGAGATTTCCAGGCTTCTAATAAACATACCCCTGAGATCGTGCTCATTGAGATGGAGGAAGCCAGGAAAGAGATATCCTATGCCATCTGACGTTGATTTTGAGGCAAAGAGCTTTACTTTATCTGACGAGGAAGAGATAACCTCGGGGCCATTTATAATAGTGGACTCTTTACCTCTATTCAGAATTTGGTTGGAGATCTTCTAGAACTCTCAGCATCCAATTTGTTTTTCAACCTTGGCCTGAACTGCACTTTGGATTTTCCAGAACTTTCTTACAGCGATTTTTTCCACGCGAAAAACATACTACCAACATATTCTTCAAACTGTGATACATTCTAACACACAAAATTCCGCGGTGACCCGATAACGCAGTACTTCAAAGAAGAACATTTTCGTCGGCATGTTAATCACTCACATCTCATTTACACCATTCAAATCTTTTTTAGCTTATGAAGGACAGAACAATCTCGAACGTTATGGACATATTGGCAAAAACAATTCTCTCCCAATCTGAGGGAGGTTATGTGGTTACCCCACTTGGCTTCGCTAACAAGCCGTTAGATTGATAAAAAAAAACTTTTGCCCAGCTTGCCCGATTGCAAACTTTTAATGTCTTTTTTTCTTTTCTATATATACTCGTGTATTTTCTCTCTTTTTTACACAGTTATAAAAAAAGAAAATATAAAATATCGCCTTGTCTATTCTATTTCCTTACACTTCTCATTTTGGGCCGGCACCACTATTACTAACAGGGGTGCAGGTATTTTAACTTTATAATAAAAATTCTTAAAATTCCTGATTAATTATCACCTTTGTTTTTTGACTGTTTCGAAATTCATTGCATTATTATTCTTTAATTTTGGGCAAAGCGGTAGGATTCAAAATCGCTTTCTTTTGGCTCATAATGGAAGAGGTTCCAAAATCTTTATGAATAGCGATTTACGAAGGCCGTAAGTATGGAGTAGCCACTGAGGATCGAAGTTACGACTCAGGCGTAACGGGTTTAGCGAGACAAGCTTGCTAATTATTACACCACAACGAATATTATATAAATAGTACCCGAATATTTTATGAATAGTAATTTATCTGCTGAATTTTTTTATTCATCAGCTTATTATTCTTATCATCAGATAAAATATCGCAATGAAGAAAATATAGAAAAATAAAAATTTTTTTTAGCTTAATCAGTTACTTTCCTGAGGGGATCAAATGATAAAAATATATAATCGGGAATATTTTAAACTAAATCTTATCATCTACAGCATCGTGGAAGGTGTGTGGTTAACTCAAATATCTTCATTTTGGAAAAAGGACAAAATCTAAACTTTTATTAAGGTCACTGAGCTTTGGACTTCATATCTTTTATCGGATGATTATAAATAATTAAACACACACATACACAGACGAAAACATTCACGTGCACAGACAATTGTTACCTAACAGAATTAACTTTGTGACCTTTGTAAACTCGCAAAATTACAAACACTTCACGGTGAAAACTGCTAGGGTTTCTAATTCATGTAATTGTAATATAAGATGCGTGTCAGCGAGGACTTTGATCTCCTTATTTTAACTTTCCTCCTCGAAACAGAGTGAACATTTGTTAATGTCTGGTGAAGAAATTTTGTAAAGAACTTACTAGTCTAAAAGATTTGCATTGTCGCTGTTCAAGCTTGTACAAAGAGAAATGTATTGCGTGTAGTGCCAATTGTCGTTACGAAGTATAACTTTTTAACCGTCAATAATAGAAAAGCGAGAGAAAACATTGATTTTTAAGGCCACTTCAAAAATGAGATTTTGTTCTATAAATCAATACTGAATTTTATTGTTTATTTTGTTTTGTATATTTTTTCCCGGATCTTTCTCTCTCACTGTTTCTCTCTGGCCTCTGTACTGGTGCGGCTGTGTTTCTCCCGTGATGTGTGCAGTCTGTGGCATTGCCTGTTCATTCTGAGAGTACACGGTTGACAGTTCCCTGGTTGCTGTTTCCGACTGGTAGTTAGGAGCCCTAACTCTTGCGTAGCGTCTGATCAACAGTTGTATAATATCGGGGTGTCTGTAGTGCCATGTTGCGCATGGATAGGTGTCCCTGCAGTTATCTCCGGTGGGCAACCCTGAGGCCACATTATGATTCAGGCTGTGCCAAATTCTATCTGCCCACGTCATAGGTGATAACCGTCGGCTTCCTTTAACTCAGGCCTTCTCTTCTTCTAACACTAATTTCACATGATTCACATGACTTACAAAGACCGTAAATACAAACCTAAACCAGCCCTCCAAAAATCACCTAAACCTTTAAACATTTCGTTCTCCAACATCCGTGGCATTAAAACCAATTTCTGCAGTGTTGAATCTTTCCTCATTGCAAACTGCCCGGATATACTGGCTCTGTGTGAGACCAATCTTGACTCCTCTATCCCTTCCTCTGATCTCTCGATCCCTGGCTACCTTCCTCTCCTCAGAAAAGACTCTCTAACCCATATGCATGGTCTTGGTGTCTACGTCAAGGACCATCTCCCTCTGGCTAGAGAGGGCTCTCTCGAATCGCCGGACCATTTGTACTTGTGTCTCCGGCTATCTCTTCTCAATGCTGTAAGTTCTCTCTTCTTCCTCTATCGCTCTCCATCCCCTCAGGACTGTGGAATACTTGATGTCATTTCTGACAGCATAGACAAGGCTCTCTCTCTCCATCCGTTCGCTCACATATTTGTGTTTGGCGATTTTAACGCCCATCACAACAAGTGGCTTAAGAATGCTACTACCGACTTCGCAGGCATTCATACTCTCAACTTTTCAGTTTCTCAATCCCTCACACATATAATTGATTTCCCCACGCGTTTTGCTTACAACCGGGACGGTAAGGCCACTCTCCTCGACCTGTGTTTTACCTCCATCCCCGAGTCTTGTAGTGCCACGCAGCTCTGTCCTCTTGGTAACTCCGATCATGCTGTAGTGTCTCTTAGTATCTCCTTCAACCCCACCCCCTGCAAAGAGCCTCCTACCACCAGAACCTCGTTCTGCTATCAACGAGCTGACTGGGACTCGTTCCGTGATTTCCTCCGCGATGTCCCCTGGGATGTTGTATTTAAGCTCCCCATTCAAGAATGTGCTTTAGAGGTCTCTTCCTGGGTTAAAGCTGGAATTGACGCTTTCATCCCCTCAAGAAAATTTATGGTCAAACCACGCTCCTCCCCTTGGTTCTTCGCTGCTTGCTCAGCCGCCATTGCCCATAGGAACCACTTCTTCCACCTATTTCGTGATGATATGTCCGACTACAATAGACGCCTATTTGCCTCCGCCGTAACGAGTGTAAGTGTGTCCTCAACGAAGTCACTATTTGTTGCTCGGATGAAGGAACGTATTGCATCACGCAAATTCGACTCCAAGGATTATTGGTGTCTCTGCAAGAGCGTTCTGAACAATAGCAAACCCTCCATTCCTCTCCTGCTCAATCAGTTTGAGGTCCTGACCACCTCTGCCGAGAAGGCAGAATGCTTTGCTCGGAAATTTTCTTTCAATTCAACGCTTGACTCTTCCGGGGTACCCATGCCCGATTTCCCTCCCAGAACTGAGGCCCTTTTGAGCGGCTTGCATATATCCCCGTCTTGATATTTACCTGAGACCTCCCCACAAGGCGGGATGTGACACAAGGTCAGCTTTTAACGTGGCACTTTCCGAGCTAGTACGCTCGGGCAAAAATTCCCTGTAGACTCCGCATACACAGAGTCGGGCTGCTGTCTACTTTTCCTCAGACGAGACTATGTCCGTATTTGCTATCATAGCCAGCATACATTTAGTTTCACTTTCTTTTGCTAATGACTCCAGCGTAGTGAGTTGGGCATTATCTCTAACTTAGATCACCACAAGGCTACTGGTGGAGATGAGATACCAGCCATTGTCCTGAAGAAATGCGCGCCTGAATTGGCGCCTGCCCTCTCTAAATTATACAACTACTGAGCTCAAGGAGTCTTGTTTTCCTGACTGCTGGAAGTCCTCATCCATTGTTCCTGTCTTTAAGAACTCTGGTGACCCCTCCGACCCTTCTAATTACCGTCCTATCAGTCTCCTACCCCTATTCGGCAAAGTCTTCGAAGCCCTTATCAACACCGAAGTGATTAATTACCTTATATCCGATGATCTGCTCTCAGACAAGCAATATGGTTTCCGCTTTGCCCGATCTACAGCCGATGTGCTTACGGCCATCACTGAATTTGTCTACCAAGCTATTCATAATAACGGTGAAGCTCGTGCCGTGGCCCTAGACATCTCCAAAGCGTTTGATAGGGTTTGGCATGCCGGCCTTCTTCGCAAGCTTCAGGGTTATGGTATTACAGGTCGATTGTTTGATCTAATACAATCATTCCTGTCAAACCGTGAATTGAAGGTCGTTCTCAACGGATTCATCTCCAGCTCATATCCCACTAACGCAGGTGTTCCTCAAGGCTCCATCCTAGGCCCTACTCTGTTCCTTATATTCATAAATGATCTTCCTGACGCCATAGATTCCCAAGTCGGCATCTACGCGGATGACACCACAATTTACTCCTGCCTCAAAAACAAATCTAGTGATGCTAACAAAGTTAACCTGGCAGTTCGTCTCGAAAAGGACCTACAATCGGTTGTAAACTGGGGCAAGAATTGGTTGGTTAACTTTAACGCCTCTAAAACAAAACTGCTCTCTATTAACCACCACAGGAATCCATCCCTGCATCCCATTAGAATGTCTGAAGCCCAACTTCTCGAGAGCTCCTCTCTGCGGCTGCTCGGTCTCACGCTGTCCGCTGACCTGAGATGGAACAAATACATCGAGTTAATTGCTTCATCCACCGCAAGGAAAGTTGGCTCCCTGTGCCGGGCCAAGAAATTCTTCTCCCCGGAATCGATCCTCCAAATCTATAAATCAACCATTCGCCCTTGCATGGAGTATTGCTGCCATATATGGTCTGGAACCCCTGCTGTTTGCCTCGGGGTTCTTGATAAGATCCAGAGACGGATATGCAACGTAATTGGCCCTGATCTGTCATCTCGTCTGCAGTCGCTCTCTCAAAGACTCGCTCTGTCTTTTTACAAATACTTTCACGGTAATTGCTCCGATGAGCTGCTTTCGCTGGTTACCAGGCCTCATGAATTTAAGCGTCCTACGAGGCTGGCATCCCGTTCCCACCCCTTCACTGTTGAAACTGTTAGATGTAGACGTATCTTCTACTCCAATAGCTTCATGTCTCGCACCTCTCGCCTGTGGAACTCCCTTCCTTATTCCTGTTTCCCTGGCAAATATAATCTCCAACAATTTAAGTGTAACGTCAATCGATATCTCCAGTTGCCTTGATCTATCCACTTCCCTTCACCACATCCTTTCCCCTTTCATTCCTATCTGCTCTCGCTCCAAATCTTCTGTAACCCCCTTGCCTGGATCGATCCACTATCTTTCTCCACATCCTTACCTCTACCATCTGCTCTTCCTCCAAACCTCCTGTAACCCCTTGCGTGCTAGTGGCTTCCAGGCTTGTTTGGGGTGAAAAGCTTTAAAAAAATGCTATTTCCCTTCAGAACATAGGCGATCATAACGCTGTTGTGGGTGGTTCTGTGATGCGTCGGCTTTCCCTGTATATACCCATTTTTTTATATATATCTGTAATTTAGTTTGTGGGTTAAAAAAACATCATCAGCTCCACAACGGAAATATATAAATTACAAACAAATCATATACACACAATAAGCGTAAACAAAAACAATAAAAGGCTTTCGTATACATTTCAGAGAAAATATTGTATATTTCAAAGTACATATACGTATACAGAGATAAAAAGTTTTGCTTATCTGGTGGGATCCACATGGTCTGTCAAAATGCTGTTCCCGGACATCTCTTTGTTTTGCCGTCGAAGATGAAGAGAGAAAATTTGATTTGTTTCAAATGGCGATAAAAACGCTATCTGCGCGATAGGAGTTTTCATATTTATTTAACTATTTATTTTAATAATCTCTCTTCATTGTTAATTATCATTATTAATACATTTTAAAGTAATTTTATTACTTAAATTTTAATTTTTCTTTTATTATTAATTATTATTGTAGTATCGTACTAACGTTATTTAATGATTTATTTGTTGTTATCACTACAGCTCTCTTTTGGTGTGTCCAACCTTGAAAGCCAACAGCACTAAACTGGCCTTTCTCGTGTGAATCGCCGAACGTTAGCGTAGGAAATGACGTTTCACACAGCAGAACTCGCAGTTCAGTAGACTATTGTATAATCTTTCCGAATAGGATAAATATAGGTAGTAACAGTTTCCAAATCATTAGGTACCGCCACAGACATTCAAATCCGAAACATGCATTTTAAATAATGTAAATATTTTCTTTTCAATTAAATTTGGGTTTTATTTGAAAGATACTAGCCTAAAGCTAATCCGTATTATTAAAAGAAAAATTAATTACCGTAAAGCTTGTAGGCACTTTTAACACATTGGCACGTTAACGTATTACGCATTGACTCATCGAACCGTCATTATAGACAAAAATCTACTAAATCAACAAATTTTAAAATCTCTAAAAAACCCAATATTTGTCTGATATCTTGAAGTCATTATTAAACTTAAGGATTAATTAACTGGATTTTATTAAAGTAATGTTCACTTTTTATTTAAAACTTAATGAGTTTTAACATTTATTTATGCACGGTGGGTTAAAGGTTAAAAATAAAAACTGTATAACTGCTGCACATTTGACTAAAAAAGAGCGTGAAAATTAAAAATTAAAGAAATACGGAACACTAGCAGTGCATTAATCAGGAAATTGGTATTTATGTTTAAAAATAAATTAAGTTTAAGAATGTATTAGGACTTTGAATAAGTTCTCGCTGTTCTCCAACAGATGGCGTTCCTAGAACTGCGTGCGTGCAGTTTCAGATGGTAACCCATCTATAAGGAAGTACTATCAGCAAGCTTGAAATTCAGTGTATGTCATTTCGCCGAAGTGTAAACAACTTTGTTTTTCACAGCGTTAAACATTTCGGATTTTGTGCCAAAGAAAGTGTATTTGCGGGGAATTTTACTACACTAATTTATTGAAAATAAATCTGCAGCTGAGGCACACAGAATTCTATTTGAGACTTACGACAACCATACTCTATCGGAAACAACATGCAGAGATTGATTTAGGTGCTTCAAAAATAATGATTTTGATATTGAAGATAAAGAACGCTCTCGTGCACCGAAAAAGTTTGAAGACGAAGAATTGGAGGCATTACTTCATGAAGACTCATGTTAGGCGCAAGCTGAACTTGCAGAATCATTAAGAGTTGATCACACGACAGTTTCGAAACGTTTGAAGTAGGGATGTCCATTTTAGGCTTTTTTTGCATTATTATTTTAGTTGGGTTTTTTTTTCAGTTGAAAGACACATTGATTTGGAAATTATTGCAAAAATTAACTACTTGTTGGATTTTAATGAAAACTTCAGAACTTATTCACAAATGAATGAAATTATTTTAGAAAATTTTTTTCTTTGATAGTCATGGTTTACTTATTTTTTTTTTATATCTTTTACCCCCCTCGAAATTAATTTTATAAAAACTCCAAAATTTTTTATTTGCAACCTGAATTTTTTTTAAATTAAATGCACAAAACTCTGAAGAATGTAAATAATCGATTTTTTTGTTAAAAAACTGCCCAGAATTGTCCAAACTTTTACCTCAATTGTAAAAATACAAAACCCAATAAAACTAAGACAATATTTAATTAAGAAAGTTTTTAATGGTTTTTCTGAATAATATATACGAAGGTAATTATTATCTGAAAGAAAAAATTTTTTGATGAAAAATGAATTTTTACATTAATTTTCTTTTTCAATTTTAAATACACAATATGACAAAAGGTTGTTATATATTTATAAATTAAGTTCTTTCTGTAACCTTATGGAAATGATATATTATGTTCTCTACTTTTTAAAGGTCATAAATTTGAAAGCTTATTAAAATATGACACCCATTGATATTTTTTAAATAATTTTTAATATTCCAAAATTGTATTTAAAATCGTCTCCAACGAAGGTATGGATGCACAGCTTTGAAATAATGTCACGTGAGTAGTTTCCCTTGATAGAAGCAAGTTGTTTTTACTTCAGAAATTGCTTTGCATTCGTTAAGTTAACAACACAACAACGCTTGTCAAGTTTTCTGACTGAAAATCGTCGCATTTTCAATTTTTTTCTTTTTCTTTTCAAATATAATCAAATAGTGGGATAAAAGAAAATATCGACTATTTACAATTACAAAAAAAAAAAAACGCCCTTGAAAGTGCACCCAAATTTTCAAGTTTGAAATCGATTGTATAAATTCATTGTACATTACTTTGGAATTATTATTCACACGACAAATTATCAATTAAAACGATTTTTGGAGTTTAAATTCTCTGGAGTTAGCTCGCCACTAAATACTTGTTGAGTCAAACCCAACATAGCATGTTAATTTTATTAATAAATAAAATATGTATAAAACTCTCATGAATGCCATATCACAATTATTAATAAATAGAAAAAAAATCTGCCTTAATAAAAAGAAATAAAATCTCATTTCATTAAGTTAACCTGTTTCAATTAATGGTGTTTCATGTAATTTTTATATTCTCAGAAAAATATTTCATGACTGAAATAATAAACCTCAATTTAAAAAAATGTTTTTACTGTTTTATTTTTACTTGTAAAATTTGATTTTCTTTCATAATTTAAATGTTATTTTCAGTGCAGAATTCTTCCTCAAACGTAAGGAAAAAAAAAAATTTGAAAGTGAATTTTTTAAAAAAATCTACTAACCAGATTCACTTAAAATTAGAACGAATTATATCACCTCTGCGCTACCGTCTGATAAATTCCCCTGACGTAAGTTGTCAATATATTGACGTACATCAATTAACGCCTGTCAAACGCACACGAAGTCGAGCACCTCGGTTGGAAATATCTCTCTTAAAAATTTTTCTGCTAAAAAAGTAAGTAATGTTTCTTTCAAATTACATTAAGTATACTTTAATCATTCTAAATTTCCTAAGATAACAAAAAAAAAGGTGTAATTGAATTTTACATGATTTTTTAACTAACTATGATCTTGTTTACAAACTCAGACAGAAAGGCCGATAAGTTCGATTTTACGAAATTTTTTTGACTCGAATAAAACAAGATTTTTAAATAAAATTTTTAACATTTATAGGAAGGATTAAAAAATCTGAAAAAATATTCAGAAAATACTTTGGTCTTTCCTCTTTAATAAAAACATAAATATTTAAACGTTAAAAATTGTTTTATCAATTTGGGGACCTTTTTTCGTCAAGGTATACCACTTTTTAGCGAAATATTGGACATTTTGAAGCATTAGGAATGATTCAAAAGCAAGAACATAAGGTTCCGTACAAGTTGAAACCGAGATATGTCGAACGGCGTCTTGTCACGTGTGAACAGCTGCTTCAACGGCAGAAAAGGAAATGTTTTTTGCATCGTATCGTGACCGGCGATGAAACGTGGATACACTACGTTTACTCTAAGCGTAGATGCTCTGGAATTGGTGGGATCAGCTGGGTGTAGTTTATTATGAGCTACTCAAACTGACCGAAACCATCACGGGGGATCGCTATCGACTACAATTGATGCGTTTGAGCCAAGCATTGAAGTAAAAGCGGCGGCTACACGAGCAGAGACACGACAAAGTGATTTTGCAACATGATAACGCTAGGCCACATGTTGCAAAACGGGTGAAAACCTACTTGGAAATGCTTAAATAGGAAGTGCTAACCCACCCGCCGTATTCACCGGACATTGTCTGATTATCATTTGTTTCGATCGATGACAGATGGCCTGGCTGAGCAGCACTTTCATATGAAGATGTCAAAAAAAATGGGTCGACTCAAAAGATGTGGTGTTTTTCCGACGTGAAATTCAAATGCTGCCAGAAAAATGGGGAAAAAGTAGTGGCTAGCGATGGGCAATACTTTCAGTGACATGTTTCTTACTAATTTTTGTAAATAAAACATTACTTTTCATGAAAAATCAGCGAGGACTTATTCAAGGTCCTAATATTTTTTTATTCTGTACGCTTTTATTAAACTTAGTGAAATTAGAAGTAGTTATTTTTTAATGTTTTAATTTTTATTTTGAGTTCTACTCATTGCTTTTATTTGTTGATTATTTTCTTACATATTTCATGCCATAAAATATATAATTACATCCAATGTGATTTTAAAAAATAATTCTGAATTTAAGAAAATCAACGGAGTTGCTACTAACAAAAATGTGTAAAATTGATAAGTAGTTATATTGTATTGATATTTAAAATTGCGTTCACTGAGTTCTTTCCTAATTATTCATTGTCATCCAAATGAGGCCTTTATTTTTACTGTCTCCGTAAAATTAAGAATACACTTTTTTATTTTATGTGCTTTTATGGAACTTAGTAGAATGGCGAAAGGAGTGAAGTCACAACTTATTTTCTACGTTCATACAACAACAAAATAATAATAATATAACAATTGCTTAAAGGAAAAATAAAATATTTTTTAAAAACCGGTTTACACCCGCAAAAAGCATTAAACTACATTTTTTCGACTCTTCAAACATGTCTTTATTTAATAAAAGAATCTTGTGATGAAAGAAATGGGGTGAATTTCAAAATTGCGCTGTAAAATTACAAGTAACATTTTGTAAAAAAAAAATATTAAGTGTAGATTTTTTTGGTTCATTCCAAAAGAAAATAATCTGTTTTATTATGCAATCACTATTATTACTATTATTATTATTATTATTATTATTATTTAGTTTTATTGAATTATCTTTTGGTAAGATTCGAGACGAATGTTTAATAAGTTCACACTTGATATTGCATAATTTTTATTTTAGTGAAATAACATCTTCAGGAATTTTTCTTTATATAGTTGTAAAAATACTTGATTAACACATCCTCAAATTAAAAAGTACACACAAGATATTGAAAAATAATTCCACAATGTTTTCTAATAAAATAACCTTCAGTATTTCCTCCATTTATGAATAAGTACTGAAATTTACCTTTAAATCGGAGAATTCCCTTATTTGGAGCAATTTTTAAAAAGTGTCAGCGTTTTTGTTGTTGTTTTTTCTTTCAATTTGGGAAAAAACGCATCCATTTTGGTGGCACCTACCTAATTGTTTGAGAAGATATCGCTTAGCAACTTTACGTTCATTTTAAAACTCAACCGATTGTGCCGATAGCTTTTTTGTATACTGATTACAAGAATCATAAACATGCGACTTGTGACCACTTTCAGTAATCCAGTCGCCTCCATGAGAAAAAAAAATCTCGATTTCATTATGTGATGTGGAGATGAATACACCTCTCCAAAAGAGGACTTTAGAGACTGACGCCGAGAATCGTCAGTAGAAGGAGTGAAAAGTAGAGTTAGAGATCTAGCTTATCTGCCTACTATTTCAGCAAGACTACGTCGACTCCAAGCGACATCCTCTACTTCTTGATTGTGTTATCTTCATTCAATGCAATGAAGATATAACAGTGGCGATGAGAATTCAAATTCACATGAAAACAATGTTGTTTCCTCTCGCTTAATATAAATAACTGGCGAAATTCAAAATTCACGAAAAAATTGTGGAATTCGTGTATATTCATAACATAATGCGGAAGTCGATAAACTTCAAGGTTGTGTAATATATGGCTGTTAGGAAAAACAAAACCTTTTTATTCCTCCTTAAGCACTATTTGGTATGAACAAAATACACTATGGAAGAATTGAAGATATTTATTAAGTAACAGCAAGAATTCCAGAAGACATTATTACAACAAATGCAACGAAAGAGGATTGAATATCAAGAACAGATAAGATCAATCTCGGAAAGCAAGGAACAGTCAATGCGTCAATTTCGTTTACGTCAGACTCAATTATTGAATTTAATTACGTCCCAGGAAAAAATTAGATTCTTATCATGCTTCAGAAGGTACGAGGCTGTTCTCAAAGAACAATGTCAAGGATACTTGGATGAAAAAAAAGTACGTCTTCTGTTACGAAAATTCTGCCCTTCTAAACATGAAAAATATTTGAATTTCATTTTGCCGAATACTCCAGAAAAAGTGTCATTTAACGAAACTGTGACGATATTATCAAAAATCTTTGGTGAAAAGAATTCACTGTTTTATATATACTGGCAGTGCATCAACCTTACTAAGGACGAAAAGGAAGATTTTGTCGCACATGCCGGTAAAGTCAACCGTGAGTATGAGAAATTTAATCTGGATGAATTATCTCCAGACAGATTTAAATGCCTAATTTTCGTTAACAGTCAAGCGACGATGCGGAAATACGCTCGCGAATACTTACAAAACTTGAACAGGATTCAAAGTTAACGATACAGTCTGTTGCGGAAGAATGCCAAAAATTGACAATTTAAGGCACGATACAGCGAAAATCGAGTAAAATGGTACATCAAAAGTAAAAGTAGTTAGAAAAAAGACAATAATACCAAAAGGAAAAAAAAAACGGAATAAAAATACTACAAAACTTAACCCATGCTGTGGCTGTGGCATGCTTCATTTCAGAAAGAACTGTACATTTAAAACTAAAAAAAATATTTTAATCGTAGAAAAACAGGTCACAAACGAAGCTACTGCAAGTCGAAAAGAAATAGAAATACACAAATTAACTTGCTGGAAGTAGTACTACCAGCTAAAAAAACTGGAAAGTTCAAATAATAGAAAATTCGTGACAGTATAAATGAATAACGCTACGATGAGATTTCAATTGAACACTGGTAGCGATATTACAATTATTGATGAACAAACTTGGAACAGAATTGGCAAGTCTAACTTGAGAAAAACTGACAAAGTTGTAAGAGGAATATCGGACAAGAAATTAATTTTTATTGAGAAAATTACGTGCAATATCGCTCTAGCGGATAAAACTAAAATAGCAGATGTTTACATATTAAAAAAATTCCAACTCGAACTTACTAGGCGTCGATTGGCTAGAATTATTTGAACTATGGAATTGGCCGATTAATTCATTCTGCAGAAAAATTAAATGTACGTCAGAGAAAGATTACACTGATTAAAAAATGTAAATTTATGAAATTATCTCAGAGGAGTTGGGAAAATGTACAAAGTCAAAGGCACTTTTTAAATTAAAAGTAAATGTGATACCAGTGTTTAAACCTAAAAGAAATATACCTTTTGTTGCTTTGGAGTCTATTAACACTGAACTGGATAGGTTAGAAAACCGCGGAGTTATTTAAAAAACTAGATTATTCAGAATGGGCCACCCAAGAGGTTTATATTAGAAAGCAAAATAATAGGTTTTTCAATTGGGTTGAAAGACTGTCTCCTAACACATGCCAACTCCAGAGGATATATTTGCCAAATTAAAAGTAAATTTTTGCCTAAATTGTTCTGTCTGAAGCATATCTTCAAATCGAAGTGAATGAGGAATGCCAGAAGTTTTTGACTGTTAATACTCATAAAAGACTCTACAAGTTTAAAAGTTTACCCTTTGGTGTAAAAGTAACCCCAGCAAATAATGGATTCGATGCTGGCTTGACTAGATAGTGTTGTCGCTTACATAGATGATGTACTTATGCTACAAAAATACAGCACGTAAAACTGATCCAGGAAGTATTTCAGAGACTACAGGATTACGGTTTCAAAATCAGGGAACAGAAATGTCAATTTTTTCTGGACAAGATTAAATATTTAGGTCAGATAATCGACGAAAAAAGAAGACCAGATCCCAGTGCCATGCCCCACACAACAAATTTCGCGACTCTACAATCATTTCTCTGATTAGCGAATTATTACAATATGTACAAGATACGTACAAATTGCGAACAGCTCTGAATAATAAGTTTTCGTATGTACTGAATTTAATAAGATTTATTTGTAGGCGCCAATACATTCTGTGAATGTTTCAATACAAGTCGGCACAGAAAGCGTTAACGGAGCGGGTATCGTGGAACTGGCCGAAGATGATAGAAGAAGAAGAAGAAGAAGAAGAAGAAGAAGAAGAAGAAGAAAAACAAGAAACACCTTACCACGAATATATGGCCACATCAGTATGCCTGAATGTTCAATTATTCTTGGTGTTATATATAATAAATGAATTTATATCTGTATAAACAGGAATAGCCAGTTGGAAAATGGGAGTGAGCTCTTGATGTCCCAGCAATATATATAAACATGTGTGGTTCCTCAAGATCTCAATTCTAACGTCACCGGTGGTGGTGAGGTGATTTTAGATGAATTTTTTTTATCTGTCTTTGATATTCTCAGTCACTTTCTTGTCGCCCCACCCCCCGCAACACCGTCCAAGGTCGTAAGCGTCTAGTGGATTCGTTGTGTAACTAACAAGACTCGAAGCCTCTTGTTCGGCTGTGTATTTTTTTTCTGTTTGCTGCTTTACTGGAAACAAAAACAGTGCGAATTCACTCGTTGGAAATAATGACTAACGGTAGAGTATGATCAAAAGAATTTTTCTTCTTGTCGAATAGACAAAAATAAATAAATAAAAAATTAAAAAAATTAAAAAATTAATAAAAAATAAAAAGAATATCAAACGTAAAAATGTAGGTGACTTCGGACAGTCATTTGGTGTGAGAGTATTTACAACTTGGGTGTGTATGTTCTTCGGCTATATTTATATACGACAATTATTATTTAAAGGGAGTTCTCACAACCATTAAATCTTAACAGTTATTTGGGCATTCAGCGACTTTTCAATTCCAAAAATCTGCCTGCTACCGGCCGCTGCTAACTGATGACTTGCTTCCACTGTCTTGTATTATCAACTTTGACGGTAACTTCTTAGGTTTATTAAGGAAGTCACAGTTCTGGAAAATCATTTTCCTGTAACTCCTTATAACTCTGATAAATTTCTCTTACGTTATTTGGTTCTTGGATCGACCTAATAACCTTGTCTTTCTTTATCTGTTAAGTTTTACTCTGTTTTCAGATATTGTCGTATTCGTAACGGATTCTAGCGTCGTACATCGTTCAAATGTGAAATTTATGATTATCGTTTGTTTCTATGGAGTATAAATATGATATCTGGTAATAATTCATTAGAATTATCAGACTGTCTAACCTCGATAAGCGGTATTATACAAAATTCTGGAGTCAGTCAATAAAACATTTATTGATTTATTGAATATTGTAGTTTTAATTATCTATTAAGAGCTTTTTGGTAACATTTGGTTGGATTTAAAATACGTGAGATTTTAGTAATTTTTACGTATTTTGAGTGGTATTGGTATTATTATTGTTGACGAAAATGAAATATTTGGTCTCAACCTTTAGAAATTATGACTTTGGTAACTTTAACTTCAACACATGTTTCAATCGGTCGAACATAACACGAGTCGGACACCATTTGTAGGTGCAATATGCTCCTTAAGACACATCGAGAATACTAAATTATCAGAGATATATGCCATGAAGAACTTCGCCAACCGAGTCAAAACAATACGCCCGCAATAGTCCCAAGGGGCATGCAAATGAAATTTTTCTCTACCTGCTTTATTTACTATCATTTGCCAACTGTTGTTGAATGGTTCTAAACAATACATATTGCTTATCAGTAAGCCTTAATAAACTCGGTATTTAGCCGAGACCTCCCCACAAGGCTGGATATGGCACAAGGCCGGTTTTTAACTTGGGACTATTCGAGTGCGTACGCTCGGGCAAAAATTCCCAGTAAACCCCGCATACAGGAGGCCGGGTAGCTGTATACTTTTCCCCAGACGAAACTTCATGTAGGCACAGCCTCTTCTGAGTTCCTCTCTCCCCGAAAGCCGAGAGTCCGACAAGCTGAGCTTTGATAAACGCTGTATTTACCCGAGACCTCCCCACAGGCGAGATGTGACACAAGGCCAGTTTTTAACATGGGACTTTCCAAGCGTGTACGCTCGGGCAAAATTTCCCCGTTGATCCCGCACACATGGCTGTAACGACACGAATCCTCACACATCATTAAGAGATAACTAGATAGATTCCTTTTCCTCTGTGTCAACTTAAGCACCCAAAGCTTTCAGGAAATTCGTCTCCAGTCCATCTTTGAATCAACTTAAGTGTCAGAGTTTTTCAGGATTTCTATGTCCGGCTGTCTTTGAATTACCAAACATAAAATGTTGTTAATGATTTTAGATAATCATAAATGTAGAATTTTTTGAAGATTTGGCCACCCACCTGGCTTTCGGGTGGTCTCTTGTCTCGGAACACATTGGGACGGATAGGAGTGGCCGGACCCCAGCCAGAGTCCATATAAACGGAGGAGTCCAGCAGTCAGTAAATAAGTAAGTAGATGACCAGTGAGTGAGTAGCTTCCCAGCGACCAAGGTGGAAGGAACCAGCAGAAATTAGGGAGATAACAGTTCAACCGAAGGAAAAATGGACAGCTAAGTGAGAATCCGTATTGTTGCTATTTCCCAACCAGGGAGTCTTGAAAAGCATTTGTCGTTATTCTTTGTGAATTCGATTACGGCCAAGTGGACAAACCGGTACACATAGCTAGCCAACCAACCTTGGATATCACCCTGGTTGTGCAGTGACAAACGAGCGGAGCACATCATCACACGGTGTCGGGTGGCTGTCTGTTTTTGTCAAGACGAGACTCTGCCCGTAGGCACATCCTCGTCTGAGTTCCTCTCCGCACGAAAGCAGAGAGTCCAACAAGCTGAAATTTGATAAACTCGATATTTACTTGAGACCTCCCCACAAGGCGGGATGTGGCACAAGGCCAGCTTTTAACGTGGCACTTTCCGAGCTAGTACGCTCGGGCAAAAATTTCCTGTAGACTACGCATACACAGAGTCGGGCTGCTGTCTACTTTTCCCCAGACGAGACTCTGTCCGTATTTGCTATCATAGCCAGCATACATTTAGTTTCACTTTCTTTTGCTAATGACTCCAGCGTGGTGAGTTTTTCATCTTGAGATTGAAATTCCTGTGGCAAAATAATCTCATACAAGATCCTTCCTTATTCACATGGATCTCCCGACTTCCTATTACTCATTATCACCGGATGAGAGATGATCTTTACGTTCTATTTCGATAAGACTGATTCGTTTCGTGCTCCTCACCTAGCAACATTTCTTCAGTACCGTGGATCGAATATAATTACTGCTTGACTCTTTTTAAGCTAGTCTTTACAACACATAATCTGGAAAGTCATGACACCAAATATAACATATACGGCTCGGTCGTTAAGCACTTAACATGATTGTTGAGGACACGATGCAACATCTCGCGACTATATAAAATCATATCAGTGGACATCCAAAGATTTTCTCTGTCTTTACCTGAAACTAACTTTTAAAAATTCATATCTCCCGCTAGTATAGCCGGAAAAAGTGATTCCTATGGGCTATAGCGACTTAATAGGCCGGTGTAAACCATGGAGATTTTGATTTCACCTAGTATTTCTGAGAAGGTAGAATATCATTGATACCGGCTTTCACGTAAGAAGAAACCTCTATGGCACAATTGTCAATAGGAAGGTTAAGAATATCGATCCAAGGGACGTCTGTAAGAAAGTTTCGAAGTGAATCCAAATCAGCATGCTGGTATCGGAAGGAGATCTTGTGAATGGGAGTTCCCTGGTTAACAGATGACTGAAATGAAATATCAACAAATACTATAGCGTGATCTGAATTGCCAAGAGGACAGAGTTGCGAAGTTCGACAAGTGGTAGGAGAGGAGATAAAGAACAAATGAAGTAAGAATGGAAGCTAGAAATTAAATTTGTGCCCGTGGCAGTTTAATTTCAGCTTGGTGAAAAAAGAAACTGAAAGAGAATTTTTATTTGCAAAACACTTTTGTCTTTAAAATTATAAACAAAATGCCGGTCTTCTTTACAAATTATTTTAATGATCCTAAATAAGTTCTTCCTGCACACCTTATGGAGCGACAAAGGAATCTTTGTGACCGTGTCTTTACTTTTAATAGCACTAGTAACTTTTGCATCAGATTTTTAGATTTTTGATAATTTACTCTTCAGTGGAAGGCTTTTAGTCTTTTGTTACCACACGCTTTCGTCCAAGAAAACGGGAACTCACTAGTTCATCTAAGAAGCAGGAACTCGACCTCCACCCCCTTTTCTTGATTTCACACACTGAGGACTTTGAGACAAGGTGCACACCTCTTCGAACAGTCAAGGTTTGCGCAGAGAGCCCCCTGGGAACCACGAACAACGTTCTATTGTGGAGTCAGAGCCTTGCATATTTAAGTAATTCTTATCAATTTTAATTCGATGGATTTTGATAATTTAATAATTCATCAAAATTGTCCACACCTTATATTCATCAAATTGAAGTTCTGGCAACTGCTGAAAACAAATAGCTTCTCATATTATCACATCGACCAGCTTTTGTTGCTCGCGAATTTGATAACAAATAAAGCATTTCTGGAGCAAGGTTGGTATTTTGAGTATTGCCTTTGCATCATTCCATTTTCTCTAAATCATTAAATCTTATCAAAAACTTTATCCCCGATTTAATTCTCATGTCCACAATTTCCCGACTTCCTTGTTATTTTCTCCTTCTGGGTGCTCCGTTTCTTTTAGATTGTGATTGGAAATGTAATTTCTAAAAAGAACCTTTATTATTTCCCACTTTCATGAATTTTCACCTTCATCAATAAAGCTTCTCCTCACAGCTCCAAGCTACCCAAGGGATAGTTCATGCACCCTATGGCTATGGGGGTTATAACTGTTATAATATGCCAAATGTAATCCTGCAATGTCCCACTTTTGGTAAATGCCTCAATGGGTTGCTATATCCGATTTACATCATAAAAGATTTTATCTTAAACACTTGGAACCAGCTGGCAAAATATCACGGGAGAAATTTCTATATCAAATCAAAATACAGGATATATTTAAATGATTTCTAATTTGCATATACATTATGTAAAATGAGGTAAATATTACTGGAGAAGACAAACTCATATTCTGCAAAATATCAGAAGCCATTTGTATTTTTATTTGGAAAGTATGACACCCATAGTTTCAAGTGATTAAGAATTTGAACCAGTATAAAATTTTAAACTTCATATTGAAAGTAATGAACTTGACTGGAATTCGAACTCAGCTCTCCAATTCCTCAATCTGCTATCTAATACTCCACCATACTCCCCATACTGATTATATTTATATAATTCAAGAAAATAAAACAACAATTTAGTAAAATATCTTATTTCTTTATTAATAGTTTTCTTAAAAATAAAACAAAATATTCTTCATCTTGTTCTCTGGAAGTTACGAGTTCAGTTCTTGGGTTAGGTAGTTCAGGAATACTCCAGCTTAGTCGATGAGTTTATTATGGTATAATAGTAGAACTATTAGTGGACTAATTGAAAGATAAAATTATTTACATATTTTGAAAACTCGCAGCAAGTTTGAGGCAGCCAACAAATACTTGTTTATGATGTAAAACCATTTTCAGTGTATAATCTCCTTTTGGTAACGGGTCATTAGGAATCTGGAATTTAGTGGATGGCAGAAACCATTTTCCCTTGAGAGAGAAAAAAAGACAATAAGAAAAGTTAGAAATATAAATAAATCTGTAGAAGTCTCAGGCTCAGTGTTGAAACATGGCAAACCTATACCAACCACAAATCACACTAAAGTTGATGGATACACGAGATTGATGAAGGTCTTGCAATAATAATGAAGAAGACTGACTGAAATATAAGATTTTAACAAGATTTAGTTTATTTTAACTGTTGATTAAATTAAATAGATGTCGCTGATATTTCTGGTGCATGTCGTATATTTTTTCTTAATGTATCCGAACGATTAACAAAGATGAGATATCCGTAGATATGATATTAAAACAATTTACACTACAAAATTAAATAAAACCAGTGAAATATGTCCACGTGATGTATAAATTATGCTATCTATAAAGAATTTACACTTTTTTCCACAAAGACGACATGAAAGCTCTTGTTTTTATTGTTTATTGGATTGTATATTGATATTGTAAGATTTCACATGCCTTGGGCCGGATAGAAGTTAGAGGTCTTTGTATATGGCTACGTATATTGTTGATCAGGCCAGCTTGTGAGATGAAGACACAGCTCTAAATATGATATACAAAAATTGTATTGTCGTCTTCAATTTGCAGTTCATTTTTGTGGTCTTTTTGCCCTTGCATGATTGCACCTATTTCCTCCATTTTAATCTGTCAATTGTATGTTTCCCAATTATCCTGATTGCTTTTAAAAGCTGTTAGTGGTTTCTCTATTGAATTCTTAAAACATGCTTTTGGTTTATGCTGTAGCCCTATGTCTCCCTCTGTTATGTGCTTATCATCCTTCCCGATCAAATGATCTCTCCAAAATAGGCTAAAGGGTTATTTGAGGAAGTATTATGTTCTTTTTGATTTTGATAAGTGTTGTGGTGGGATCCACCTAATCTGCATAGGTGACTACCAACTATATAAATAATGGTTGATACCGGAAGACGAGGGAGAAGAATCACGAGATCCAACTAGAGACTCTGATCGACTGCGACTAGTCAACACATTCTCCAGGAACGTCTTCCCAGAAATATACAGAAATACTATATGTACTTATTGTGTACACTTTCTTGTTATAATACATTCTTGTTCTAAGTACATTTTGTGTTGCATTATTATTCCATGCATTAGGCGAGATTCAACATTGAGTCAAGACTCAACAATGGCGACGAAGTAGAACGAACCATACGTCAAGTTTCAACAATGGCAAAGAAGTAGAACGAACCATAAGGAAAGAAGAAAGAATTAATAGTGAGAGTTTTCAACAATTGGGACAAGTCATTGAAGAACCCAGGCTGAAAAAAAAACTATTAATTAAAAGTCCAACGTTAACGTAACGACGAAGGATTCTAAACTTCTGGATATGTAGAACTCGTTAAAAGACGACTAAGCATAAAGGAACGTTCACTCAGAAAAATTGAAAGGTGTCGTAATCGAATAACGGTAATTTTAAATTAAAAAATTATCTACACCGAGACACCCGCTAAAAAGAAAAATTGGCCGACTACAAACACATGCATGGATTAAAAGGAGCACAAATACACCGTGTCGACTTTGAAAGGTAACAAACTTTAAAAAATTATTTTTTTAAATTATTTGTTCAACAATATAGTGACGAATTAGCTCTGATAAGAAAATCAGACGTTGTCATTGAAATACGCGAACAGAAGTCGAAAACGAAAAAAAAAGTCCGACGCTCTCTGTTCACGAAAAAAAAAAAATACCAAAGTTGATTAGCACGGGCGTGAATGTAAAGGCAAGTCATAAAATTAAAAAATCGTACGTTTGTTTCGATTTTTTGGTCAGCTTATATGATATTCGGGGATACACAAATTAAAAGTATATTCCTTGTTGCATGAACACTATCAGCTAAAAATGGAGGAACTATCCAAAGTCATATCTGAATTATTAAAATCCCAGCAGTTGAGTCAACAACGTCAGGAAGAACAACAGATAGCACAGCAAGAACAACTGATAGCGATGCAAAAATATCAAGAGAAACAAGATGAAAGACAACAAAGATATCAAGAAAAACAAGTTGAAAGACTTTTGGAAATTCAAAAGTTAACACTGGAGAAATTAAACAACTTTCAGGCAAATGAGGGAAATTCTTCATATTCTAATAACACCATATTTAATTCGCTGGAAACTTTCAACTATGTGCCAGACGAAGAAAAAACGTTTGAAGCGTACTTTAAACGATATGAAGATATTTTCTACACAGACTGTGAAAACTGGTCGAATTCAAGAAAAGTCAGTCTATTACTAAGAAAGCTAGGTACAGCAGAACATAGCAAATTTGTAGATTTTATTCTACCGAGAAAAACAACTGAATTGGAATTCTCGGAAACAGTGAAATTGCTAAAAGAGCTGTTTGGAGCAAATATGTCGCTTTGGCATAAGCGATGGTTATGCATGAATGTTTCTAAATCCGACGATCAGGATTACTTAACATATGCATCTATAGTGAATAGACATTGTGACAATTTCAGATTGGCAGAGATTACGGTTGAAGAATTCAAGTGTTTAATTTTTGCTCAAGGACTGGTATCCAGTAAGAGTGCCGAAATAAGACGTAGAGTTTTGTCTAAACTCGAATCTGAACAAGGCCTTACCCTGCAAAAGTTAGCAGAGGAGTGTCAACGGGCCGTAAAGTTAAAGAAAGAGTCGCAAAAAATCGAAGAAGCTGGTATTGCTTATATTAAAAAAATAAAAAAGCAGTCAAAGTATCCATCAGAGAAAAATTGGAGAAAAAATTCAGCGTATTGTAATAATAGACAAGTAAAAGAAAATAAAAAAGTCCCACCATATAATTGCAGACGTTGTAACGAAAGACATTGGGAGGTAAATTGCCCATATAGAAATAAGAAATGTTTCGTGTGCCAAAAGAATGGTCACAAAGGATCTTGTTGTAAAACGAAAAAATGCAAGAACCGAATTAGACAAACAAATTCGAATATCAAATCAGATAGAGATTTGAGGAAATATGTGACGACTGAAATATTCAAAAAGAATATCAAATTTCAACTCGATTCAGGGTCAGATTTAACAATAATGAACGATAAAACATGGAAAATTTTAAAAAGGCCTACAATAAGGAAGTCAACGAAACTCGCTCGAACGGTAACTGGAAAGCAAATTAACTTCGAAGGCGAGGTTGTACTTCCAATGAAATTGAATGGGATCGTTAAAAAAATAAAAGTTTTCATTCTGAGAAATGGAGAAAACTTGTTGGGTACAGATTTTATTGAAACATTCGAATTGTGGGATAAACCGTTAAACTCATTCTGCAGAAAAGTAGAAAGTAATACGCAATCAAGACAGGACATTAAAGAGGAATTAAAGAAAAAGTTTCCGGAAACCTTTACACCTGGTCTTGGAAGAGGTAACAAATTTGAAGCTAAATTTGAATTAAAAGAAAATACTATGCCTATACTTAAAAAGAATCGTAACGTGCCTTTCGCAAGTGTAGAGAAAATAGTAGTACCAAAAAAGTTGCAGAAAAGAATCCTACGGGACTTTCATATGGGTCACCCGGGGATTAATAGAACAAAAAGCTTAATGCGAAGCTTTGTATATTGGAAAGGAATGGATGTGGATATCGAAAACATGGTTCATCGATGTAAAGGGTGTGCGTTAGCAGCTAAGGCACCACCTATAGTACACAAACCATGGCCAAAGACGGATCATCCGTGGGAAAGATGACACATTGATTTCGCTGGTCCAGTAGAAGATTATTACTACTTAATAGTGGTAGATAGCTTTACAAAATGGCCGGAAGTACTACGCTGCAAAAAGCCTACGTCCAATACCACAACAACTTTTTTGCATGAACTATTTGCACGGTTCGGTGTGCCAGAGTGTATTGTGAGTGACAATGGTACACAATTCACTTCTGACGAATTTAAGGAATTTTGTGAGTTATATCAAATTAACCACATAACGACGCCGCCGTATCATCCGAGATCCAATGGACTCGCAGAAAGATTTGTAGATACGTTAAAGCGCGCTCTGAAGAAAGCCTCAGGAGTTCCAACGGAAAAGGCGCTTCAGCAATTCCTACAAGTATACAGAATCACGCCTAACCAGAGAACACCATCAAACATGGCACCAGCTGAACTAATGTTCGCTAGGAAAGTTAAGTCAGTGTTTGACAAGCTTTTGCCAGGAAGAAATAGAATAAAGAACACTATGTATACAGCTAGAAAAAGATACACCCCCGGAGAGAAGGTCTTTTTCAAGTGCTATAGAAATAACATTGAGTTCTGGGAGCGAGGCATAGTGGATAAGAGAATCGGTGACCTGATTTACATAATAAAAGGGCCGAAGAATACTCATAAAAGGCACCAGAACCAACTAAAAAAATGCTACGTGCTAGAGCATGAAGAGAGTATACCGGATGAGGAGGAAGATCCCATTGATGTAATGTATGATACTTTTCAAGTAGAACCTCCGCAGAGTGCTCATGGACCGAGGAGATCCGGTAGGAAACGAAAGTTCACGGACCCATTGGACGTGAATCCAAAACGAAAAAGATATTGAAAAAAAAAAAACAGAAATATATATGAACTATGCAAATGGGATCTACAAAGGAATAACCATAATCATCATCCCATATAGAAGCCAGTTTGAAATCCAAAAGGATTCCAAGGCTTGGGAGGGGGGTGTTGTGGTGGGATCCACCTAATCTGCATAGGTGACTACCAACTATATAAATAATGGTTGATACCGGAAGACGAGGGAGAAGAATCACGAGATCCAACTAGAGACTCTGATCGACTGCGACTAGTCAACACATTCTCCAGGAACGTCTTCCCA
The DNA here is from genome assembly GCA_964036315.1 of Acanthosepion esculentum. Taxonomy (NCBI): domain Eukaryota; kingdom Metazoa; phylum Mollusca; class Cephalopoda; order Sepiida; family Sepiidae; genus Acanthosepion; species Acanthosepion esculentum. The sequence goes on from OZ038505.1 coordinate 45,903,965, forward strand.
GAAATATACAGAAATACTATATGTACTTATTGTGTACACTTTCTTGTTATAATACATTCTTGTTCTAAGTACATTTTGTGTTGCATTATTATTCCATGCATTAGGCGAGATTCAACATTGAGTCAAGACTCAACAATAAGAGATCTACTTGATCACCCACAACATTATCAAGACGTCTTACACTCCATTTGTCGGATACAAGCTCTACTGCGCAAAACACATTCTTGTTCACCTTTGCAATACAGGAAAATACTTATTAACAATACTATACCACGAAAATAATAAGCACAAACTTCAAATTCTCGAGGCCCTCTATATCAAAAACAACCAACCAACACTCAACAAAATTTATTAAGAGTGTAGCAGCAACGTGTTGAAGTGCATTTACCAAGCATTTAATGCCATTTTGCATTCTTACCTATTTCTGCTGGCCTTCATATAAGGGTAGGTTATAATTAACTTCGGTGGTCAGATTGCAATAAAAAAATAAATATAAATAAAGAAAATAAATAACCAATAAATAATAATAATATTACTAACTTGCAATATCATTCATAATATCATTACTTATATTGCAAGGTAAAGAGTGAACTATGTCTACAATTAACGGTAAGTTCATTCCTTTGGTTAATTATAACCTACACTTATTTGCTAGCGATTTAATCTGACATAGATATTTAATTATCTATTCGGGGTTTGATATTGAATATTTGTGGTCGTTTGTCCTTTAATTTTACATGGACTCAGAATCCGTTATTGTTATCTATGCATACATGTGCGTATATATGTATGTGTGGTTGTTTGTATATCTGTTTATATGTGTGTTTATACATATGTACATATATTTCTGCATGTGTGTCTGTGTGTTGGTATGTATATGTGTATTTGTATGTATGTATGTGGGTGTATATCTATGTATATGTATATATGTGTGTGTGTGTACATTTGTGTGTGTATATGCATGTATTTGCGTATACATGGGTATGTGTATGCGTTTGTATATGCATATTTATATTTGTATATATTTGTATGTTTTATTTGTATGTTTGTATGCGTATTTAGTTTACACATGCGAGTTTGGTTGTTCGTATTTATGTATATGTATGCGTATGTGTGTGTATGTATATATGTGTATATGTACATACACCTTTTTTCTTTGCTTTGTTTATAGCTAGATATGTGTATTTCAACTACGTATATGCATGCATCGTACATATGCATGTATATGCATTTCTTATTTTTATTTGATTCTCGTTTTATCTATATGTTTGTGTATGTAAAATATTGATGGTTAGTTTATGTAGATTTATTAGTGCATTTATACTTGATTTTTGGAGGGTTTGATTATTCGTATGTTTGTACGTGTGTGTGATTGTTTCTATCTGCTTTTACCATGTAGTGCATATACATGTCTGACATACTTTTCTTTTGCGTGATTTTTTTATATGTATGTCTGTCTTCATTTTTCTTCTTATTTTATTTTTTATCTTTTGAATTTTTCCTTCCTCTATGGTTATCATAGGTTACGTAACAATGTTTCCCCTACTGAGGGAGTTTGGTTGGATTTTGAACTCTTAAAATCGTTTATTTTCAATTCAACGTCATCACTTAATAAGACGCAACAAGTACCGAAACAAAATTGTAACTTTTGTAGTGATCTTATCACATGCATATGTTACAAATTTAAATAAATATTATTAGCTCTACTCGGTATTGAACACTCTTTTAAGAAAAGTGTTTTTGGCTATTGGAATTTTATTCCGTGTGTACCAACCATGTACTTATATATATTTTTATATTTATATATGTAAAACATATATATTTATATGTCATACACATATACATATATAATGCACATATACATATAATACACATATATATAATACATATATATATATATAATACGCACACACACACATATATATATATATATAGAGAGAGAGAGAGAGAAAGAGAGAGATATATATAAAGAGAGAGTGTGTGAGAGAGAGGGAGAGAGAGAGGTTTACATTATTTACATTGCTTGAACTATTGACCTCATCTTCATTGTCATATTCACATATATATATATTTATATATATATATATATATATATATATTAGTGTTTGAACCTCTTATATTGTATATATATATATATATATATATATATATATATATATATATATATATATATATATGATTAATGTGAGTAAAAATATTTCACTTAACTGACTGATGTTACCTTCAGCATCACGACTCCAGAGTTTCGTAGGCAGACCTGTCTACTCTCTGGGTGTATACATATATAAGGTGTATTTAGACAGCAAAAATTATTTTCAAACAAATCCTGTTAATCAACACCGACAAGGTCTGTCTGTCATTATCAAGAATTACGTGTTTACCTGTAGGTTGTTTATATATTGAATCATCATTATGTCAATTTCATTTATTTTCGTTATTTATAATATGTTGATTGATATGTGCATGAACTATACTAAATTATCTCAAAGTCGAAATAAATATCATATAGGACTTAAATTTCTGAAAGACTCACAAGGTCTTTCAGAAATTTAAGGAAGCAGCCAACATTAGGGTTTCTTTCTCCATAGAAAATTGTATATTAAATTGTGTGTAAAAAAAACAATAAAAACTTGAATAAAAAAAATGAAAGTTTACCAATTTTAATTCTAACCTAAAACAACTTAGTAGTATTGATTCATTCATTCATTTTCTATGGTTTATCAACGAAATATGACATCACTTTCTAAATATGTTTAGAAATTGATAGAGGAAAATAAAACACCTAAAGTTAATCGGTGAACGAACCATGCTTCCTCTGTCTGCAGCAGAAAATGGAAATAATTAAATTCTTAAATAATGACATAAATCAACGATATGAAACTACAGTAAATTGTAAACATATTAAAAAATTAACCTTACAGTCCTGCAAAACTTCATAATTCAATAATCATTCCTCTTTTGTTATATTATCTTAACATATACGTTTTAATGTTATCGTTAGTGATTTATTCTAGCTTTAGGTATTGGTTAGTATTCGTAAATTACTGGTAGTATGCTTATTATTATTAATTTTCTCTTGCTGTATTGATAATAGTTTCTAATTTAAAATTAATATAAAAATATTAAAATTCATTTTATATTCTAATTTATAATGTAAAGTTTTGTTTAAGTAATTGCTTCTTAAAGTGTCCTTTATTTACGTTCTATGGATAATTTTGTTTGAATATGTGATTTCATAAAAAAAAATGCCATAAAATTTGAAATGCGATATTGTTAACCAATGTCTCTATTACCGTTTCATTTCCCTTCAAATTTGAATTCTCTTATTCAATATAATTTCATTGGTTTAATTCGTATTAACATCTGTTATTTTTAAACTTTCCTCTTCCTTTGAATCTGTGTAATTTTGACTATACTCTTCTCTTTCTTTTGCCTTTCTTTTTCGTCTATTATTTTGGTAGTAGGGTTTATTTCTTATGCTTTCTTTTCTTTCCTCTTGTTTTTCCTTTTGTTGATTTCTTATTTTCTTTCCTTTTTTCTTTATAAAAATCCTTTTTACCTTGTATGGAAAATTTTCAAAAAACGGAAAATAAAGTGATGTTTTATAAATTGCAATTTTAATTTTTATTACTATCATTGTTAATTACCTGAAGAGACGTTTTATTTAAACGTCGAAACAAAACGTACAATTTTGTAGTAATTAGTTACATGTTCTAATGTAACAGCGTATTATATATATATATATATATATATATATATATATATATATATATATATATATATATATATGCATGTTTCATTAAAAACTACAAACAAGGTACTACGGTTATGCTTTTTATTTAATTTTCTTGTGTTTGCACAAGAGCTTTCTTTTTGGGACACAGAGTGTGTAGAAACTATCTAAATGTTCTATAGTTCCGAGCGCTTTCAGCTATACCAGCTATATTCAGCCATTATCAATGATGATTTTATTTTTTTCAGTTTAATTGAGTGTGTGCGTTATGTGTATGTTTTTAGTGTGTTATAGAGATGTTTTATTTTCCGAACACGGTTAGCACATTGTGGCTTAGTTCGTAGTTAATATTGTTAAGAGTAGTTTTTTTTCCTTTTTTATTATTAGGGCTTCTATTATTTGAATCTTTTTTTACAGATGGATGAGGTTATTATGTTTGTGTTTTCTACTAGTATGTTTCGACTGGAGTCTGGTAGTTTTTTTGTGTGTGTGTTTAAATGGGTTCTAATAGAGGCCTGGTCAGATAGGTGCAACGTAAGGCGTCTGGGTAGGCATGTAGTCATGTGACCAATGTAATTATTTATGAGTTCGGTTTGTTCAGGAACACAGTTCCTTAAGGGGCATTTGAACTCATAGATAATGTTCGTTCGTTGTAATTTTGACTTAGATGATGTGTCGTTATTTTTGAGGATAAGGTTAGCTGTCTTACATTTTTTAATAGTAGATAATTAATTTGATTTTTTTATTCGGGTTCCTTGATGATGGCTAAAAGTATAGCATTTAAATGTTCCTAGCTCAAAATTCGTAGAATTATCAAGATTATTGTGATGAGAATAAATTAAATTTAAATGCTTAGAAAGTGTTGCATATCCATCACCTTGTTTGTACGCATTAACTATGCTCATTCGGAGCATTTTGTGTAGTGAAGCCGATTTTTCCATGGTTGCAGAATGAATTGAGTTATCGCGGTACGTGCCACTCACATATTGTCTTTATCATTACCTTTTAGAATGTTATAGAAAGTCAATAATGGCAGAATACGGTTAATTTCTGAGAGAATAGAAAGGAAAATCGGTAGAGATGCCTTGAAGAATCCTCACCTAACGACAAAAAATATTGTCAATGATGTAAAGACATCATCGTTGAATGTGTGAACGAAGACGGTCACTAGATGCTTTCATCGAGCATTACTTCGAGGTTGTCGCACAAGGAAAACGCTATTGCTTAAGGCTAAACACTTAAAATGCAGATTAGCTTATGCTAGACGCCATCTAGAACATAGGAGTAAATATTGGAACTTGGTCAGCTGAAACCAAATTAGAATTATTTGGTCACATGAACTCCCATTATATGTGAAGGAAGGAAATGAATCTCACAAACCAAAAATTACCTTTCCTACAATTAAGCACGGTGGTGGGAGCATTCTGCTCTGGGGATGTTTTGTTGCTTCTGGGCCAGGAGAACTAGTGAAAGTACAGGGTATCATAGATAAAGAGCAGTATTTTGGCTATTAAGAACTAATATAAAGGGAAGTGAACAAAAGCTGTCTTTCGGGCATCACTGGACGATCCAACATGACAATGACTCCAAACACACCGCACGAATTTTTACAAAATACTTAGATGACAACATAATTAAGGTATTGGCGTACCTCGTACAAAGTCATATCCTAATCTTCATTAAAAATTTATGGGCTTATTTTAAGAAAAAAGTAAGAGAAAATATCCTTTGAATTTGGAGGAACTAGAAGCTATTGCCAAGGAAGAACGGATCAAAATACCTATCAGTGTGTGTAGCGATCTTGTAAGAAACTATCAAATATGAGTAAAGGCAATAATCAAGAGTAAAGGTTACACAATTGATTATCGACACAATAATTTTGTCCTGTTAAACGATTTTTGCTATTTTTTTTTGTAATATTGTTTAACATTAAAATAAAAATTTTGGTGTGGACATCACTGTACATTCTTTCAAATCCATTATTTCATCATATGAAAAATGCACATGAAGTTTCCATGAAAATTTTGAGGTATTACAACTTTATTTGTAATTATAGAATTGGATGTGAATAATTCTGTCCACAATTATATATATATATATATATATATATATATATATATATATATATATATATATATATATATATATCAAAGTGTCGCCTCTAAGTGTTGACTTCTATGTTCACTTTTATATTTACACACGCTCTATCTCTGATATTGAGCACTTTATCCCATAAATATAACACACTTTAAGACTATATTTCTTCATATATATATATATATATATATATATATATATATATACGTGTGTGTGTGTGTGTGTGTGTGTGTGTGTGTGTGTGTTGTGCGTGTGTGTTTCGTGTGCTGTTTGTAGATAATATTTAATTTAAAATGTTGGTTTTCTCTCATGCTAGAATAGAAATGGGGGTGGGGGTAAAGTTAACCAAAATCAAGCTACAATAAACAGATTTTTACTGCATTATCATAACAAATTCATCGACGTGTCACTATCATTATCCTTGTTATTTCCATCAAAACATTTTGCCAATCACCACCAAGCCCTAAACAGAATTCACTCTCCTGTGTAAGAATTGAGTGCTGTGTGTCCCTGTACACACTAATACAAAAGCCAACTACCAAGATGCCCCATCACAAAAAACTATATCAGTATTTTGTATATGAATGGAGGAAAACTATTGTATATGTTGTTGTACTTGGTATGTGGATTTTCTATGCGTATTAAGCTAGTCTGCAGGCAGGTGATCATAAAACCAAAGTTAGCTGGTCATTGGGTATTCCTCCCTAGATAATCGGTATCACGCCATGCAAGGCAGTAAAGCCACTAAGACAAAAGAGGATTACAGAGTATGAAAGAATTAGGCACAGAAACATTAATAATGAGCGGAAAGAGAAAAGAATAATCAGAAGGAAACTAGATAGCGATTGACATTGCATTGAAAGTTTTGCAGATTAAACCTGACTGGAAAGCATGAAACCGGAAGAAATTTTTCACAAGTAAGAAGTGCGAGAAAGAAACTGTTAGCATAGAACTTACAGCTACATCTAGCCAGCTCAACTGTAAATTGATGAAATCTTTACATCAATCTAGTACTGAGCTTAAATTCAAAAAGACTAGGTACCATACCGAAGAGCTCATCCGGACAATTACCATGAAAGTATTTATAGAAAAGACATCGAGAGGCAACATTAGGAAAGTGACTGAAGCTGGGCCGCCAGATCAAGACCGATAATATTGCTGATTCTTCTTTGGATTTCATCAAAGAGCTCAACGTAAATAGCAAGGAACTGGACCATATGTAGCAACAATAATCTGAGCATAGACGAACGGTAGAGTTATAGATATGTAAGATAGATTTTAGAGGGAATAATTGTCTCGCATGACACAGTGGACCAACTTTCATAGCAGCTGATCATTCAAAGTAGTCTTTCCACTTCATGTCAGCCGAACACGTTAGCCCGAGAAGGCGCAACGAGTCACTTTATTGGAAGATAGCATCAGCCATGCTGATGGAAGGCAGAGAGGGGACTAGCAGATGATTGATGGAAGGAAGTTTACTTTTAAAGGTGTTCAAATTAACAAGCCATTTTTGCTCGAGTTAATGCCGGACTTGAGGTCGTTTTGGATATCGGCTGCCATTTTGACAGACTTGTCAGACTGACCAGCCTTACTATCGATGCTGGAGTAAATGGTTGTATCATTAGCGTAGAAGCCAAGTTGAGAGCTAATATCGTCAGGAAGGTCATTAGTGAAAATTAAAAACAGAGTAGGACAAAGGAGGGATCCCTGGGGGACACCCACATTAGTACGAACGGATCTAGACGAGTGGCCGTACAAGATATCTTTCATTTCACGATTTGAGAGGAAAGACTGGAGAAACCGTAACTTTTTATCTTGTGGAGAAAACCTATATGCCAAACCCTGTCAAAGGCTTTCGAGATATCCAATGCTAAAGCGCCGGCTTCACCGTTTTTATCCAGAGCATGTTAGACTCTTTCCTCGATTATCATTAATACATTAGCAGTTGACCTGGAGAAACAAAAGCCATATTGCTTGTCTAAATAAAGACCCTACGATGAAAAATGATGAACCAAATCGTCACTGATTAGGGCTCCTAAGAGTCCCAATAAGAGGTAGAAGGCTAATAGTTCGATAGTTGGAACAAGAGATGATGACTTTCAGCAGACAGGAAAGCAGCAAGGCATTTATTATACAGCCTAGAAAGAACAAAAGCTAGTTCGGGAGCACACTTCTTAATGCCTATTTCAGGGATACCATTGGGTCCACATGCTCTGTAAGGATCTCGGTTAGAGATGATAGCAGAAACCATGGAAAGGATTATATGCATATCATTCAACAGAGACTCCGTTCTAACTGGGTAGTTAGGAAGGGATACTTCAGATGAGTCAAGAGTAGAGTTTAGGGAGAATTAACGGACAAAGCATTCAGCTTTATCAGCAGAGGATTTTAACACCTCAAATTGATTGAAGAGGGGAGGAATAGAGACCTTAGCCTATTACAGAACACTTTCATTCTCTGGCAAAAATTGACAGAATTTTAAGGCGTAGCTGAAAATACAATCTACAACCATGTCAAATGTCCTAACAATTCCCCACTTTAAATCACTGACCTTATATAACATTGTAACATTCTCAGATATGGCAAATAAAATACCTTTTGTTTTTCAAAGATAGGATCACTTAAAAAACGAACAAAAGAAAGCCTAAACAAATGAAATGTATACCCGTGGAAGTTTATAAGTTTTTCTGATGTCTAATTAAGAATAATATAGCTTACTTGTTTGAAAGGGCAGTGACATGGAATACCATGAATGACAAGTACTTCAGGGCAGTTTGTTATTTGATCCAAATGAGTGCACACGTCTATATTATTACATGATCCAAAACCGTCTATACAAGGAATCCGAAAGTGATTATTTACAGATCTCCATTCCAATGTCATGTTCGCCTGGAAGAAAGAAAAAAACAAATATATATTGATATATATTTAAATGATTATATATATATATATATATATATATATATATATATATATATATATATATATATATATATATATATATATATATATAAGACGTCTCATTAAATAATTTATACAAGTTTTGTCTACTTATTTTTAATGGGGTTATGAACAATTTTCTTAGTATCATTATTAAATGAAGAAAAAAAATTACCATGTTGATGAATATTCATTTTATTACGAGTACTTTCGATATTAGATCAATGTCATCGTCAGGGTGTTATTTTTCTAAGACAAAAATTGTTGTGTTCATCAATTTTCAAAGAGAAAATTGTTGTGTTCATCTGAAAATTAAATTTTCACTTGTGAAGTGAAAAACACTAAGGTTATGTACAATAAGATTTTTAAATTTTATGATGTAAACATCAAGGGAGGTAACTAAGTTACTGAAATGTCTAAATATTTTTTAAACTATTTAAAACTATTAATTAAGACATAGATATTTTAAACTATCTACTGTAAACGTTTTAAAACATTTATGCAGTATTCATGATTAATTTTTATTAAGGATTGGTTTCAGTGTTTTAATATAGCTTCAAGAATTTTTAGTTTATGTTTATTATTCTCATGAAAAAGTATAGATGTATTTTCAACAAGAATTTTCCTAAATTGCGAATGTGGACAGGCAAGCTGCTGTAAATGTCGAGAGGTGTTAGATGCTTTTATTAATAAATATACATTTTATCTCGCCAATAACACAATACAATCGTCAGGTACTAAAATGAAAACTGCTCAGTTTCCAATCAGCACCTGACGATTGCGTTGTGTTACAGGTGAGATAAAAAAAAATGTATATTTATTAATATATGCAGGGTTATTGAAAAATAATGAACCGATTTCATTACACAATATTTTAATAAGGAAAAGCAATAGAAAACTCCAGCCAAGTCACAAGTATTCTACCCACAATCAACTTTTATTTCCTATCTTACAAGTGTTCAATGTTCACCACATGCAACATGGGTAAAACATCAATACAATAAAAGAATTCCTCCCAGACGAGTATCAGCATATCACGATCCACTGAGATGATCGTTGTTGTTATTCGATGTTTAAGGTCATCGAGGTTAGTGGGTAGCGGTGGAACGTAAACGCGACCTTTTACGTATCCCTACAAGAAAAACACACACACACGGTGTGGTCTGTTGGGTCTCGCAGGCCAAGCACAAAGAGAAAGGTATCGGTAAGTGGCTGAAGGTTTCAAATGTAGACGTCTTCTTAACACACGCCAGATAGTGTATTGAGAGCTCGCAAGTTCACGGCTAGCTCGATTTGTGGACTTATGTGGACTCTCCTCAAACGCAGCACAGATTCTCGCCACTTGTTCCTCTGAAACTCGTGGTCATCTTGGAACTTTTCCTTTACACAGACACTCATTCTCTTGAAACTGTTTAAACCACCATCGAATGTTCTTAGGAGAGGGCAGATTAATGTCAAATTGCCTTCGAAAAGCACGCTGCACGGTGACAACCGTATTTGTTTTCACGAACTCGAGAACGCAGAACGCAGAACGCATTTTACTGAGGACTGGCCGGCGATACGACGCGACTACAGCGCCCCCGTGGAAGCGATTCAAAACTTAGAAAACTTATAAATTGAAGCAATGCGTCATGAAATCGGTTCATTATTTTTTAATAACGTTTTATATATATATATATATATATATATATATATATATATATATATATATATATATATATATATATATATTACTAATCTTCACCCAAAATAAAGCCCAAGAGCCATTCAAGGTAGAGGGTTACTGTGTGGAGTTATATTAGCATAGGAAAGGACAAGCGTTATGAGTATAGAGCTAAAGTGGAATTTAGAAGAAACCGGAAAGCCAATCCTAAACGGAAAACACGAATAAACTTCTACTCCTGTTCAAAAGAGCGGGTAGGAGTCTGAACTGGACGACAGGTGAATCTACCTACTCATATATATATATATATATATATATATATATATATATATATATATATATAGTCAAACCTAGAGAGCCAGACAAACCTACCAAGGTTTCACCTAAGCCGGATCGTCAGGGAAAGCCGGCTTTCCCTGACGATCCGCTTAGGTGAAACCTTGGTAGGTTTGTCTGGCTCTCTAGGTTTGACTAGGTCTGCTCTACTCCTGTATTGAGCACTTTTTTAGTTAGTTGTTTACTCGTGTCGAGGTTTTTTCTTTGGGCTTTGAACCTGTAAGCTGTACGATTACTTTCGACAGACGTTCATGTTCCTGGCTCTTTCTTTTTTTAAAACCTTTTTTTCCTTCGATATTTATTTGATTATTGGCAAATCAAGAAACCGAAGGTTTTTCGAGACGAGTATAATTACCTATATATATATATATATATATATATATATATATATATATATATATATATATATATATATATATGCTGACATGACATGACAAAATATCAATCTACAAATAAGTTTGAGCCATTTATTTGATTTTTTAAAATAAGAATTATCTCTGTACATACCCATCCTCAAACATTTTACTCTTATGTACGGAAGAGGTCGAGGGACGAAACAGTTATTTTTAGTGGAATTTTCCAGCCTCTCCCCACGAGCTTGTTGTGGTCATCCATTTACTAATTTCTTACATTTTGACCCTTTAAATGGTTTTCTGATATATCCTTTTATTGCATACTAAGAAAAATTCCCACCTTGTTAGTGTATTACTATTATACTGACATAAGAAAAGTCATGGGATAGACCCCGAGTTAGGTGAATGTAGTAGACCACATTATTTGTTAGAATCTACAGAATGCTACTAAAACCAATTCTGGGCAATTTGAACTGTCCCTGACACCTGAGATTTATAGGTGCAAGATCTTGTCGGCTAATAGACTCCTATACCACAACTCATAAATTGGGCTTATGTTGGATAAAGGTAGTAGCTCCACCATGCTCTTCAAACCAACTGTGGTCAACCGATGACATGAGCGCCCGGTCGACACAGCCCCATGCTTCAAACAAAGGAATAAAACAAGTGAAGTTTAACAAAAGTTTAAGAAATAAGTTTTGTTAACTTCAAAAAGTTAATCTAAAATTTATGACTAAACAAAATTACATGTCCAAAAGTCAACTATGTTGCAACTGATTTTGCTTTATGCTTTGTTTCTACCAATAGCTGATGCTAGTAGCACTACCAAAACAGTAATGATCGAAGGAAATGTAAAATAATTTAGCAACAACTTTTAAAAACAACTATGAAATTGTCAGCTTTGAAAATGCAAAAAGTGCTGGCAATCATTGAAATAGTGACATAATTTAAAGGGAGGTAAAATGAAAACTAATCATCACTCATGAGAATGAATTGTATCTTTAGAAAGAGAAAAAAAAATTTGTGTAAATACTAATTTTATCAAAATAGCCTAGGAAATAAATGAGATATCAGCAGTTGAAATGGAAGGAAATTTCACCATTTTTGGCAAATTTTTGCACAGATTCATGCTAGGGCAGTTTGGAATACCTATTCACTGCTCTGATATTTGTAGGGGCAGGATTTTGAATGTGAATAGACTCCTCCACTACATCCGATAAATGATCAATTGGACTCATGGTGAGTGAATGTGATGGCCACACCATTTGTTAGAGCTTTTTTTCAGGTTTCTACCAATAGCTGATGCTAGTAAGTAGCACTACCAAAACAGTAATGATTGAAGGAAATGTAAAATAATTTGAATTAAAGATGATGCCCAAATGAACAGTAAAATTAAATTACAGAAATGTGGATTGTAACAGTCAATATTTGGCAAGTTGAATAAATATAAATATATAATAGAATTTTCTTAATTGAAAATTAAAGCCTGTTGTTTTCATTAGTGTCATAAGAAAATAGGTAAAAAGTGTTAATTATTTGAACAATAGAACAAAAGTACAAACCAAAAGACCGTGAGTAATCTTCTCGTGGATTACAATATTCACTGAAACCGAAATAGTGCCTGGCAAAACTATAGGATCTGGAGTCACACTGATGTCCTTGAAAACGATTTTTGAAGATGAATTACCACAATCTGACCATTCAAATTTTTTGAGACGTGGGTTGGGAACAATACTCTGTAAAACAAAAACAGATTTTGTTTTTAATATTTTCTATTTTTATAGCTTTAATAATATTAATAAAGAATGATGTCTGTGCGTATCTACAAATAAATGCTGAAAAAAAGAAAAATTGGTCATTTGGTCAGATTTTAGAAAGTGGGTTGTGATGCGAATTTTTCAACATCCTCTCTCTCATATATATATATATATATATATATATATATATATATATATATATATATGATAAAATATAGTTTTACGGTATGCTGTATTTATGAAACATAATGTCATCTCTGGATGTTGACTTCAATATCCACTGATATATATATATATATATATGTATATATATATATATGTGTGTGTGTGTGTGTGTGTGTGTGTGTGTGTGTGTGTGTGTGTGTGTGTGTGTGTGTGTGTGTGTGTGTGTGTGTGTGTTTTGGACACGTTTTGGATTAACTTCTACATTTATTCATTTCCTAAATTCCATTGACCAATGAGAAAACGACATACCCCATAACTTACATTGTCTATATTTATTTGAATGATCATTAAAAATCAGGCAAAACATGATTTCCTTCCTGGGTCCTTAATCTGCCTTTTGAATGAAATGTTTGTGGTTGAAATTTAGAAGATTTAAAACCTTCTTTCGCATTGATATTTTTAGAATTAGCGGTTAAAGAACCACCAAAATTATTTCTTTCTATGTGGATTGTTATAAATTCATTCTTTGAATTAACAAAAAAGCACTATTTTATTTACTGTCCAATCAGAGGCGTGAGATTATACCCTCGTAAATTTTTGAAGTTAAGGTCTAAGGCTTCTTGATTTCCTATATAAAGAGATTGGCCAACAGATAAAAATAAAATATAATCAGATTTCAAAGCAGAAAGAGGTTTGAAAGCAGAAGTCACACAAAGGGAGACGTCACCTGCTGGCTGCGAAAGTTTCGGCCGTTGTACGCTCCGGCCTTCTTCAGGTAGTTGGAATGTCGAACTGAACCCTTTAATTCGCTCACTGGTAGTTCCACATGCCATATCTAATGGATGTCAGTTATCTCCTGTTAATTCCCCTCTACAAGTTCTCCACCGCCTTAACCAGGTATTGAACTCACACTCTTTGGGTCCTGTCACTGGATCTAACTAACGGCTTTATCCACTTTGCCATGTGTCCTTGATGTATATGAATTTCTGGGTATTATAAACCTAATGTCTTCAGTAACAGTTTTTTTTACCAGTGCTCATATTGCAATTTTTGCTGTTATCATACATGTTTTTACCAGAGCTCATATTGCAATTTTCGTTGTTATTATTGATTTTCTCTGGCACTCCTTATTACTGGTTCCCATATTGTATTCATTTCTATGCTTGGTTGACTCAGGAGACTTTTGTGGCCACGCATATGTGCTGATTCCTAAAGTTTACGTATTTTACAATGATGTCTTTTGTCTATGATCTCATGCTGATCCCATAGAGGTAACTCAATAATTTATGACCCACACTAAAATAAATACATAAAATAAGAATATTTTGTGAAATAGAAATTTTAAAAAAGTAAAACTTACTTTAAATTTTAAAGTTTTAAAATTGAAGGGATGATGTTCAAAACCTGTTGAAATATAAGCAATGAATAACGAATTGGAAACAAGCGAATTTCTCTGTAAAAATAGGACAACTCTTAGAACACATGACCTTTTCATAATAATGTTACTTATAGACTAGCATAGATGAAAAATGGGAATGCTTAAAGTAAAAAAATTAAAATTATTTTTTAAATATTGGTGCAAAACGACTTATATTAAGCTTTTTAATTATTGATTCGTAAATATAGTTTCTACTAAATTACAAAGTCATCTAAAAGATATAAGGTGTGGGGGATTTTTAAACGATTTTTAAATTATTATAATTAAGATTTGTAAAAAATGAAAAAAATGATTGTAAAAATTCATTATTCATGGAATTTATTTTTAACGTCCTAAATATAACTCAGTTACAAAAGCAATTAAAAGGTTTTCTAATTAAATACTTTTATTACATTTTTAGTTTACCATTCGGAACAGATTTTCAGAAAACGAGCAAAAGTTTGAAAAAAAAATGGATGATTTAAATTCTCCAAGGAGTTCTGCGTATGTCCAAAGTTAGGACATACGATTTAATTTCTCGAAATTTCATGAAATTAAATAAGTGGTGTGTAATATATGTAAAAAACATATTTTTACCAAGATTTTCTAAAACAAAAAAAATTCAAAAATAATTTCATTCATTTATGAATAAGTTTCTGAAAATTTCATTAAAATTCGACAATTATTTGATTTTTGCAAAATTTCCAGATAAATTTGCTTTTTAACGCCCGCGCTAAATATCTCTTAGAATTTTCCCAAGTCGTCATAATTCCGTGTAAATGTACATGCTGAACTGGAATTAACAATTAAATTATGAAGAAACCTACCGTTTTGGAGTTATCGACAATAAAATTCGAACTCAGTCGCGTTCAGCTGTCGGCGATTACTGGCCTTTTTTAACTACATTCGGTGCGGAACATTTTGCGCGCGGAGGCTTAAGAGCCTTTTTACTGCTCTTAACTGAACTTCCTTGTCTAAAATTACTCTGCATTTAAGTTATGACTGGTTAATACCACTCGCGGAGGGGCGCTAAACCGATGTGCGACATGCATTCCTGTGATGTCATTCCTGTTAGAATCCAAGTTGCCACTTTTAATAAAATGAATACCAAAAAGAAATGATCTTTTTCGTTGATGCCGTTTCATGTAGTAGCGTGGGCGACATAGAACGCAACAATTACCTCCAGAAATATTTCAAAGAAGGATGTCATAATTACTGAAACATATTCAAGGAGTCGAAATAATATTCTAATCTACGGCAGAACTATAGAAGAACATGACGAAAGACTAAAAGCTGTTCTTAAAACAAGATGGTCTCAAGCTTAATAAAGCAAAATGCGAATTCAAAAAGACACGACTAGAATATTTTGGGCACATAATGTCTGGTGATGGAATTCAACCCAGCAAGGAAAGAATAAAAGCCTTTCAGACGTTACTTGCACCTACAAACTTAAGCGAACTACGTCGTAATCGGCATGATTAGGCCAGTAAGTCAGTTATGTGCCATGCGTGATACACGCTTAGGCGATCATGTATCTTTCGATACATGACTGACGAGGCAGACTTTTTTCCTGCAGTAGGTTGCCATTTCTTTCTGCGGTAGACCAGTTGCCATCCAAGGCTATAGAATTCGGTCTGTCCTGCTATTTACCTATAGCTGACGGGAGAAGAGGATTCATATCTTTCCCAAGGGTATTAGCACGTAAGTGAATGTAATGGATTTCGAACTCGGCTCTCCGAGTCCTTAATCCGAGCCGCTATCCATTACTCCACCGTGGCTCCTCCATGATTAGGTACTTAGGTAAATTCTTACCAAATTTGTCTGAAATAATACAGCCAAAGATGGAATTATTAAAAAAAGTACACTGTATGGGTATGGAATTAGCCACAATAGAAATCCTTTAAAAGAGTAAAGGAATTACTAACTCAAGCATCAGTTCTATCATACTACGATCCAACTCGACCTACAGTAGTTAGAGCTGACGCTAGCAGTTATGGTTTCGGAGCAGCTCTATTTCAGGAAATAGATGTAAATTTAAAAATAATAGCTTTTGTCTCATACACCCAACAGCGCTGAGAGGGAATATGTACAAATTGAGAAAGGGTGTTTAATTTGTGTATAGAGATGTGAGAAGTTTGACATATATCGCAGAATTCGAATCCTTTAAACTGTTAACAGGCCACAAACCACTTATACCGTTAATAATCACACATGATCTGTACAATACCCCGTTATGATGTGAAAGGCTTCTGATGAGACTAAGATATAACACTGCAGCAGAACACGTTCTAGGGAAGGCACTAGTTATACTTGATATACTATCAAGAAATCCTTTATCCGGCACCGATAGTAATACCAGCAAAGA
The DNA here is from genome assembly GCA_964036315.1 of Acanthosepion esculentum. Classification (NCBI taxonomy): domain Eukaryota; kingdom Metazoa; phylum Mollusca; class Cephalopoda; order Sepiida; family Sepiidae; genus Acanthosepion; species Acanthosepion esculentum. The sequence continues at coordinate 45,920,791 of OZ038505.1, forward strand.
TGTTGGAGTATAAACAAACTACATGGCAAGAACCATACCAGCATCAGATAATAAATTAAATGAAATAAAAATAGCAATTAAACAAGGCACAGTATTGCAGGAAATAATACACCTCACATGAAATGGATGGACACATAAAGAAGGTAGAATGAAGAAAGCATAAGGATATATTTTCCAAGTTGGAATGAATTGTCAATTCAGGGAAATTTACGATGGTTTCAAGACTGAATTGTCATAGCTGAAAAACACAGACCAGATATATTATGGACACTTCATAATGGGGCTAAACAAATACCGAGAGAGAGAACCAAACAATTGGTGTAGTGGCCTAAAATATCTCCGGAGTATCTAAAAAAAAATGCTCGTTTTGTAACATACATCATCCAATAAAACAGGAAAAATTATAAGTAACATCACTTCCTCAAGGTCCATAGCAAAAAATTAGTACAGATATTTTCACTCACCAAAGACGCAATTATATTGTCGCAATAGATTATTTTTCAAAATATAGACAAATAGTAAAGATCAATCCAATGACAAGCGATTATGTTATAGGGAAGTTGAAAAATTTCTTCTCACGTTAGGGAATTCCTATTGAACTTATCAGTGATAATGGGTGACAATTCACAAGTTATACTTTCAAAGAATTTTGCCAACAATTGTGAATTTAAACTCAGAACATCAAGTCTACATTATTCTCAAGTAAATGGAGAAATGGAAAATGCTGTTAAAACAGCTAAGAGAATTTTGAGACAATCAAACACATTTCGGGCATTAATAAATATCCCAGAATATGCCAATTCAAGCTACAGGAGTCAGTCTCACAGAATTAATTATGGGAAGGAAAATAAGAACCCCATTACCTTTACGTCCTAAAAAATTATAAGCAAGACAGCCTGATATCACACGAATCACGGAGAGAGACAAACTGGCAAAAACCAGAACGGAAAAGAATTTTAACAGATTCCATGGTGCCAGAGATTTACCAACTCTAAAAAGAGGCGATAGCGTTAGAATGAAATTAGATAAAGAAAAATATTGGAACACTGAAGGAACAATCAAGTCAGCAGACACTGACAACAGGTTGTATATTGTGACAACTAATCAAAGGGGTTTCCGATGAAAACATATTTCATTTTCAGGCTTTGAAAATAGACTTTTGAAAAAGAAACCATGCAGAGGTCATGACAAGGATTTTCAAACAAATACAAGAGAAAATACTGAAAAGCAGTCATCATGAGCCCTAGCAATCACCGTAGACGTCCACATGGGTCGCTACTCGGACCAATCCTCTTTTTATTTTACATAAATGATCTGCCTAAGAATATACACAGATCATTTATAAATACCTATGCTGATGATACAACGGATTTATAAGTGTACCTCCAAAACGCTAGATGACCAGAAATTGACATCTAATCTCTCTTCTGACGTAGCTCTAACGTTTCAGTGGGGGAAAACCCGTTCTTTGATATTCTAATACCTTCCTATTTTGTCACAGGTTTCTTCTTGGGTCGCTGGCATCGATGTTTTTGTACATTTTCAGATATATCAAGTGAAGCCACAGTCTTCTCCTTGGTTCATACCTGCCTGATCAACTGCTATAGCCAACAGGAATCACTTTTTCCGAGTGTACCAGCGTGATAGTTCCGAACAAAACAGACGCCACGTTGTGTCTACTCGTAATACTTGTAAACGTGTCCATGTTTTCTGATTGAATGAAGCACCGTGTCGCTTCTAACAAGTTTGGTTCTCGCAACTACTAGTGGTGCTGCTGTAATAGTGTGTTAAATCAGAATAAGTTTTTTTATTCTTCCTCTATTCACTCAATCTGAAGTGTTAGCATCCTCTGTTGATAAAGCAGAATGTTTTGCTCGTAAATTCTCTTCGAAATTAACTCTTGATTCATCTGGAGTATCTTTGCTTGACTTTCCACTTAGAACTGAGTCTCTATTGAGTGATATGCATATAACTCCGTTCATGGTTTCTGGATCCACACAAAGCATGTGGACTTGATGGTATCATTGCAATGGTTCTTAAAAATGTGCTACTGAACTGATACTTGTTTTCTCTAAACTCGACAATATATACCTTGCTGCTTTTTGCTTTCTTGCTCGTTGGAAATCATCTTTTGTAGTTCCAGTGTAAGAACTCGGGTGAACCGTCTGTTCCTTCGAACTATCAGTGTATCAGCAAATTACTAGAGGCCTTAATCAACTTTGATTTGGTTATGCGTCTCACATCGCAGGGTCTCCCTTCAGCAAAACAATATGGCTTTTGCTTCTCTAGGTCAACTGTTAATGTATTAACGATTATTGCTGAAAAAGTCTGTTACGCTTAAGACAAGAACTAGCAGCATGGCCCGGCGTTTCCCGCTCTTCATTCAAAAATCGTACGACCCATACAACAATCGCTATCACTTGACTTAAAATATTTTTGCCCTTCCTTGCCTTTAAAGGAGTGCCCTTTGCCGTGCTGATGTTGCTACATGCCTTACTTCTCACACTGCGAAGTTTTTAAGCTCTATACTAAACATTAAATCTGTTACGAAAAAAGAACTAAACAAAATGAACACAAAACGATCAGCTTTAAAAAAAGGAGTCGTAACTGGAAAAACCGAGTGAAAAAAGAATGTTAACCACAAATACTTTTTCACACCCAACCCAGTTCTGCGGAATCAGAATCAACGTTGAGTTAAAGCAAGCGAATGAGCCAATTGGAGTAAAGTGCCATGCAGATTTAAATTTTTCCCACTTGTGACGAATGCAGCTATCGATTTTTTTTTTTTGCATGCTAGCATGCTAGTCAGCTGTTGGCTCTCACGCTAACCAATAGAATCTGCCTATTCGTGGCAGCCAGCTATAGGCTCTCATTCTGGCCAGTAGAAAATGGCCGCAAACTTCATGAAAACTGCCGTAGAACCATGAAAAAATCGATTATTTCCACTATAGATGGGAGTTGGGAAATGCAAAGTCGGTCTTGGCCTTTTCACTAAGTTGGAGCATGTGCATGTAAATTTTGGTGCAAATCCGTCGAAAATTGCGGCCGTGCATTCGTTACACACACACACACACACACATACACACATACACACACACACACACACACATCCTGCCTTTTATAGATAGAGATGATGAAGCTCAGGATGTTGCTTTGGATATCTCAAAGGTATTTAAGACGATTTGGCATGATCTTATTTACAATAAAAAGCTTTTCTAATTAAATAATGCCATAGTTTTATTGGATTCATTATTTTTCAATTTAGAGCAGATTTTCAGTTAGAATAGCTCAAATTTGAAAAACAAATAGGTGATTTACAATCTCCAAGGACTCCTACTTTCAATAAAAAAAATCAGGAAATAGAAAGGTTTTGTGCGAAATTTCATGAAATTAAGTGGGGGTAACATATGTAAAAAAAAAGAAGTTTTTTACCAAAATTTTCTTAAAAAAACATTTTTAAAATAATTTCATTCATTTGTGAATAAGTCCTGAAAATTTAATTAAAATCGGACAATTATTTGATATTTACAAGAATTTCCAAATCAATGTATTTTCAACGGAAAAAAGCGCAAAAACGTCAATGTTATTAGTTAACCACCGCGATGACGTAAACAAAAAAAGATTTTAACCAAAATTTCGAACGTGTTAGAAAGGATTAAAAAATTTCAAAATATAATTACAAAATACTTTGGTTTTTCATTTTAATAATAACATAAACATTTTGACGATAAAACTTTATTTTTATTAATTTTGTGGCCTTTTCATTGCGCTATATGTTTTCCGCGAAAAAATGGAGGTACCTAGTTTTAAAAAGCGATGATTAGAATTGGAATAAAAACTAAACATATGAAAGTGGATTTATACATTATTTTTTGTTCTTGAGAACTGACAACAAAAATGATAAACACTATTTATTCATTAGATTGTTTATTAACACTATTTATTAATTATTTATTTATTGGAATGACTGGCAAAACATCGGGTAATTGCCACTTAATTTAAACTTTATAAAATTGTAAATAAGAAGGATTCACATATTTTGATAATTTATTAAATTTATGAATAAAAAATGTTTTCATATTTGTTTACTTATAAATTGGTAAATGATAAATATTGTATTGCATGAGTTCTAATTGTATTAGTTTTCAGAATATTGTAAATATAAAATTATTCTTGTAAATAAACAATCTAATAATGTTTAACATTTTTGTTGTATGTAAATTCTCAAAAATGTATAAAATCACTTTCATCATATATGTTGTGCATTGATATATAACAATAACACTGACTTCATTACAAAGTGAATGGATATGCGACAACATAAACATATAAAAAAAGTTCAAATAAAACACAAAATAATGAATAATTGAATGTATAAATATATTTAGATTTGGAATTCTTAATACAAAGTTGCATGTATTTGCTTACAAAAGATTATGTACCAAAAAACAATATGTCATTTTTGTACTTCTGTTTGTATCTGTACCCCACCCCCGAAAAAACATGTGCGTCTACTTGATTGACCGGCCCTTTTAAATTTACGCGCCTAACGATGTTTCGTGCAGGTCTCATCAGGTCACGTGACTGTTTTTAATTCTCGTGATTATCTATAATTAGTTTTCTATTAGTCAAGGGGATAGTAAAGGGAGATAACTTTTTGTCTCATAACATGATTAGATTTTATTCTAATTTTAATCAATGCTTTCTAAAAACAATAAACATTGCCGAAGGGTGAAGATAGTTAAAAAAGCGGTATCATATGAAAAAACGTCATTTTGACACTACGTCTTATTGCAAGCACGTTTCTTTACACAGTCTTTCTTAACAAATCACGAAATGAAAGTTTTCTTGGACAACCACTTTTCTAGATCTTTAATGCCGGTGTCCCCCAGGGCTCTATATTTTGAACTGACGTTGTTCCTAATTTTGATCAATGACTTTAGTATTTATGCCGTTGATACAACTATAATTTATTCTTGTCTTAAGTCTGATCGGTTCGATAAGGTCAGATTGGTAGCTGATCTCAAAAATAACTTACAATCTGTGACAAGGAATGGCTTGTGAATTTTAACACCTCCAAAACGAAACTGCTCTCTCTTAATCGTTTGAAAGAATCATTTTTGCTTTCCATCGCTGATGTTAACTTGCAGGAGAGTGATTTATTGTGCTTTCTCGGGCTAACGTTTTTCGCAGACATGAAGTGGAAAAATTGAAACAATTCCTCGGTCCTCCGTTAGGAAAGTTGCTGCACTGTGTCGTGCGAGACAATTTTTATCGACAGAATCTGTCTTACACATTCATAAGTCAACCATTCGTCCATACTTTGGATATTGCTGCCACATCTGGCTTATGTATTTATTGTTTATGTATTTAGAGATTCTTGATAAAATACCAAGCAGAATCTGCACTGTCATTGGTCCTGGCCTGGTATCTCGGCTTCAGTCACTTTCACATCACCGTAATGTAACTTTCCTGTACCTTTTCTATAAATACTTTTATGGTAATTGTTCGGATGAACTCTTCGATATTGTACCTAGATCTTATGAATTTAAGTGACGGCAAGAACTCACCAATTCACAGTTAAATTGGCTAGATGTAACCGGAAGTTCTATGCCAACAGTTTCTTTTCACGCACTTCTCGCTTGTGGAACTCTCTTCCAGCTTCTTGTTTCCCAGTCAACTTTTCAACTCTACAAAAATTTAAATGCATTGTCAATCGTTATCTTCCCTGTTCCCTATCCTTAATAGTGTTTTTTTCTCATATTCTCTCGCACCCCTTGCCTGTTAGTGACTTTATTGCCTTGCTTGCTGTGAAATTATTAAATGTTCGTGTAAATGCGCATCCACAACAGGAATAAAAGATTTTACTCAAAATTTATCTCTTGGAGATTATTCTTCATCTACGTTTTAATCAATTTGTTTCTTTTCGGAAGAAAATCTATTAAATTTAACGTACCATACAAGTGTCAAAGTAATTTTACAATTACTGTCATTATTACTATGACAACTTTTTATATTTTTAATCAATGATAAAGAACAAATAATAATAATAATAATAACATATATATATATATATATATATATATATATATATATATATATATATATATATATATATATATATATATATATATGTATGTATGTATATATATAGGCATTATATCTTCATTTAAGCATGTTTCATTGAATAATATAGACATATTATTTATTTTTATAATAATCCTTTCTAGTTCTCTAACTTCTTGATGTTATGTTGAAATTCATCAAGGAAGGCGCCGTACTTTCTGTTATCCCAAGTACTTTCTATCTCAACACCCCCACCCCCCGAGAACATCCTCAGGGGTGAAATGCGAAGACAAACTTAATGTAACTGTGATCGTTGTGATGGGGATTTTTGTAAACACGCGTGAACGCGCTCTGTTATAATTATTTTAAAATGTTAAATTTATCCGTTGTAATTACGATGATTTTTGTAAACAAGCGTCCACAATGTAAGAGAGCTAACCAGAGATGGTAAAAAAGCAACTGAAATGTTAGGCAAATGCATTTTCAAACATTGCTACCACACCCGTAATAAATTTTGTTCAGTGTTGGTTGGTTGATTTTGATATAGAGGGCTTCGAGATGTTGAAGTTTTTGTTTATTATTTTCGTTGTGTAGCATGTTGTTGTTGTCGACAAGAATGTTCCTGTATTGCGAAGGTGGATTTAATGTTAATGAATAAAACTAATGTTAAAATAGAAATATATTTTAAAAATCAGAACCCGAGGTTATGTGACCCTAAACTATTGGCCATTTAGCTTGTAGGTAAGTCCAGCGCTGAATAATGACAGTTCGATCAGTGCTGAGTGATCGTGCCAATTTGTAAAAAAATATTTAAAAACCTTATTTAAATACATCAAATTATTTTCTTTTTTTAGGTTAGCTTTAAGCTATTACTTTTAAAAAAAATAACATTTATTTTCAAAGAAGACATTTAAATAATTTAAAATTCTTTTAAAAAGTTTATTTTACCAAGTCAGTGGCGACCATGTAATTTATCTATTTTTTTATTATTTTTACTTTTCATACGTTTTATTTTCTTTCGTGTAAACAAAAAAGTAACAAACAAAAAAAGTAACTCTGAAAATCCAAAGATAAAATACACACTTCGCCGGGTTCCCTTTTTTATATTTATTAACTTTTGAATAATGAGAGCTTAAAATATCTGAAAAATAAAAATTAACTTATATTTGAAAAACACATGATATTGCCATGAACAAGATCATTTTTAAAATAATTCAAATAAATCTGCTGTGGAGACAAACTAAACCGATGGATTAAAAAAAGAATTATAATAATTTCAATGACCAACTTGCTTACCAGATTCTTAAGATACTGCATTGGATGCCTGAGGATTTCGCCAAGGGGTTCTATTTTTTTTGCCAAAGGTTTTCGAAGAATTTCAACAGTGTCATCTTGTTCTTGTTGAGGTATGAATTTTAAAACAGTCCACGGCAGAGCAGCAGAAAGGACAGCGAAGTTGGCGAGCAAAAGTAAAATAACACACAAATCTTTGTTCATCTTGGAAGATTGAAAATAAGTGATAGAAATGTCAAAACACAGCGGCTTTTATAAGCTGACTAGAATTAACGACACGCATCCGTGATCGTGACGTGATAGAGGAAGTAAATTATGTGAGAAAAATGTTTTACTGAAATATAAGAAATCAGCGCCGAAAATTTACAGGTGTTGAACTTAAGTTGAGGTCATAACAAATTACAAATCATGTAATTCCAAACATGGACAAAGTAGATACACCAAATGGTTTAAAAAATCACTTTTTTGAATTAATTAGAAGTGAAATAAAAAAAATGATTACAAACCTTTTGGATCTTCCAAAAAGCCGAATAAAGGTTGGTGAGTGAGTGAATAAAAGTCACAAGTTCAATCTGCTACAAACTCCTATAACAAACCTTATGCATTTTTCCTATATGTAATGAAGTTGTCATTTTGTAGAAAATGAAGACTCCAGAGACATAGAAATTGGAAATATCATATTTCTGTTTTGGGACCGATGAGAGCCTTCGAAAACAAGACATTGCAGTTTGTGTTACTTGCAGATGTTCTTTAGACAAATCGAAGGATTAAATCACTGCCAATGTTAATACATTTGCTCTTTTAAGTTATTAAATAAAATATCAAGAAAATATAGTTTTAACCAATGGTAAGTTAGAGAACTAATTCTTAATTTTTAGGCTCTGTTTGGAGCCGATTATTTTCTATACATTTCGATAACTTACCAAGTCTTCATTACCCAGTCTTCGGCAAACATTTCGTTCGTCTTGCACTCAACAACCTGCAGAAATTCCGCAGTATATTTTTTATTTTTTCACATTGAATTATCCTGCAAAAGAAGTAAGAGGCTACAAATGAAAACATTAAAAACTGACAAGGTTTTCCAGTTCACTGAAACAGACGTTTAACCCATGAGAACCTTATCATCTCCTCTTTCTTTCTTTCTTTCTTTCTTTCTTTCTTTCACTAATTAGGGATTTACTTTGTCCGCTACACCTATACCAATAATTTATACGCTGGAGACAGGAAAGGTAATTAGGTATTAAATTAGTTAACACGTGCGTAACGCACGTGTTAACTAACTTAATAACTAACCAAGGAACAAGCAGCAATAGAACTCAATACAAATATAACTACATTTGGAAGAAAAAAGGGTCAAATAAACTTCCAGTTGCTTCTTCTATTTTTATTTATTTTGCCTGTTGATGAATTACAACATCAGTTCTAGCAGTTTCGTTTTATGGCTAATTTTCTTTCAATGTTTTCTTGTCCTTTACTTCTTCTAATGTTAGTGGCAGGATGGCTGTCATATAGTTTCACAAGACAACGTATTAACAGCCTGCCACCACAAATTCAACAACTCCGACGTTCCAAAAACGAATTTATAACAGACTTATTTTTGAATACACCATTTTCATAATACCTGTACTACAAACATTTAAATCTGACACATGATATTTTTTTAAATACAGCAGTTAACTACACTATATATTTGAATTACTACAAACAGGAGGAACAGAAACCACAGACGCCTTGTTGACTGTACAGCAACCACAACTCATTCGACTCATGTAACATCTTTTTAGTTTCAACATCATGTTCGAGACCATATTAAGGACGCTCTAGTTAGATAAACTGCAGGTAACGTTGACACAGATGGATTCAGGGTTTTCCTGACTCATCAGTGGATCACGAGATAAATAAAATGTGGGTCGCGACAAACAAGAAAGAAAAAAATATGCAACTGAGAGCCAAGTGCAGAATATAAACAACTCTAAATGTTGCACGGCACTCAAATCATCGCTAGTTTTTCAGATAAGCTCGTATTATATTTTATTTTTCTTTAAATGTAATTATATATATATATATATATATATATATATATATATATATATATATATATATATATATATATATATATAGTCTGTTCTCATTAACATCTTGTACGTCAAACTCGTTGCGGATTATTTACTTTACTTTTGTGCCGGAATTTCCATTAAATTTATTTTTCTAAAAGTAATAATTTTATATTCATAGAAATAGTTAATGCAAATAGATACATGCAATTCCAATATGTGCGGATATATACATCTAAATTGTCGATGAACCTAAACAGAGTTTGTCTTTGATTTATTACACGTAGGCATAATGGTTCGTAATGCAAAATGTGGTTCTTGCGGTAAAGAAAGTTTGAAAAACTCTGGGATAGATGATGAGTTGAACAAACTGATGGACACAGTCGACAAAATTCATGATGGATACCAAGAAAAATGGCTTAATTCGATACAAATTTTCACATACTTGCAAAATGAGTGAATTCAACAGCTTTAGTCTACTATTGAAGAAACAAATGCAGGTCTTTCTCAGACAACGCCAACCTAAAGTATTCCAACGAAACTAAAAACATAAAGCCCATAAATCATAACACAATAATAACTGAAGAAATTTGAAGAAAAAGCAAAAAGAAATATACTAAAACTTGCAAAATTCAATGATAACAATTCAATTATCATATTTTCGAGACAGTAGCAACGACGACTAACGCTGAAGAGTATCAAAATTCTTTATTTTACATCCGTGATAACATTCTCAGATACATAATTTTAGTCGACACAGGACGACAGTTAATACATGCAACATCCAAAATACATTCAGTGAAAGGTTCAAAGATCGATACAAGAAAATCTCTATGGAATACGCCGTGAACTATTCTGGCTTTTTCATACAAACTAAAGACCCGACCGACACGAATACTTAGCGAATATTATCTTGCCAACTTTGACTTATCTGTGAATATAACTAATCGAATACTAACTGATAAACAAACGAAATTTTCAATTCATGGAAGTAAAATCATGTTACATTTCCACTGGAATTGGTTCAGTTTTACCTGAAAATAAAACTTTCTGGACACTCCTTCAAATATTCCCTGATATCACAGCTCCTTGCAAATTGTTGTTTAGGGAAAAAGTGTCCTTGCCGACACTGGAGTTTGAACACAGATCACCAATGAGCAAACACAGTTGATTCCATTTCAATAAGTAGACAACGTGGTCACAAAGAAAAGGTATATATGGGTCTAAGTGACCGCGATTCTCTATACTATCCCCGGAGGATAGTTCGAATGGATGAGCTGCGACATGTATTCATTTACAAACCACTTTATTTTTGTCTGACAACTGGACGCTAGTTGGAGCTTTTTGATTTAGATTGTGTTGGCTCGTCGTAATAGTGTTTCGTTGATAATTGTTTTTCTGCCTTGTTTTTGACTATTTCTTTTTCCGTGTTTTTGTGAGGGGAATAGCCTCCCGCCGTGGTGAGGGTACCACAGGAAAAAGAGCCGTTGGCCACAACATCGACAGCGCCATCAACATGGACCTAGTTACTACAAGGGCCTGAGAGAAGAGTACAGCTCGTTCATCTCATGCCATGAACCTTTGCCTGTGCCTAGAGGCAATTACAACAATATCTATCTCCCTGTTGACGGCCGACGTCAAAACGCGGAAATTCATTGCTGTCAACAGGGAAGAGGTCGTCAAGGTCTTGAACATTAGGACCAAGGTGTTGACCCGCAGGTCAAATGCTATGTGGGTCATCCTGCTAGCAACAGAGGTTGCTGCAAAAGCGTTGGCCAACAGCGTGCTCACCCCTAAGAAGCTCAGGCTACAAACGGAGTACATCGACAATCGGAAGACCCGGATTAACTTGTATGGGGTATCCATGTACATCTCTGAGGGTCATTTGGGGGCTTTCTTCTCAGACTATGGTTCTATGGAAGGGGTTTCGTCCATCAAATGTAAGGTAAGCATTGCCACCACTGACTATGAAGACATGGTGACATTGACCTGTCCAAAATTCAATGAGGTCCCCAACGTTATCACCTGCACCGACCGAAACATCATGGTGTAGTTGAGGGCCGACGTCAGTACTGCTGGGCTTGTGGTGCAGCCAGTCACCAGGCAAAGTTATATCCGGGCAGAAATCCGGCACCACAACCTCAACAACCAAAAGAGCAGCCCAGGACGGAAGAACCAAAGAAGGCTCCCAATGGTTCTGGTGGTGAGGAAAGGAGGCAAGGCGGCAACACTCCAGCAGGATGTCTCGGAAAGAGGAGCTGCCAAGCGACAACAGCAGCAAGCGAAACAGCAGCAAGCGAAACAGCAGCAACAGCAGCCTAAGCACAGCAATAGCCTGAGCAGCAGCAACAACCGTAGAAGTCGCCGGAAAAGCTGCAGCAACAGAAGTAGCTGGTGCAACCCAAGCAGCGGCAGCTGACAGAGCAGCAATCAGGAGCTCCAACAAAGACAGCAGCAGGAGACTATCCAGCAACAGGACGAGTTACCGCAGCTGGATCTCTACATAGAGGTAGAGGAAGTGCCTTCGCCGTGTTCATCCTTACTGAAAGGGGGGGGGTGAAGAGGATGAAGAGGACCCGAAGGATACCAAAAGGGGGAGGAATTGTGATCGTAGTAGGGCGGAGAAGGCCCTGGTAGCTACTGAGAGCCATTCCGTTCCTGTTTCTCTAGCAAAACATCACACCCAAGATAAGGCACGGAGCCTCCCTTCCTCCCCCTATAGGGATCCGTTTTCTCCCTCTCCCTCCCTAACCCTATTCAGGAAAAAGACAATTGAAAAAAGAAAGAAAAAACTCTTCCTAAGGGGGGAAAACTGTGTGTCATTGACAGGCAGGCCCTCGAGAGGGACCTTTCTTCTCAGAAGAAGGCCCTCTTGAGGCCGCTCTTTAAATGTGCTTCTGTGGATGGAAAGTCTACAGAAGATCCCCGAAATTTCCCGAAGGCTCCTGGGGTGATTACACTCATAAGAAATTCGGGTGGTGAGGTGTGGGATTACCTGGCGGAGATGAAAAGTGTATTCCCGAACATCAGGATGGTACTGCTGGAGTCACCTGAACTTTAAAAAATGTCCAATTTTTGCTCGAGGAGGGTCCCGGTGTTGCTCCACCCCTCCTTATACTTCTATCAATTTACTTATCATTGGCAAAACATTTTCGACATATCCTGAAAAGTTGTCATTTTTATTTTCACCATAAACCGTCTACATATGCCTTGTACAGTAATTCACTATGTGAGATGTGTCACCTGAGTTATATTTCAAAGAAATCTGTTACACCTCAGGCAGAGAAAGCATTGTAGCCCACACTCTTTTCAGATCGAAAACCGCAACCATCAATTCAAATGAGTCAAGTTATGAAACAATCGCCCAAGAACAGAAGAAAAAATCTACGCAATTACAAGTTCAACGGGATACATAACTTCAGTTACGTGAATTACCGATTCGGAAATAAATACTTTCTTGTGTGATATGGTGAAAGGTCATTCCCTATAGTGGTACATAAATACTACTAACTTTTTTATGGTTTATCACAGACATTTGGCCAAATATTCCCAGGGATATCCAGCAATGAACACAAAGTTGTATACAATGTCAGAAACACAAAATGAATATACTAGATCACTACTGGCGCATCTTAAACTGAATGAAAGATTCACGAACTTATATATTGACTTTGTTCGTTTACATCCCAACGATCATGGATTCATTTATCTACTGATCATTATGGTCCATTTTGGTAGATGATCTGCTGCGTTTGAAATTAAAGGCATTTCGGCAGAGACGATAGCCAAAACCATACAAGAACAATGGATCACAACATACGGTGTCCCTTTAATAATAACAATTGTCAGGAAAACGCAATTTCAATCCGTGTTAATCCAGGAGTTCATAAACTTGTGAGGATGTTAAACAGATTAAAATTACATCGTATCACTCATGCGCCAGTGGTCCAATAGCGTTTCGACGGGTAGCTTAAAACTGATCTCGCAGCTAATGTGAAACCATATGACTGGTGGACAATATCCCCACCACACACACACACACACACACACACACACACACACACACACACACACTGTTATCTGTACGAAACATAATCAAAGAAGATGTAGGATGTATTCTCTCGGAAATGGGTTTCAATACCGCTTAGATTTTATCGCTCATTATTTCGAGCCTGATTATATATCACAATAGGTGATATATGATCACCTATTGTTGAAGCCTTTAAAATCAGAATGAGCAAGTCAACGATAACGAGGCGTTTCAACAAATAATTGTACATCCCTACAGACAACATACGTGTGGAAGCATTTTTACCTAATGATGCAGTTAAAAAACTATTCCCTAAATACACGAGAACATATCAAGTAATTAAGAGACATGATAAATATTTCACAATTCCTAAACAGATTTTTTAAAACCAGGGTGTGTCTATCAAGACAATGGACCACCTTTGCTGTAATAGCAACCTCAAGCAGTAAAGCACTATCGGAGTAGAGATTTCTGTTTGCGTATCTCTGCTCAAACAAAGCCCATTGTACTAATTTTTGGAATGAAGACAAAACATCCAGTTGTCGTATAAGCAATGTGAGGTTTATCATGAAAGATATTAGAGGTTATCAAAGGACATCAAAGAACATAGCATATCGCTATAACCAAATGATGCAATTTGTAGCAAAATGAACTGAAGTATTGAGATGACTTTCAAGCACAAATATATTTTTGGCCTCACAAATCGTAGATTGTATTAAATTCAATGGGGTGGGGGTAGTTTGTGGCCTTAATTGTAGACAAACAATTATGATATTAGAAATAAATTCGTACGTGGAATCGGAAGTTGAGAAAAAGATTTAACTAAACTCAGCGCAATTCCATTGTGACACTATTTAGCTATGGTAATTGGCTAATTAATTAATCCTAGAAATTAAAAACGGGAAATACTTAAAGCAAGGAGCTAGATCGAAAGACATACCGAGCGACATTATTTTTTTTTAACAAAAGAAAAATGGCTAAAAGATTTTATTTCATTTACGAAGAAAGATATTTACTTTTCGCAGTAGACAGAAAATTCGTAAGAGAAGCAGATTTCGGATTCTGTCAGAATTAATTAATGTCATGATAAAAAGGTGACACGAAAAGGGAGACGGAAATACGGGGAAGAATTGTGATTCACCACACACGTGGCAATAATAAAAATTTCGATTCGGTCAGCTGCACGTAGGCAGAAATAATCGAAATCAGGTTATCTTGGACTCCGACGAGGGAGGCCGGTCGTATCAGTACAGATCTTGATATGAAAAAGGAATCATTGTTGTTATTTATTCAGACTGTTGGCGACAGACTCTCTGTCACCAAGAATGGGCATCTGGAGATTAAGACACTTGATTTCAGGTGGAAACGACCACCCAGTTAAAAGTTGACTGCGATCCTTAATGAGTCGGCGGAAAATTTCGCTAATGAATTCCAGGTGCCCCAGAATAAGATAAAAATTTAATGACCCGCAATATGCGATTCATAAGAATTCTGGCCGATAGAAAAGAAAGAAAGAAAAGGGAAGATAATTTTTTTCTTTGGTCGATAATGTAAACTAATGCCAGGCTAGCCACACCCACACCGCCAAGAGATCATTGGCCTTGTTGTAGCATGGGTGATAGGCGGAGGTGATTGTATGAGAAAGAAGGGAAACTTGTTGACGCCCACTGAAGGGATTGGTATGAGATACCAATATGCGAAAGGAAGAGTTTAGCAGGATAATTCTCCTCCGACCTCTCCTCATAGAAGGGGGAGAACCCCTCTAACGCAGAAAGTAATTGACTTCCAAAAATGGGAAGTGATACATTTTCCTGTCCGAAGACAAAGAGAATCCTTATTGGGGATTTGGAATTATCGAAGAACCCAAACCACGTCCGGCCCCCACACCGGGTTTTGGTCGTCGTCCATATAAACGAATGTCCCCGGGCGTTCAAGAGAGTAGCGGTTCCAGAGGCAGTTAAGTTGAGTTCGAGAGACAGCGGGCTCGGAGAATAGCGCCTCGCAGGAGCTGACCGAAAGATTTCCACGCCTTTCGACTTTGACTTCCCACCAAAAGCAAATTTTAGGGAAAGAACGACTTGGATTCCCCACCAGATGCAAGTTTTACTGAATATCAACTTAGATACGAAAAGCGGTTTATTGAAAAACAACTTAAGATATCAAAACTCGCTTAAGAAACGCAAGAAGTGTCGCGAATCCATAGAAGCGGGCTGGGAGAGAGACGCACTCTTGTATTCAACAGACAGATATGAAGATAATTGTTATTTCTCAACACATTTGAACCTCTTGAGTTTGTTTCATTATTTTTCTTTTACATACACTTGTGCGGTATCACCTTCACCCCGGATTCAGCTTGCACTACGTCCCGACGCCTGATTGATTTCGTCTACCTAAGATCAAATCACAACGTGGGTAGGTTAGACTAGAGATCAAAGCAGTCACTTCGGTGATCAGACGTTGCAGGCGAGCTGAGAACGACAAAGCTGATACCGAATCTAACCAGACACTGGGAGGTCAGTGTCACACATTGGGGTAGTGATCGACGCTCGAGTGGTTGTGGGTGTCACATAATTGGTGCTGCGACCAAGATATCGACCGCGACCACCCAAACCATCCAGGGGTTACTTCCACACCATGTAGTTGGTGGTTTTAAAAAAACAACGTTTAATAGGGTCTATTTTCCCTGGACTCAGGTCACCTTTAAACACACACGCCTGTCCTGGGCAGTGGGTAGCAGGTAACTGAAGTGATTGTCAGTTATAGTCAAGAATTTCAAATTTTATTACTAACGGAATCTAATTCACCTGTTTAATTATTCCTTTTTCTCTGTTGCATTTTGCTACATTATAAGTAGAGTGAAACCTTTTTTCTCTTCTTCTTCTTTGCTTTATACTTAATTAACTATTTTAATTACTTTTTTTCTTTCAGTACATATTTTTATCCATTATATGAGTAGTGAAACCATTTTTCACTCTTCTTGGCTCTATATTACAGAACAAGACCCAGTGGTATTTAACTTTCTTAAGCGTCTCCGAGGAACTAATCGGCCCTTATGAGTGGGGATACTATCTATCTGGTAAGAACAGGTGATCATTAGATTAGTTTTTATGTTCATGGTCTGTTTTTCTGCCAAAGAATTACACTGTTGGCGGTAAATTGGCATGTGGGGAACGCTAATATATGTCATTTATAATCCAAGCAAAAATTACATCCTGTGCAAAGGTTTTTTTTTACAAATTTACACTTTACCTCAGGCATTCGTTCATATTTGTCTTTCTGTTGCCATTTATATGTCGACAATGTTGTGCTATTTCTAATGCATCACTTCTGGAAGAAAATCTCATTAATGTAAAAACTTTGCTTCCAATATCACCCAGAAGCTCCAATGTACACCATATCAGACTCGTCATCTGCCTTCACAGTACCTTGATATAACATATTCTGCGTGAAGCAATCAACTTCAAAAGGTTTCTTCAAACTCAGTGAGTCGATATAGACTATTTGGATAATCTTTATTTACAGATTTAATTCTTGACATAGGATTAATAAAAAAAAAACTTTTATTCTGATGAAGAAGTGAATCTTTGTCTCTCAACATTTTGTAAATATCGTAATGTGTTCCAAGTTTATTCGTCATGTCACATCTTTCAAATTTAGATTTATTCGGATGGCAAAAATACCAATACAATATCGTCCTAGCATCGTTATTAATAAATAATTTCCTGTAACAGTAACCGTTGCAATGTGAATGCGACTGGTCTTCCCCCTCCCCCCAAACGAGAAAAACATAAGTTCGTTATTGAAGGTAATAGTTATACTCACAATCACTGCAGCACATTTCCATTATTGACTATAAATTACCTCTCGTGGGAAAATCCTGTTAGTAATAGTAACAAGTTTAGTAGACTGTAAATAACCGACTTAGAATTCCTATTACACACCGGTTTTTCTACTGTTCCGATTGAAAAGTTGATAGACTGTGTGTGTGTGTGTGTGTGTGTGTGTGTGCGTGTGTGTGTGTGTGTGTGTGTTGAGTAAACGCCTCGTCACGTCTGAAACGAATATCGAGTCATCAAGGATGAAAACATTTGTTTGCTGTCGACAGCAAACAAAAATGTTATAAAATAACATCGTATTACTTTAAAAAATTTATTTAGTATGTGTCATTGGGATTTCAATTTCTGACAGATTTTATCAAACTCTGTTTGCTACCAGTGTTAATTCGTGGGCGCTCAAGCGGAAACAGACAAATAAAAATAGCTCTATCAGATAGATAGATAGATCATGATAAGAATGAGACATACAGACAGAAAAACAGATAGATAGATAGATAGATAGATAGATAGATAGATAGATAGATAGATAGATAGATAGATATGAAATGAAAAGAATGAGATATATATGAACAAAATTAGATATATTTAATTTATGTATTTCATAATGTTTAAATTTATTTATGGAGAATAAATGACAAAAGTTGTTTTTTGATTCCTTCTGCCCAGTTTTCATCATTCTTCTTCATTTTCCTGGCGTCTAATTGAAACTTTCCAATTTCATCAATTATCTTTCTTTTAGGCTCAGCTTCAAACTAAGACAACCCATAAAAGCTCCTTTTCGAGTCAACGTCAGTTTGATGGAATAATCTCCTGTGGGGACCGAGAAAGATGTGATTTTGAATTCACTGGGCGGTAAAAAATAAGTTCCCTGAAAAGTAAAAAAAAAGGAGAAAGTCAGTCTTTTAATTTATATATATATATATAATTATATATTTGAAAATTATAACATAAATATGTTATAAAATCACTACAAAAATGTTATAATTTTCAAATAAATAATTATATTTGCTCTACTCTGTATTGAGCACTCTTTTAAGAATAGTAATTGTTGGTTATTGGAATTTATTCCGTATACACCAATCCTATACTTGGGTATATATATATATATATATATATATATATATATATATATATATATATATATATATATATATATATATATATATATATATATGAGAATTCTAAATGTTATTGTTTTATTGATTTTTCTTTCGAATTCTTCTGTCTGACCTGATTTAGCGAGTATAACTAGTAAGTAACAGAACCGTAGTAATTTATACGTAGTTACTAATATTCAGTTTCGATTCTTTAAGAACCTTTGAACCAATCTATTTTCTCGGAATTAATTAACTTTCTTAATTCGTTCTTTTTTCACAATTTATTCTAATAGTTATTAAACACAATTAAGCTTTCTCTTTCGTTCTCTCCACTTCTAAATCTATCAAGCCGACTTGGTGCATTTAAATCTTGAGCTTGAAATCTAAGCGATGCAAATGAGTCTTGCGACTTATATATATAAAAAATGCATTTTATTGAAACCAGCAACTTTTATGCAATGCACTACTTTTTCTTGGTTTGAAAATTGGAAAATTAGGAATGATTTAGGTTTCATCTTCTGAATTTTGCTGAGGAAAAAAGTCTGAAATATTTTACCATTTTTACTACTTACCTTTTTAAAGGGACACTTGCAAGGAATATTATGTTTAATGAATGGATCTGGACAAGTGGTTATTTGGGATAATAAATTACATAGGTCATCATAATGACAAGATCCTACATTGTCTACACAAGGGATTTCAATGTAAATGGGTCCGATTTTCTTTTTCATCACGACATCACCCTGCAAATTAAGAAAAAAAAAATAAGATGTCACAAAAGTTACATAGGGAGGTGTTGAGCGGTTCTCGGTTCGACCAAATTAGAATTAAAGAAATTCTGATATTTGGTCAGGACTGGGGAAGTTGGTTGAGCCGAGATCTTTTCAGCACCCCTTGTATAAATTATGCGTGCTTGATACATTATGCTAATAGATAGATAGATAGATAGATAGATAGATAGATAGATAGATAGATAGATTAAATTTAAATGCAATGTCATTCACTATCTACTGTCCTCCTGATTACTTCTTCCTCTTACCGCTCATTATTAATGTTTCAGTTCCTAACTCTTACACACCTTGTAACCATTTGTGTTTTAGAGTGAGTTCCTAAGCGTGGTTTAGATGTGGCACAAGGCCTAACATATGGGGCACCCAGTGAGGATCGAACTCACTGTTCAATCGTAATCAATCTAGCGAGACAAGCTTGCTATCCATTACACCACGTCGAAGTGCCCTAACCATTTGTATCTTAGTGGCTTTACTATCTTGCATGAGATGATACCAATTAAAAAGAAAAAGTAGCTAGCCAGTTAGCTAGCTATATAGAGATATAAACAGGCTGGCATAAATATATTACGTCATATTTTATTATGTAAGTTAATTTTTTCACAATAAAATTGAATATATAAATATAAAAATATTTATACAATTTTTAGGATATACTTATAATTAACCATTTGATTTTCACCTTATGATATCTATTTTTATCAGAATAATTCATCATCATCATCATCATCATCATCATCATTCCCATCACCGAGTATGGTCGTAGGGCCGCTGCGCAATTGAATACCTAACCAGTTTCCTCTACATATCTGGGTTGAAAGCCTAGGAGATACTCATTCCTGCACAGCATATCTTGAGCAAGTATAACTGGCGTAGTCCGTCCCTCTCCAAGTCAAACCACACTCGATACCCTTCATCTTGAAGGCTTGCCTTTGTCACGAACACCTGGCCGTTGATTCCATTAGCGAAACTCTCCTCTCTGGTCGTTGACTTCAGTCTAGGAAGCCCTCCTCCCAACGATACTGTGTAATTGTAAACATAAAAAGTGCCCTCACGTAGCTCTCTACCGAGAAAATGCTTTATTCGTGCCGATGACAAGCAAACCCTGTGAACGACTTGCTTCACGCTCACAGCATAACGAAAGGTCAAAATAAACGCTACAACAAGAAATGAGGGCTCAAAATCTGTTTCCAATAAATGTAGGTGTCTGCTCAATTTGTGTGGATAGGTAGGTGACACTGGATATCAATCATATCAGACTTACAAATCAGCTGTTCCCTTCGATACTTCCATCGAACAACTCTCTGCCCATCAAGATGCGCAACTGACAAGCCGAACGGACGTTTTCGGAACGACCCGAGAGACAGTCTGGCTCTGTGTACAGGCGGTTCAAAGTTAATGACTTCAATCCCAACAGTTACTGTTAAGGGACCGGAAACCATTGATGTACGGTTTGTTGTCGCTTGATCCCCAAAATTTTAATAAATTTACCTATCTATTCTTTTATTCCCTTTCAGTCAAGTGAAGACCATATCATACAGGTTTATCGCTAGTCATAAAACACGAAACACTTAAGATCGGGATAAAATCTCACAATTTCTCCTATATATGTCTCCCAATCATAATATCATATAATCACCACACTAGCCGCGTCCATAGCTATGGATCCCAGTCCACTCTATTGTGCTAGACGGCCGTGGACTCTGCAAGAAGGTTAATCCACCCTTTGCTATGTCTTGTTTTTAATCCTGCTGGATTTATAGATACGTTTCTCATCAGAAAAACGTAGTGGGTGAACCGGTTTAATCGCCGATGACCCCACTAAGCGGCAGGTTGTACTGGATCATATTGTACTTACTCAGAGTGTAAGAAATAATTACAATAATTTATTTGGCAGTGCGAGATGGTGTTATGCAATGCGAGAATTGTATGTCATATTGTAAATAAATATATAGACAATAATATATTTATTGCAAGAAATTTATTAGTATAAGGAATGAGAAATTGAAAACATTAGCAAGAGAAAAATAAGAAAAATGTATTTAAATCTTTCACAAATAGAGATTTGAGAAAAGTGTAATAAGAAAAATGGAATCACCAGCAAGAAAATATTTGAAAAATTTGGCTTTGTGAATGCATATAGAGAGAAAAGATGAAGAATATTAAAAATATTGACGAGATATGAAAGCAACCAATTAAATAAACAGCATAAACAGAAGGGTGTATGTTGATCGGAGAATTACATAAAAAATGCTCTCTCAACAATAGTTTTTGTGATGAATGTAAAGCCAAATTAAAGGGATTTGGTGTCTAGTTTAATATATTCTTTAATTTTAAAGTTTCTTGCTTATAACCGGTATCATTCAGAATTATTTTCCAAGAACTTACAATAATCTTGACACTATCATCAACTTTAAAGGGACCTATCATTTTACTACTTATTACTACTAGCCCAAAACATCACTCTACCACTCCTCTTTTCTCCTTTAAATCACAGTGGCTGGCTATTTCCATGCAGCGCCCAAACTCTACTCCAACTATCAGGTCCCTCAACATTCATCACAAAAAATTGCCGTTGAGAAATCAACTGTCATTATTTCTACCAAAATTCTCTTTGTGATATTTACTTAATTATGGAAATTTAGTTTTACCGGTATTATTAGTATTTTGCATCTTTTCTCTTTGTTTACCCTTTCAACGCCAGCTTCAAATATGTTTGGCAAATTAATCCACCTGTATTGCTTCTTAACTTGTTAATTTTTCTCAAATCGATTTTCTTAAAATACTTAAAGCCAGTTTTCTTGTTCTTATCTTGCTAATGTTTTCATTTACTTTTTTGATTGTTTTGTGAAAAATTTAAATCTGAATATATATATATATATATATATATATATATATATATATATATATATACTTTTCAGCTTCAAATTTTTACGTGTTAGTAACATAGAAAATATAATTAATTCCCACAACATCCATATCTTAAGAAAATTTCACGGCAGTGAGTCACGGGAGAACAAACTTCCTTGTAGCTGTAGAGTTAAGGCTGTTTGTCCAGTGGGAGGGATTTGCACTTTTGAAAATGTGGTATATGAAGCTACGATTTTTCCAAAGGAAAATATGAACCAGAAAAAAGTTTACATCGGAATTTCATCAGGAAATTGGAAACAAAGTTTCTATAATCACCGGCATTCCTTCAACAACGAATCCCTGAGGCAGCAGATAGCCTTGTCAAAACACTATTAGGAACTTATTGATGGAGGCTTCACCCCACAATTAAAATGGAGGATTTTCTGTAAGGCTCGAACCTCCAACAACTTCAAGGACAGATGTGATCTCTGCATTTTAGAAAAAGTCCTGAAAATTAAATATGAAAACAACATCGAGCTACTTAATTAACGAAACGAGTTTGTCTTCAAATGCAGACATAAGAATCGCTTCGGATTTCTAAAATAACATCAATTTTAAAGAAAATTAAGTCAAACGTGTGTTTTCAGATGTTTTACATGTATTTGTGCATATGTATATATACGTATGTGTAAACACATTTACGTGAAAACATGTGTTGATGGATCCGAATACGTGTATGGACGTAGGTACATATGTGTATGTCTATTTATATGTGTATATAGAAGAATGTGTATTGATGTAGATATAGGGATTTGTGTACGTTCTCTTGTTCTCTCCTTTCTTTTCTCCTGTTCCCTTCTTTTTCCGTTTTCTTTGTTCCATTCTTGCCCGGTGAACAAAAGGTCAACACTACTACTATCCTAGGGACATATACCTCTCTCCTTCCCTTTATACTTTGTTGAACTATTTTGAAACACAACTTCCGTTAATCTTGTTTTTCGTTTGATTCCTGGAAGAATTTTTTAATCCATTCATTGTTTTGAAACCGCTAGGTCTGACGAAGCAAAATCGAATTATCGATTTCGCGAAATAAAATATACCATAACTTTCTGAAGTCTCCGATTTGTTAATTAATTATTACTTGCTCTGTTTATTACATTGAGCTCTCGGGTTTTATATTGCTTGGAATTATCCATACGGATTACTAATTAACTTTATGTTTCATTAAAGGTGATAGACAAGGTACTACGATTAAGCTTTTTATTTAATTTTTCTTGTGTTCAAACAAGTGTTTTCTTTTTTAGACATAGAGTGTGTAGAAACTGTCCAAATGTTCTGTAATTCCGGGCGCTTTCGGCTATACTTTTAGCCATTATCAAGGATGATTTTATTTTTCCAATTTAATTGGGTGTTTGGGTTGTGTGTATGTTTTTAGTGTTATAGACATGTTTTATTCTCCGAACACAGTTAGCCAATTGTGGCTGTGTTCGTAGTTAATATTATTAAGAGTTGGCTTTTTCTTTTTTATTATTGAGGCTTCCATTATTTTTAATCTTTTTTTACATGTGGATGAAGTTATTATGGGTTCTTTTTCTACTAGTATATTTTGGATGGACTCTGGTAAGTTTGTGTGTGTGTCTAAATGGATTCTAACAGAGCTGTGGTCAGATAGGTGTAACGTAAGGCGTCTGCAGAAAAACAAGACCTGCCCACTGGATTCCAAATGCATGTCTAAAGGCATTGTTTAAAAAGCTAGTATTAAACATAATGGCAAAACTAAATTTTATTTTGGTTCCACTGCAAACCTCTGGAAATCCTGTTATTACCAACATAAAATGACGCTTACCAATAGCCAATATTTCAACAACACTGCACTCACTAATTTTTTCTGGGAAATTAAGACGGAAAATTACATCCCATTAGTAACTTGGAATTACATCGCTAAAAACAAACCTTTTAGGGACAAGGGAGACAAATGTAACCTGTGCCTCTTGGAAAAACTTATCATCCTTAAACACATTGATAACCTGAACCTGCTGAACAAACGAAGTAAACTTATGAATACATGCATTCATAGAAAGAACTTTCTTCTCAAATGTTTCGATTCTAGTTAACCTAATTAATCTAACAGTTCATAGAATTACCCCCTCCTTGTCTTTGTTTTTGTTTTTAACCCTTCGCTAAATAACTTTACTCTATTCACTAGCTTGTATTTTTTTCACCATCGCCTCATATATATTTTCACTGCTATTCTCTATTTTATTTTACTTCTCCATAAATATACCGTTATGTTTCTAATATTGTTTCTCATATTCCCATATTTATGACTTTATTCTTCTTAATTTTATATTAATTTCATATTTTATTTTTGTAATTATCTATTATATATTTTAATTATTCTTATATTTATAAATTTTTATTATATATTTTTATTTCTCTTATTTTTACATCTATAAATATTTAATATTATATATATATCTGTGTGTGTGTGTGTTTCTTATTTTTATCTTTTTCTTTTTTGTATTCTTACTTATTTATAAATAGTTATTACACTTTTTACTTTTCTTACCTTATCTATATAGAGTTATCCTCTTAATTTGCTATCATTATAGGTACCTCTATGAGATCGCTAAAAATGAGCATAGGATGATGAAAAAGACCCCAAACTTGACGAAAACAAAATTTTATCGTCAAAATGTTTATGTTATTATTAAGAGGAAAGAACAAAGTATTTTTTAATTATTCTTTTAACATTTGTTCTTCTTTTTAGAACATTCTAACTTTTGATTAAAAAAAATCTTGTTTCTCTTTGTGTCAGCAGAAGTACTAAATAACTATAGCATATTTTAGCGCATGTTTTTTAATGACAGACATTAACTTGGAAAATCTTGCAAAAATAAAAACAATTGTCGGATTTTAATGAAACTTTCAGAAACTCTTCACAAATGATGGAAATTATTATAAATTCTTTTTTAAAGTCATGGCACAAATACTTTTTTATATTCATTATCCCCACCCATAACTAATTTTATGAAGACTCTAGAAATTCAATATTGTAAAATTTAGTGATTATATTAGTTAAAAACTTTGAGGAAAGCAAATCATGTTTTTTGTTTTTTCAATCGGACTCCCTCTACTTGAAAATCGGCTCTGAAATGTAATATACAAAACTCAAAAAAACAAAGATTTTATTTAATTTCAAATGCTTTTAGTTGTTTTTATAAATATTGATAATATTGTTTAAAATCAAAAACTTTTTCGTTGAAAACTTAATTTTTAAAACAATTATTTCTTATTACTTAAACTATTTTATTATTTTTACATTAAAGTTGTTAAATATTCTGAAGTTAGTGAAAATGATGTACAGTTTAGTTAGTGGTGTTATTAAGTAGATATATCTTTACAGATTATAAATTGTAAAGCTGGTTACAATCAGCAGGCCCCCACTATAATTATAACTAAACTATAAATCTAATTTCAAATGGCTTTTGTGTCCATAAAACGGCTGTAATTCAAATGTATAGAATACCAGCATTAATACAATAAAACGTCACGTTATTTACGTTAATCTTTGTTCCCCGCTGTTACGGCCTTTATTTTTGCGAATTGTCCGTGCGAAAGACATGTGCAGAAGTTAATTGGATTTTTCAATTTCAACTGAGAAGGGTACCTACAAGTATTAGTATCATCTTATGAAATTTATATGATCTTATTTTTATATTATCTCTGTTCTAACATTTTTCCATAAATGAAGTATCAAAATTAATAATAAAATGAATGGAAATACAAATAATACCGTAAAATGTAATAAATGAACATAAAATTATAGTATTTTATGTACACTGCTGATAAAATTTCATAAGAAAGGTACCTATTAATTAATTAGATACCTTTCCTATGGAATTTTATCTCACTCTCAACAGACTTATTTTACGTATTTTATAATATATTTTCCATAATGCATCGTAAACGTAAAGGTAAAAATTAAGTACCAAAAAAAACAAAACAATAGAGCGTTGAAAGTTTTCCTTAAAAATAACAAGGTATTGGTTTACTTAAAACTAAATAATTATGTCACTTCTGTCCTTCCGTACGACAACTTTCTCTCACGTAAGAGGAAATCACCACTCGTCACTTATCAATCGTCACCATTGTTAAGACCCGCTTTCTGTTTATTTTAATTACATTTTTCCGCGCAGAAAATGAGTAATGTTTGTTTCAAAATATATTAAATAAACTTTATAATTTCTAATTTTCTTAAAATAAATTTTGAAAAAGTATAATTGATTTTTGAAAGATTTTCAAACAGAGAATTTCACTTTTGTTTACAAAATTGAAAAAAATGATTGACATGATCGATTTCGTGTCGATTTTGCTGACTAAAAAAAAATTAACGAAAATTTCGGACGTGCTAGGAACGATTAAAAAATGTAAAAATCGAAAAATACTTTGATCTTTCCTCTTAGTAATAACATAAACATTTAGACAATAAAAATTATTTTCATCAAGTTTAACGCCCTTTTTATTCATGCTATGCTCTTCTTTTAGCGATCTCATAGAGGTAGCTTTAACGGATTTTTTTTAATATTTCGGTGTCTCTAATTTTAATTTATTTTATTAATTATTTTATCCCCACCATATAATTTTGTAACTTGAATCCAGAATTATACTTCAATATTAGATATTAATTATAAAATTATTAAACGTAGAATTAATATACTATATAACATTACTCCCGCGAAAACCAGAATTTTTGAAAATCTTAACGATCGTAACGAATAGTTCATCATCATTATAAGTACCTGAAGATTGTATTGGACTTGAAATTCGGAGTCGTACTATCGACGTAAAGTAATATGTATATATATTATACTTAATACTCTGTAATACCACATTGAGTAGTTTTGTTAACACCAAAAATTAAATAAAATATTTATTTGCAAAGTTATATATGCGCGTGATCGCACGCATGTATGGTTGTTTATACTTATACTTTAAACAAATAAGAAATAAATTGAAATTTAAAAATTTCACTGTTCCAACATCTTCAGCATTCCCTGTGCATGCATGATTGCAGCCGATGATCACATTTTTATATTGCCCATCCCTTTCCTACACATATAATTCCACCAACAAAACATTACTTCGATGAAGTCCTTTTAAGGACGAAACATATTGTTACATATGACTTTTCCATTTTATCATTATTTTGATATATAGAAATTTATATATCATATATAAAAATATATGTGCATGTATGTGCGCTCGCGCGTATTCTGAGCATGCAAGTCATGGTCCACCAGACTTCCATAAGATCGGCTATTACTGACAAAACAAACGATAGATAATAGTGACAAGTTCTAAAGGCATGATTGAGTGGAGGACATGAATGAACATTTCATTGGGGATAAGTACTCACTGTGATGCTATCAGGGAAATCATCGCTGATGCTCAGATTGAAGGCAATATTGACGGTTCCTGGCAGAACGATTGGATCCGGTGTCACATGAACATCATTCATTTTCACTTTCGAAGATGAATTGCCGCAATCTTTCCAAGAGAAACGAATGAGCCGTTTGTTGGGGTCCATTCCCTGAAAACAATCGATTTGTTATTTGTTTATGTTAAGCACAACAAGAATTCAATAATAAACAAATATTAGCCGCAGGTTTCAAACAGTTTGGATGTAAAAGAAGAAATTGAGAGAGAATGGATTATTACGTTTCATTTGTAATTGTCATTGACAGTGTTTAATTTGTAACTAGCTAGCTATGGGGGAGTAGGGTAGGTCGATTTTGGAACCGTGGGTATTGCACTCAATTTGCAAGTTGGAGTTTGACATGATAAATAATGGCACAAAAGAGTTTTTCCAATTGTTTACCTTTTTTTAAGGAAATCAGTTAAAGATTACATTTAGGTTCAAAATCATAGCGTTGCAAATTCATTCCGGTAATCATTAAAAAGCTTATAGCACAGCCTTATAAAATTCATAATTTACTGAATCTTTAGAAATTTTATATGGACAAGATACATAACATAAGCACATTATTACTAAATCATTGTGCCCCCCCCCCAAAGAAACCTTCATTTGCTTCAAAGGGAAATTATACTGAACAATTTAGATATATGCTATATGTTATAAAGTGTCGCTGCCGACACTGGAGTTTGAACACAGATCACTAGAGAGAAAACACAGGCGATCCCATTTGAAATAAGTAGATCCCGTGATGGCAAAGGATATGTATATATGGGAATTAGTGTGAGGTCTAAACGATCACCATTTCTATTCTATCCTCTATTACTATACGAATCGCGATTCTCTTCTCTACGTTATTCTCTATACTGATCACTATTCGGTGGTTACTATTCGAGCGAGCATTATCGAGCAAGTATTATTAGTGCGAGTGATATTCGAAGGCGTCTGACACCAGTATTATTTAATGGCGTTACTATAGTTGTATCTGCGATTTCACAGTCTCTACTACAACGAGCATTACGAAAGTGACAATGAGTATTCGTTGACATTACAAAACTATATTATGATGTAATATATTATACAGTGCAGTAGTTTTAGTGCGATTTTCAATAAACAGTGGAAATCTAAATCATTTCGCAATAATTTCTGCCCAGTAATATTTTGGTATTATATACACTTTTATCTATTTTTTTTTCTTAATTATGATCTAACAAATGATGTATTCAAATCTTATTCATTGTGTAGCCTTTTTTTGTAATCTTTTACAATTTCTTTTTACAGTTTTTACTTATCGAATACAGTAAAAAAAAAAATGACATATATGGTGATTCATAATTAGAATTCTGGTTTGAATATATTTTCCATTCAATGTTTCTAATCCAAAGGATACCAACTTTATTTGGATTTATTCTTGAAATAATAAAATTTTGAGATCAGTTTGTAAGCAAAAAGATGCAGAAAATAGGTATTTCTGTACATTTTTTCAGACGATCTTTAAAACAAAATGCTCAAAAATTGGTAAGATCTATGAATCTAATTTTTGGTGACAGTATCTCTCACATCAAAACCCAAGTTTTCACATTGAGTGCTATGTTGAATTTCTAAAAAGTGAAAAATCGATATATCCACTAGATTTGTTTAAACCCCCTTACGCCAAATAAGCAAAATGTTGTATACTCTTCCTTGTTTGAAGTGGGTGTTGATTGACGGTCGTGAGGCGATCATAAATAAGTTGTATTCCTTTCTTTCTTCTCGCGGCCGGGTGATCGCTAGTTTGCTTTTAGTTCGGAAGTAAAATGAGAACTTCAACAAAAGGGATTTTAAACTAATCTATTTTATTAACACGTCGACGTGTACATCTTTTAACTAACCAGTGGGATCGCTCTATCACCCCCATTGGGGAACAAGTTCCCCGAGACACGAAATAACCACGTCGACTGTGTATGACGTGTAAAAACTTAACTCAATGAAAACACTAACATTTTCATGTTCGGCTCAGCTAATCAAAATCGACATCCTTATTTTGTCTACCATCTGACCTTAAAGGTCAGCCTCAAAAGGTCTGAGCCAAAAAACAAAAAACAAACTGCTACTTTTAATAATAGTCTGAAAGTATTATTTAACAGTCTTTGTTGGGAAATAGTCTAAGAGTAAGCTAACTCTGAATGTAAAAGGCAATGGAAATTCAATCCACTATCTTTGACAGTATTTACTCTGTGCCCCCACTAGGACGAGATGTGACACAAGGTCTATTTTAGGTGGGGGCCCGAACGCGTACTCCCGGGATAGGAACAAAAATTCCCCTGAGCCCCCGCAACCGTCGGTTGCGCTGACCACGGTGCGAGCACCGATCCCACCCTCTGGTGCAATGGGAGGGCGCGGCCCCGGGCAGCTGTTCTCCAGGGCTGGGCACCTCTTCAATATTATTTTCCTCAGTTGCCCCTCTGTCCTTTGACAGAGAAGCCCCTGAGCGCATTCTGCCCAAAGACAGAGACGCAACTGAGAGATAAGTAGACGTCAAATTACTCCAAAAGAGTCAGGTAAACTATCTTTGACACGAACAATCAGGGCAAGGTGCAGATATTAAAGAAAAAGGAAACTGCCGAGAGTCATGATCCCCTAAATTATAAAAGAACATTAATTAACTTCTTTATTTAACTTCTTGAAAAAAATAGACCGTTTCTCATTGCATTGTACAACGTGTAAAGTTGTCAATAGATTTTCTCAAAATTTACATATTTCATTTTTCTCCTGTTAAGAAAATGTACAATAGTTCCAGTGTATTATTATGTGTTTATTTTAAGGTAAAAGAACGACTCACACCCTAACACGCTCACATACGCACATACACACACATACGCACACACACACACACACACACACATTCACTCTACAATTTTAATGCTTCATAAATTTTTAAAGCCGGAGGATACTGAAAGGCTCAAGAAAATCGATTACTTCTTCCTAAAATCTTATGCCGTTTATCATTTTGCAATCTCCTCAAACTTACCAGTCATTTTTGTCTCAAAAAAATGAAAGAAAAAAAAAATTCTTGTAGGTAAAGATATTTGTTCCTGGTTTCAGTTCAATTTGAAATGAGTCATAAGTTTTCGCACATTGCTCGGAGATATATTCAATAGTACGATGGCCCTTATGGTCAGTGAAGAGAGATCATTTTGCTCCTATACGAGGTTTTTTTAGGCAGCAGAATAGAAAAAATGATGTTGTGAGTTCAATCTGTGGACACAGCTCTGACTGTAATTTAACCGGGTGAAATGGAAGGCTGCGTTCAAACTATTCCGAGGAAGCGTAGAGAGTGCGCCAATGCCAAAATATTATGACGCGATAAATGAAGTATACAAAGGACAAAGAATCGATATTTTTCTTCAAAATTCTATCAGGAAAAATAAGTTATAAAATTATGAACGAGACAAATGATTCTGCCCAAAGAATTTGAAATTCTGTGCTAAAGTATCGTTATTATTCATCATTATTTCATGAATTATTCGGACTAGCATGCTTTGCTGCTATTATAATCACAACGCTTCGGTCGGTCCATTCTCCAGCGTTTTTTTTTAGATGTATAGAGTATCGCTGCGCGCGATAATCTACATTGAAATATCATGATCACAATAACATGAGAGATCAGGATATTAGTCCAAACAATACTTAATCTCAGAATTTTAGATAATACGTAAATATTTATATATATTCCAAGGTGTTCTCTGCAAAGGAATAGTGAACAAGCTCGTCTTGTAAGCTATTTGATAGTGTAGCAAGTGCGAATCGTCATTGGAACAACCAATGACGATCAATCTCACAAACAAGCAAAATCAAACGAAGAATTATAGGAAAGTATATCAATATGTCCGCAATGTTAGAAAGATTCTTATTCACACGTCCACTTGAGCGGAATGTAACACAATATCGAGTTTAAAGTAAGTTGGTAGCCGACGCGTATGTGGACTGGGGAAAATATTACCCAAACGCCTTCGGCACTTCCTCCTTTTGGGTACACTTCAGGTACCAGGTAATCAACCTGGGCCACTCCCGAAGAAAAGGTAATGCTTAGAGAAACAGCCTACCGCTCGGTCCGGCTTGATGTAAGATTGAATTCAAACATCAAAAGAAAATTAATAAACTTCACCTGCGTGACGTAAGTCATATTCTGGATAGAAAGGAATCGTTTGGAAGTATGGCTTTCTAGGAGTATGGTTTTCTATAACTTAGATTAATAAATCTTTCTTAATCTACTTCAATCTCGTTAACCATATTTATGATACTTCTTTAATGGTGAGAAAGTATTTATTTTACACAACGAAATATTATTTTGTGAATATTATTCAATTCGATGGAACATTATACAGTGAACATTTCAGATCAAAATTCAGTTAATAACTACACGCCTGACTATAATATATGCATTGATATTCATCATTGAAATTAGGTTCAAACTCACCCATTTCCAAAAAAAATCGATCGGTTGGTCCCGTTCAAGCATGGTCGGTTGATCGAGTATTGCCATTAACTTATTTATGTTAGCATCTTCCTGACGGGCTTTGAATTTCAAGAGACTTGATGATTCTGCCGCCGAGAAAATAGAAAGAACGACGAAAAAAACAAAGTTGCGTGTTGCTTTCATGGTAGCAAATTTACTTGAAAAAAAGAGAAGCAAAACCGGCGTTTATAAATGCTTGAAATGAATTTATCAAAGTCGAAACTCAGGTGATGATAAAAAATGGGTCAGGAGATCAAGATAAACTTTGAAGAAAAAAGAGAATTGTCTGATAAAAAAAAATGATTTCCAAATAAGAAATCAAAGTCCCTATTTTGTAAGTCAATCTTGTTTGACAGCGTCCTTTTGATTACCGTTTGGAATGAGCGAGTGGTGTAACAGTGAGCCGATCAGAAAGAGAAATAAACGAACCGAGTTCGAATTCCGGTCAAGTTTGTTATGTCCATTTTCGCCCAAATACTCTTTAGAAAAGTATTCTACAGAATGACGTAATTTCGACAAAAAGTGCAACCTGACAGTACTACTATTCAGAACTGCAACGACCCAAACTAAATTAGGATGGTTTGGACACTGTGAATGTGTAATCCTGACAGTGATGTATTATCTTTGTTTAACTTTTCATATAAAACCAAAGAACGCACGAAAACGAGCAGTTCGGTCAGCAGTGAAGCCGAGTGCTCTGATGCCTTCTTCTACTAGATTCATTTGCGTGACGTGATTTTAGCGAAGAGACAAGCCACCATGCGAAAAGGATATGTAGCTAGCAGTTTTGTTGACACCCGTTCTTTCTATCGCTCTCTCCCTTCAGATTCATTCATGTAGCGATGCCACACCCCTATGTAATAAATCGAATAAAAATGAAATCTGTAGAAAATTGTTTCTGTTTTAATCTGTTTGGAGTCCTACTCTGGAATTGCACCTGGACCACTTGTGCATATGGGAGGGAGCAGTTCTGTTGTAGTACAACCGCCAATCCATAGACTAACCGCCGAATTTTGTACATCGATGTAGATGGTGACATTAACTATGACATTCTGCAGTAAGAGGTGAGATGTTGTTGCTTCTAGAACCAATTACAGACTACGTTAACTTGTTATGCATTAGTGTGAATATGTTCGTTGTGTCCGTATAGAGTTCCCTAGTGTTCCACCTACTAATTTTCAAGAAGCTTGTTATCTCCTACTCGCTGTGATTGACGTCTAGTACGAGCAAAGCATATCTTGAGATAATATTACTTCTTCCATGTCTTCTTCCATTTACGTTCTGCGAAAAGGGTGCTCTTAAATATCTGGCGCAAAACGTAAAAAACAGCTTATCAGTTTTATATATATATATATATATATATATATATATATATATATATGCAGGTATCTAGAAAAATAGAAAAAACACGTTAGGTAAATAATCCGGAGTTCTTTAGTATTTTTGTTTTTATTTTTTAAAAATAGTGCTCCATACAGAAGTAAAGCCTAAATTATAATTATTTAAAAAAAATATGATTCCTTCGCTACATAAGAGTTCTCAAGTTTCAAAAACGAGAACCGAAACCCTCAATATAATTATTAAAATTAAATTGAATTAAGGTATCAAGCTCTGTTTCATGCTCAAGCGAAAATTTAGAAACCTAAATTTTCGCTTGAGGATGAAACATATTGAGGGTTTCGGTTCTCGTTTTTGAAACATGAGAATTCTTATGTAGCGAAGGAATCATTTTTGTTTTTAAGTAATTATATATATATATATATATATATATATATATATATATATATATATATATATATATATATATAAAGGGGGATTTGAATAATCATAATTAATTCCTCGAGTCTAGAAGAATCCTCAACAGAATGCAGAAAGCCCAGGACGGCCGTTTCGCCCTATTTTGGGACTCATCAGCAGTGCGCACCCACTAGCGAGAATCGAAACCGGACCGTTACGATATGACGCAAGCGTCATACCCATTGGATCAACCGGTCTCGGCGACGGAGAGGTAACAAACCAGACTCCATATAACGCCAACTCTTTACAAATTCCGTCATGTGACTCATCCGACTCTCCTTATACCAACGGATTCTGGCCCCATGAGTCACGTCTTCTATCCCCAGGAAGAGCTGGGGCTATATCGAGTCTGGTTTGTTATCTGATGAGTCCCACAAGTAGGACGAAACGGCCGTCCAGTGCTTTCTGCATTCTGTTGAGGATTCTTCTAGACTCGATATATATATATATATATATATATATATATATATATATATATACAAGGTTCTTGATAAGATCCAGAGATGGATATGCAACGTAATTGGCCCTGATCTGCTGATCTGGCATCTCGTCTGCAGTCGCTCTCTCACAGACGTGCCGTCGCCTCCCTCTGTCTTTTTTTACAAATACTTTCATAGTAACTGCTCCGAGGAGCTGCTTTCGCTGGTTCCTAAATTCATGAATTTAAGCATTCTACTAGGCTGGCATCTCGCTCTCACCCTTTCACTGTCGAAACTGTTAAATGTAGCCGTGTCTTCTACTTCAATAGCTTCATGTATCTCGCCTGTGTAACTCCCTCCCCTATAAGCTATAATCGCCAACTATTCAAATGCAATGTCAATCGACGTCTCCAGATGCCCTGATCTATCCCCTTATCCTTCTCTTCACCCTTTCCTCTATCACTTCTATTTGCTCTAGCTCCAACCCCTTGCGTGCTAGTGGCTTCCCGCCTTGCTTGGGGTGAAACACTGAAAAAAATAAATACAAATACAAAATTTGTCACTCACCTGATTGATATCATATTCAGTAGACCGACTCCAGAGTTTCGTGGACAAACATTTTTTGTAATCGTTCTGTCACAATTGACTATCGATTTTATCATTTTCGTTATTTGTATATTCAGTTAAAAACAATTTATGCGCTTTTTATTGGTATTAGGTTGTTTTTTTCTTTGTGTGTGTGTGTGTGTGTGTGTGTGTGTGTGTGTGTGTGTGTGTGTGTGTGTGTGTGTGTGTGTAGAATGTGGTTATTTCTCTTTTTCATAATTTTCTCATCACCTTATACTCACTCCCTTCCTATTCCTTTTCTTTCTTTTTGTCTCTTTCGGCTCTGAGTGTCAAAGCTAATGGAACAATATCATTTCCGTAGAAAATATACATAGGAGATTTTTAGGTTATTTTTTTCTCGAATATACTGGGATTTTCTTAAGTTTAGAAAATATAGGTGTATTCCGTATTTTATTCATTTCTTGTTTCAATAATTATTACTTTTAATTAATGCTTAAATGGCAAAGTACATTTTGTTTATATTTCTTCACTTACCCATTATTTCATTTTTCTTATTTAGTAGCTGATGGTTTGTTTTTTTACCTGACACTGAATCCAGTAATTGCTTTGGAAAATATTCCTTTTGTGTTCATATAGTTTGTTTGTTTTTTATTTAAATTCATCTACGTATTGTAGGTGACATTTTTACAGTATATTTTATAAAATCCTGCTTCAGGTTTAAGGCAGTTATTATTTAGTTTTGTGTTAAATCTCTTATTGTTTTTGAAGTAACTGTAACAAACTTTATGTTAAGTTTAGATAAATTCTCGGAGATTTAATTGAGTTGGTAGCTAATATTGTTTTTACTTTATGATATTTTCTTTTATGATTCTGTTGTGACACAGGCTGTCTGGTTAGGATCGATGTCTTCGTCACGACTCCAATATGTGACACCGCCGGCTTCGTTTAGGGTCGCGGTCGATGTCTTTGTCGCGGCACCAATATTTGACATTGCCGGTTTCGTTTAGGGTCGAGGTCTTGTATACGGCACCAACATGTGCCTCACACCGATCGTCGCAGCGGCAATATGTGACACCCACTGGCAGTTGAATCCTGGTTTACCACGGCACCTGGCGTGGTCGCGGTGGCCGCAGCGCCAATATGTGACGTCCACTGGTCACGTCGCCAATATGTGACACCGAGCCGTTGGTCCGTAGTCAATTCCCAGTTGCGGCGCGAATCTGTAAGGGTTCTTCCATCAGCGTTTTGGGGTTGGCGCTTTGTCGCTGCCACCAGCCTGTGTCCCGGTCGATCAGGTCGTTTTCCGGTTCGATATCAGCTTTGTCGTTCTCAGCTCACCTCCAACGTCTGGTTACCAAAATAACTGCTTTGATCTCCAGTCTAACCTACCCACGTTGTGACTTTGATCTTAGGTAGACGAAATCAGTCAGGCGTCGGGCCGCAGTGCAAGCTGAATCCGGGGGGGGGGGGGGGTAAAGGTGATACCGCACAAACGTAAGTAAAAGAAATAATA
Source organism: Acanthosepion esculentum (assembly GCA_964036315.1). Lineage (NCBI taxonomy): Eukaryota > Metazoa > Mollusca > Cephalopoda > Sepiida > Sepiidae > Acanthosepion > Acanthosepion esculentum. The sequence continues at coordinate 45,957,075 of OZ038505.1, forward strand.
AAACAAACTCAAGAGGTTCAAATATGTTGAGAAATAGCAATTATCTTTATCTGTCTGTTGAATACAGGAGTGCGTTTCTCCCCCAGCCCGTTTCTCTGGATTCGTGACACTTTTTGCGTTTCTTAAGCGAGTTTTAGTATCTTAAGTCGTTCTTCAATAAAACTTGCTTTTGGTAGGAAGACTAAGTCGAAAGGCGTGGAATCTTGGTCAGCTCCTGCGAGGCGCTATTCTCCGAGCTCAACTGCTCTCGTACTCAACTGCCTCTGGAACTCCACTCTCTGGAACTGCACTACCTGGAACTGAACTGCTTGGAGCGCATGGGAACGTTCGTTTATATGGACACTGACCAAAACCCGGTGTGGGGCCGGACGTGGTTTGGGTTCCTCGATAATTCTCTTTGTTCTCAGGACAGGAAAATTAATTACTTCTCATTTTTGGAAGTTTACTTTCCATTTCGGTTGGGGGTGGGGGTTTCTCCTTCGTCCGTGAAGAGAGGTCGGAGGAGAATTATCCTCCTAGACTCTTCCTTTCTCATATTGGTATCTCATACCAATCCTCTCAGTGGGTGTTAACAACTTCCCCGCCTTTCTCATACATTCATCTTCGACTATCACTCACACCACCACTTGGCCAATGATCGCTCGGCAGCGTGGGTGTGGCTAGACTGGCTCTCTTAAAGTTATTATCCAGAATTCTCTTTATCGGCCAAAATATTTTTATGAATTCCACATTGCCATAATTAAATTTTTTTATCATATCTTCACCCCAAATCCACCTAGCAGAACTTCTACCGACTCATTAATCACTGTCAAAACCCGACACCTGGTTTCTCCGCCCCGCCAGTAAACTTTTAACTGGGTGGTTGTGTTTACCTGAGAATCAAATTCTTTATTTTTCGCGTTTTAATATTCTCGTATCACCAGATGCTCACTTTCGGCGACGCTGTGTCTGTCGTCAACAGTTTGAATAAGTAATACTAATATCTTTTTTTTTTACGTGACTCCTTTCTCATGCCAAGGTCCGTAAATATAACAGATGGCTTTCTTTGTCTGGACCAGGAATTACAAATCAAATGGTATCTCTGAAAGATACCAATATTGATTTTCTCTGCCTGTATGCAGTTGACCGGAGCCGAAATTTTTTTATGCCCGCCATGTGTGGTTGGCTTTGTCATTCTTTCCCGAATTCTGTTTCCCTTGGCGCGTCACCCAGTTGTCAAGACGTTAATTAATTTTGACAGAATCTTAAATCCCGCTTTCTCTTACGGATTTTCTGTCTTTTGCGAAACGTATTTTTCTTCGTACATAAAATAAAATATTTTCCCATCTTTTTTTTTTTTAATTGTCGCTCGGTCTGTCTTTCGATATAGGTCTTTCTCGCCTTAAGTACATCCCGTTTTTAATTTCTGTGGTTAATTAGTTAGCCAATTACCATAGCTAAATAGTGTCACAATCCTCTCCAACCTATTTTGTCATTTACTAGTAAATGACACCTAAATCCCAATACACTATTTAGCATGCATCATGCATCTGTTCCATGCAATTCTATTCTTCTTTTCCTCTTCACAGTTTGTTTCGTGATCGGTCTTTCTTCTTCTTCTGTGCTACATGCAATGCAACGTTCTTTTCATATTTTTTTCATGCAATTTTTAAGTTCTTTTCATTTACTTTTTCATGCAATTTTAAAGTTCTTTCCATCTTCTTCTGTTTTACATGCAATGTAATGTTCTTTTCATTTTATTTTTCATGCAATTTTAAGTGTGCGTGTGCCTGTGGGTGCATGTGTGTGGTTATTATTGCTTGTTTTTCTTGGTCAATGTTTTTCTCTCTGCTACAGGAGGATTTCCCGCCGCACGTGTCGGTTCCACTTCAGCTTCTTCTGTCGGCTTTTCTGCAATTTCCTCGGTGATTCTGTATGGGTAAAGAACACTGCTCGGCATCTCCCTGTCGAGTTGCTGCATGCTCATTTGATTACCGCGAATTAATTCCCTCCTACTTCTAAACTTCCATATTGCCATACCCCCTATGGCGATAATTATGAATGTACCCATCATTGCTGACCAACTTATCGAGATCTGTTCATCATCCTCCCAAGCCATACCTTCCTTTCCCAACGCACTTAACTTGTCCCTCAACTGATCAATTGCAGAGTTCCTTTTTCCATTCTCTTCCCTGTCATCAGCCTACCTTTGCCCGACACTGCCGTTCTGGGGTGTAGCTGTATATCTTCCTCCACCACTATAGTTATAACTTCTTCCGGTGGACCTCCCAATAGCGTTCTCTAGCCATTTACTACCAACAGTGGGGTTGAACTCTATCCGAGCCAATCTTCTCCCAAGATTGCTTCCGTACACAGGTTGGGGGTTACGTAGAAGTTCTGGGTACTTTTCAATTTTCCAATCCTCACAGGGAGCCTCGCCATCCCTATTATCTCCAGGGGACCACCATCTGCCTGTGTGATTTCTATGTCCGCTTCCTGCAACCCTTTATTCTGTTTCACCCGTCTGTATTCTTTTTCTCTCAGCAATGAAACAGACGCTCCTGTGTCTCTCAGAGCTTTCATTGCCCTACCCCCTATTTCTGCCCTACAAGATATCTCCTTCTCTTGCGTCAGCGAAGAGAATACCTTGGCTTTCCTTCTCCTGGGTTCCCACCTTTGGGTCATCCCAGCCATAAGTGCCGGCAGAAACAAATTCCTGCCATCCTCCTCACAGGGGAGTTCTTCGTTTTCTCCACCTAGGCGGTCCCGGCTGGACCTTTCCCAGTCTCTCTCTGTCATTTCTAAGAGCACAATTCCTCTTCAGGTACCCTGGTCTTCTACAAAACCAGCACCTTCTTGTTGTGCAGTTGACCGCAAAGTGGCCCACCTGACCACATACCCAACATTTTATGCTTCTTCTCTTTAACTGGACCACCCTCCTTCTTACATCGGGGGGGGGGGTTCCCTCTACCTAAGTGGCTCTCCTGGCCACATGTCCAACGTTTTACGTTCCTTCTTTTTAACTGGGCCACCCACCCTCTTAATTCCGGGGTGGCCCTCTGGCTTTTCCCTGGTTCTGGCGCAGAGTTCTTTAACAATATCGGTGGGGCACCTTTTTTTAATCCGCACCACTTGGCTAGGTGTCCCTTCTTCCCACACCTAGTACATTTATCTTGATCAAAGTCTGGGAGCAATTCGGTCCGCTGCTCTGTGGTCCGCATACCCACATGTCCAGCAGACCAGCCCGTATCGACCCGGCGTGGGCTTATAAAATCCATTCCTTGTCGACCAAGCCTCTCTTTTGGGATCCTCCTCCCATATCTCAGGCTCCTCCACCTCTAGCTTGACCTTTCGATTCCACGCGGGGGCTCTCCCTCCCTCCCCTTTACTTCCTACCTCTCAACCTAGCTCTTGTACCTTCCCACCTCTTTTCACCTTCTCCCAAACTCCCTGGCTCTCTTTGGCCAGCGCCACTGCCACCGACAACCTTAGCGGTCCTTCTTTTAGCACATCGTGGCGAATACGCATGTCACTGGGCGCTCCCACATACAAATCGGCCAACTGGGCCTGCATCACTGAATTGTTTCTCGCTACCTCTGGGAAAGCCAACGACAACAGCTTCTCCGCTCGGTCCTCCAATTCTCCAGGGGTTTCGTCCCTCAGCTGCGTCATCTTCAGGAGGGCTCTCATGGCCTCTATCGCCGTCCCCTCGTCAGCGAACTCCTGAGTCAATAACACCTCTAGTCTTTCCCATGTCAAGTGGGGCTCAATGGCTAAGAGTCCCTTTATGAACTCTGACGCTTTCCCCCTGGTGGCATCATACGCCAAGTATAGGGTTTCTATGTCTGAGAGTCCATATATCACTTACCTAGAATTGCCAGCCAATCCCTAAAATCCTTTGAACAAAGGCTAGAACCCTCGGTCCGCCCAACAATTTCCTTAGGTCCACTGACAATCCCTGTGCGACCCCCTCCTTCCTCTATGTCTATACTCTGTCTGAATCGTGGTCAGACATATTTAGAACAAAAAAAGAAACACATCAGAGCAGCAACAATCGAAATTGGGAGATTAACCGAAAGTAAGTGTCCTACCTGTCAGATAATTTCCAACTCGTTCTTCTCAGGTTCCCACTCTAGTCTGTTTCTGTTTGTCTACTTGGGACGCCGTGCGTTATCCTGGTCACGGCACCAATATGTGACACTGGCTGTCTGGTTAGGATCGATGTCTTCGTCACGACTCCAATTTTGTTTTCGTCAAGTTTGGCGTCTATTTCATCATGCTATGCTCTTTTTTTAGAGATCTCATGATCGAGTGAACTACAGAAATGAATGTCTTGATAGAGAAAATTAACTTTTGTCTGTAGTTTTTCATTTTTTTTTTTTAACATGAATTTTGGTCAGTCTTTATGTTGGTCAAACAGCTTCTTTTAAGTTGTTATCTAAGATAAGAGCTGGGTGGATTCATGCTTCTCTGAATTCCCTTGGTCATTTTGACAGTTTTATTGGCTAGGAAGGGGGATGTGTCTCTGTTAAGCGTGTGTGTTTTTTGGTTCTTAGGGAGTGAGTGAGTATGATGTGTGTAAGTGTGTATATTACTATGGGTGTGTGTTATTATTTGTCGGCTAGCTGTTTGTTGGCCTCTTTAATGTATTCTCTGATTCCCCAGATCACTGTGGCACCCCCTTTGTCAGCCTGTGTTATGATTAGATCACCTCTATGTGTCAGCATGTCAAGGGCTATACGTTCCCCTTCAGTAATATTGTTACGTGGCAGCTTACGTACTATTGTTTTCTTTATGTCATTTGCTACTTCCATTTTAAATGTCTGTATAGTAATTGTCTGTGTTTTGTGGGGTGAATGTAGAGTCCTTCTCTTTTAATGTATCTGTTTCATACACGAGCGCTGCCATTAATTTGGTAACGACAGAAGAAACAACACGAAACCCGTAGCAGCAATTTCACTGGTTTTATTCAACAACTCTCCCACGCGACCCTCCTGCTTTCGTGGACTCCAAAAACAATAAAAACAACAAAACAAGGGGTATAAACTCATCAGTGATTACTGATGATACACTTCCCTCCGTCCAGATTCTATTATTATTATTATTATTATTATTATTATTATTATTATTATTATTATTATTATTATTATTCTCACACATATTTCTTTAAGTATTTTGGTTTTAATGTTAACCGTCCTTTCCTAGATCTTCCTTCTTGATCCACATTTTTAAATGGATCCTGCTACCTTTTCTTTCCTCTTTCTTTGTTTTTCCACAATAAGCAGTAAATGTTTCCTATTCCTTTTTCGGAATTCACCTGAGTCTAACTTTACTGTATATGTCCTATTGTGCTTATTTGCTGCTATGACGGTACTCGTGTTTTCCCAAGTTTTCTTTTCGTCCGTTTTCTTTCGGATTCTATCTCCCACTTTTAGTGGTTTTAGATCCTTACCTCCATGTCTTTTATCATAATTTATTTTACTTCTTATTTTATAAGATCCGTCTTTTTCTTTTACTTGCCTAAAATTCGGCCATTTATGTTTTAATTTATTTGGGTGACTGGGTAAAGTTGTTTTGATTTTCCTGCCCGTCAAAAGTTCTGCTGGACTAACTCTAGTAGCAGTTATCGGTGTACTACGGTATGCCATTCATGCGAGAAATATGTCTGGTTGTCGTAATATCTTTTTCGCAATTTTCACTTCACTTTCAGCGACTCCATTTGCTTGTGGAAAATGAGGACTCACTGTTGTACATGTGAACCCATATTTTTTTAGCAAATTCTCTCAAATGTGTGATTTTGAATTGTCTTCCGTTATCACTTACGACTTCATCTGGTATTCCCCATCTGGCAAATATATTTTGTAATTTTTCAATTATTGTTTTACTTGTTAGTGAACTTAATTTCACTATTTCAAAGTAACGGGAGAAGTCGTCTGTTACGACTAAGTAATACTCTCCATCCAATTTTAGAATGTTTGTTCCCATCTTCTGCCAAGGCCTATCTGGTAAAGTGGTTGGTTTCAAGGTTTCGTGAGGATTTTCAGCGAGATGACAATTACAAAATTCACATCCCTTAATGAAGTCTTCTATTTCCCGTGATATTTTCGGCCACCATACAGACATTTTTGCTCGTTCCCTGCAATTATTTAATCCAAGATGACCTGTGTGTATTGCTCGTAGTATTTCCGCTCTGGAATCACTATGCGATCTTGATAAAACAGAATGTTTTGATGTATCGATAGATCATTTTTAAGGTTAAAATAGGGTTTAACTCCTTCCTTTAATCTATCTTCCTTCTTAGGCCAACCGTTCAATGTGAGATGCATAATCTCCTGTAGAATGGAGTCCTTACATGTAGCATTGATAATTTCTTTGATTTTTCTGCTAGAATCTGATCTAGTCTTTACTATGCTGTTTATGTATGTTTCAACGTCTTCCTTAGTAGTGCTATTGATTTGCTGCATTGGATTTCTGGACAGTGCATCTGATACTAGTAAGAGTTTCCCAGAGATATATTCAGCTACAGGACTATATCTTCTAAGTCTCATTAACAGTCTTTGGCATCTCAAAGGAGTGTTGTTTAAATCCTGAGTATTGATTAATGGTACCAAAAGTTTATGATCCGTCAATAGGCGAAACTGATCTAGTCCTGCGATATATCGGTCAAACCTCTCACAGGCCCAAACACTTGCTAAACATTCTTTTTCTATTTGAGCGTAATTTCTCTCTGTTTGCGTCAGTGTACGAGAGGCATAAGCTATGACTCACATTTTTATCTTCCTCTTTAAAAATGGATGCACTAATCCCAAAGCTGCGTGCATCTGCACTAATTATTATAGGCTTTTCAGGATCATAGTAGGGTAATATTGGTGCCTGTGTCAACAGTTCTTTGACTCTCTGAAATGCCTTTTCTTGTCGTTCATCCCAGGCCCAAACTTTCTTTAATAATTCCAGCATTGGTTGCAATGTTTCTGCTAGATTAGGCACATATTTGCCTAAATATTGTGTCATTCCAAGAATCCTCCTTAAATCAGCTACTGGGAAAGGTGCTGATAGCTTTAATATAGCCTCAATCTTTTCCTTACTGGGTTGTATCCCTTTATCTGATATTACGTGTCTAAAATATCGTATAATCTTTTTCCTAAATTCATCTTTATCTGAATTCAATGTTATTCCTGATTTTTTTATTACTTCTAATGTTTCTCTAAGTCTTCTATCATGTTCTTCCATAGTTTTACCATGAATTAGTTTCATCTATTATTACATGTACCTCTTCAATTTTTTTTATAGTAAATCTGTCATTCTTCATTGAAAAATTTTTGGAGCTGAGGAAATTCCAAAAGGAAGTCTCTTGAAACAAAATCTTCCGAATGGTGTTATAAAAGTCATAAGCAAATGACTTTCTTTATCTAAGGGTATCTGGTGGAATCCGCCATCTGCATCCAGTTTTGAAAAGATTTTCGAACCCCTTAATTTGGGTGATATATCCTCCAAATTTGGTAGCATAAAATGTTCCCTTTTTTACTGCTGAATTTAATTTTTTAAGATCTACAGTACACATATTCTGACCGCTCCATTTTTTTTCTTATTGGAACAATGGGTGAGCATCAGTCTGTTGTTTGAATAACTTTCTATTATATCTTCTTCCAAGAGTTGAAGCTTCTTTTTTTGCTTTGGGTAAAATTGGGAAGAGTTATTTACATCTAGCAGTTGGTGTGCAGTATGTGCATCACTTCCTAGCGTAATTTTTACTGGCTCTCCTTTCATACATCCAGTTAATTTCCCACCATTCTTATTGACATTGGCTTCTCCGGCAACAAGTCCCATTTTATATGCTGTATCCCTAGATAATAAATTGTCCGTATTATTATCTATTACATGAATGTCAAATGTATACGACTTGTCTTTATATCTTGTATTAACGGTGAATTTTACTTTATAGGTTAATGGACCACCAGGACTTTTATAAATACCATATGCTGGTTTCAAATTTGGTCTTTTTCTCAATGTTCGAAACGTCTTAGAACTAATAATGTTGATATCTGCCCCGGTATCAATTTTTAAAAAAATAGGTATTTCTCCTACCTTTAGTTTTACATGCCAAGGATCTATTAATTTTTCTCTGAGTTCTTTTTTATATATTGATCCAAGGAAGTATTCTTCTGATGGCTGTTTCCTTATTTCATGTACACTTGCAGTCTTTGACCTGCAACATATTGCAAAGTGGTTCATTTTATCACACTTTTGGCAGGTTTTCCCTTTTGCCAGGCAGTTGTCAAACTTGTGATCTCTGTTGCACTTCTTGCATCTGGATGGAGGCACGTTCTCTGGATTTTGAAGATAATTTTTCCCTCCTGGCTGTTTTGTCTTTTTTGAGTTTTCCTCGTTACTACATCTACTGAGTTTTCATTAATTTCCCCCATTTGGTTTTTAACTTGTTCATAGCCATGAGCTATCTCAACAGCTTTTTCTAAACCCAGGTCTTCCTTCAGTTGTAATTTTTCCGATAACTCCTTACTTCTTAGTCCAATAACTAAGCGGTCTCTTATCTGGTCTTTTTTCTTTTGGTGTGTGGGGGGGGGGGAATCACAATTTTCTGCCAGTTCATACAATCCTCTGATACATTTTTCTATCGGTTCTCCATCCTTCTGCGTCCCCATGTAAAATTTTGCTCGCTCGTGGATTATGTTTTTTTCGGCATAACATATATATCATATTTGCTCAATATGATGTCGAAATTTTTTTCATCTTCCTTTTTCCTGAAAGAAAATGACTTGTATATTTGTTCGGCTTCTGGTCCCATACAATATATTAACATACTAACTTGAGTTTCTGCTGATTCTTCAGATAACTTTGAAGCTGTTATAAAGCGTTTGAATCTCTGGCGCCATGCTGTCCATTTTCCAGGGTCCGTGAAGTCAAAATCTTCTGGAGGCTGTAATTTAAACATTTTTTTTATTAAAGTTCCTTTCAGTATATTATTGTGTTTTTAATCCTGCTTCTGACACCAGGTTTCATACACGAGCGCTGCCATTAATTTGGTAACGACAGAAGAGGCAACACAAAACCTGTAGCAGTCATTTCACTGGTTTTATTCAACAGTATCAAGTATGGAAGGTGTGTGATCATTGTCCCCGTAGTGGGCTTTTAGACGTATTCTTCTGAAGAAGGATTTCAGGTCTTTTGCCAAGGTGTCTTTATCAAACCTTGGGGGACTAGAACAAAAGCTTAGTCCTTAGTATTTAATAACCTGAATGTGTTGAGTGAAAATTTATTGTTACTTAAATTTATAACTCGTTCGTATGGGTCATTTTTGTATTTGCAAGCATGGCGAAGTTCTTTCGTAAAAGTTCGAAAGCTTGCATCATGTCTCCTATTAGGGATGCTATACCCCCATCCAAGTGTCCTGGTTGGGGGCTTATCCAGTTTTTTTTTTTTTTTTTTTAAGGTTGAGTGTGTTTGCTGTTGATTGTCTACTAGGGGCTAATCTGGGTGGCCTGGGATGTTTAATGGGGTTACGTTCTGTAGAAGGGCTGCTGTGTTTTGGTTTGTGTATGTTTCTACGGCACTCTAAGGATGTCCGCGTAAGTTAATGGTTTGTTTTGTGTGTTTGTTTTGAGATTCTAGCTATCGTTGATGGTGTGCGGTGTTGTTATTGTTGGTTGTCTGTTGGTGTCTTTATTTGGTCTGTTTTGTGTTTGCATTGGTTGTATGGTGGTCGGTGTAGTTGCGGTGTTTTGATGTTTTCTTTCGTGGTATGGTCGTTCACTTTCTTCTGAGTTTGGTTTGATTTCTCTTTTGTTCTTCTGTCTGGAGGAAATATTCCATTTTAGTTATCTTTGTTATTCAGGTTTTGTTTTTCGTAGTTCCCTCACTGTTTGGTCTGTGTGAGCTTTTATCACATTCTTTATGTTAGTATATTCCTCCGTGTCTGTTTGTTTCTTTATTTGCTCATCGAGCAGGTCGATTTCCGCGGTTGTTGCCTTTATGGTTTCCTGGCAGAACTGTATGGTATCCTGCATGAGTTCCCTGGAGAAGTCTTCTAATTTACGGTACCATGATGCTAGAAATGCATCATTATGGATACCTATTGATTATTATTGATTATTACCTATTATTACCTATTATATATATATATATATATATATATATATATATATATATATATATATATATATATATATATATATATATATATATATATAATTCCGGAGAGTCAGTTGTATTTGCAACCAACACCTTTTCATTCTGTTTGTAAAACTAACTTACAAACTACAAATATTCGAAGAAGTTTTCTTTTAACAGCACCTAATTAAGTTTTCAAATCTGACCATACTTTTAAAAAACACCGAAATTGCCAAAAGTCATAATTCTTAAGTATTACCCAAATTTGAGCTTAAAAACTAAAAAGAATGCATTTAAAATAATTTAAATGTCTCCTTTTTCGTAAAAAAAATTTGCTTTTATTTGAAAGATAAATGCCTAAAAAGCTAATCTATGAAAAAGAAAAGGATTTGACGTATTTCAATACGGTTTTAAGAATTTTTATAACATTCTCATGGACAATTTATCATCAATACGCCATTTTAATTGAAAAATAATGAAGGAAAATTAACGACAAGATTTCAGGACAAATTTTCAAGATATTCTGGTGTCATATTGCATATTGTTTTACGGAAATAATATCTTCAGGAAAGTTTCTTTATAAAACTAAAAATATTTAACATCAACCCCAACCCCCCACCCCACGACACACACACACACCTGCTAATTTTTAAAATATTCACGATGTATAGAAAGTGGAGATGACTGACAAAAAACATATTTCTGGAATGTTTTTGAATAAAACGACCTATCATTCATTAATGAATAAGTACTGACATTTTAATTTAAATCGGATAATTCCTTGAATTTTTGGTAAATTTTTAAATGCAGTGGGTACCGTTTCTTTTACGCATACATTTTGGGTGTACAAAAGTACATTTTGCTGCCACCAACCATGATGCAGGAATTTATATGAGAAATTTACCAGATTTAAGCCTACCCCATGTTTAATTTTGAGGCACTGTGCCTGTAGTAACGATTTGTGAAACTGTATTGCTAAACGCTACACTATGGCAAAGCAATTTACGTAGCTACTCAGTTTAACATGGTCTGGCACAAGGCCATACACATGTGGCATTAAATAAGAAATTTACTCACTAGAGCTGCACTCTGTAGCGCCTAGAATTTTGTTTATGAAAGCTGAAAATGTATGAGGGGATGTGGAAAGGTTTCTGTTTACAGCACGACCAACTTCGCCAAATTAATATTTCAATAACCAAATATCTGAATAGTGGTTTTAGGAAGTAGGTCGGGCTGAGAACGTTTTCAATACCTCCTCGTATGTGAATATATCAGATAATTTATCTTGAAGATAAAAAAAGAACTTTGTCTTGAAAGAACTTTGTGTTTTTCGAGTTCGAGAAGGTCCAAACTGATGATTGCACCTGTCACTGCAACGTCAGGCTTATTCAGTACATTGGGTGAGTGGCTGTTTGTTACTAGAGAAGAATGTAAGGACACTTTGCCTAGTCTGGCATAGGGTCATAACTTTGGAGCAAAGCTTACGTTAGGAGCATTAACGAGTGTCATTGAAACTAACAAATTATGTAATATATTGATAATGAGCTAAACCATTGTTAGAAGTTCTATGATATAATAACCTTATGCCAGAATTGGTTCACTGACGCTTAGATTTATACTAACACTCGAACGCACCTTGGACTACTGATTTGACTAATTAGCAACATTAACTTTATCTTAGATTGTTGGGAACTCTGAAGCTGACAAAGCAGTTTCAAATCTAACATTGCTTGTCAGAATCATTTAATGTAGGTACCTCCACTAATTCGATATAAATTTTCGATACCTAAGATATAAAATGAATTTTTAAAAAATGAAAACGCATTCTTGAAGATTTCTTTTTAGTTTTAGCTGAAATTGAAACCTAAAGAATTAGATTGACTATTTCCAGTATGTAAAATACTCTGGTGAATTTCAAGTAGAAATTATATAGATTGGAATGTCAAATATTTGCTCGATTTAAAAAAATATGTTTACTGGCAGCCATTTCTTACATTTTAACAAGTTTTTTAAAAAAAATTTGAGTAAAATTAGCAAATTTAGAGTTAAATTAATCTGATTTAAAACTAATATTAGTTATAGCATAAAAATAGTATACAAGCATTTCTTAAGGACGGGTCTTGTTTTTCTCATAACTTTATTGACTTTATCGATAAGCTCCGAGGTGTTGACAGCTAGTATGGATGACCAGAATTGACATAAATTCACGAAATCTAAGTGAACGCATTTGGAGGAGGAGGTAACTACCTAGTAATTTTTACAAATTAACATATTTTCAGCAATTATCTAATATTATAAGAATATTTCGTGAAATAGAAATTAAAAATGATAAAACTTACTTTAAAGTTTTAAAACTGAAGGAAATAACGAATTGGAGACAAGTTAATTTCTCTGTAAAAAAAGACAACTCAAAGAACACATGACTTTTCATAATAATGTTAGTTATATACTACCATAGATGAAAAATGGGAATGCTTAAAGTAAAAAAAAAAATTAACTATTTCAAATATATTGGTGCAAAACGACTTTAAGATTTTCAATTTTTGATTCGCAAATATAGTTTCTACTTAATTACAATATCACCTAAAAGAAATACGGTGTTAGAGATTTTTAAACGATTTTTAAATTATGATAAATTATTATAATTAAAATTTTTTTTAAAATTTTAAAATTCTTGTAAAAATTCATTATCCATCAAAAAAAAATTTAAGACAAAAATGTCCTAGATGTAACTCATTTACAAAAGCAATTAAAAGGTTTTCTAATTAAATAATGTCATAGTTTTATTACATTTTTTTAGTTTAACATTCGGAGCAGATTTTCAGAAAATGAGCAAAAGTTAAAAAAAAAATTGAGATTTACATTCTCCAAGGAATCCTACTTTTAACTAATAAAAAAATTGCATATACGATTTAATTTCTCGAAATTTCATGAAATTAAGTAAGTGGAGTGTAACATAAGTAAAAAACATATTTTTTATCAAGATTATCTAAACAAAAAATTTCAGAAATAATTTCATTCATTTTTTAATAAATTATGATAGTTTCACTAAAATGCGACAATTATTTGATTTTGCAAGAATTTCCAAATCAATGTGTTTTTTACCAGAAAAAAAGCACAAAAACACTTCATTGTAAAAATTACTTACGTTGCAGACAAAAAAAACAAAAACAAAAAAAAACAAGATTTTTATCCAAAATTTCGAACGTGTTTAATTTTTTTTTTAATAATTAAAAAATGCTTTGGTCTTTCCTCTTTTGGTGGAGTGGGTGGGCTGTTTTTCTAGCGAAGAGCGGACGTGGCTAATTTAATATAGCACAATTTAAAGTAGGTATGTTTAATAATTCGCCAAAAAAACAGCATAGCATGATGGAAAAAGGCCCCAGACTTAATAAAAACAAAGTTTTATCGTGAAAAAGTTTATGTTATTAATAAGAGGAAAGACCAAAGTATTTTTGATTATTTTTTAAAAAGTGTTATTCTTTTCCAGCACGTTTGTCATTTTGGTTGAAAATCTTTTTTTTTGTGGGGAGGTCAAAAGTCGCGTAATAGCATTAGTTTGTTTTCGCTTTTTTCAGTTGAAAAACATATTAATTTGGAAATTCTTGCGAAAAATCAAATAATTATCATATTTTAATGAAACTTTCAGAACTTATTAAAAATTAATGAAATTATTTTAGAAATGTTTGTTTTTTTAGAAATTCATGGTAATTTTTTTTACATCTGTTATCCCCCACTTACTTAATTTTATGAAAACTTGAAAATCCTAAACTGTAAATTTCTGTATGTTTTTATTAAATGCAGAAGACTTTGAAGAATATAAATAAATCATCGATTTTTTTTCTAAATTGATAAACTGTTCTGTTTTATCTCTGAATTGTAAAATACAAAGCCCAATAAAACTAAGACATTATTTAATTTTAAAAAAAAAACTTTTAATGGCTTTTCTGAATAATATAAAGACATTTTTATCTGACGCCAAAATATCTTTTCGATGAAAAATGAATTTTTACAAGAATTGTTTCCTTTTTAAAAAATTTTAAGTGCAAAATGTGATAAATTTGTTAAATATTTTGAAGAAGTGTGTCTCTTATTAAAAATCTACTTTTTACAGATCTTAAATTTGAAGGCTTATTACAATCTGCGAAACGGTGTATTTTTACAATAATTTTTTAATATACGAAAAAATGTATTTAAAACGCACCCGGCGAAACTACGGAAGCAAGATTCTGAAATAATGTCACGTGTACTTGAGTTGTTTGTCCTGATAGAGTTATCAAATTCTCTAACTGACCGAGCATCATCGTTGCATTTCAAAATTTTTAATTTTCTTTTTTTTCTTTTTTTTTTTTACATATTTCACTAAATATTTTCTTTTCATTTTTAAATATAATTTTTTCTTTTTCAGTGAAAGATATACTGCAATTTTTAATTTTTTTCTTTTTTAGATTCAATTTTAGAGACGGAAACAGTGCAGACTTTGGACATATCTTCGTTAAAATAAGTACCTAAAAGGAATCAATAAATACTAGACTTTTGAAAGTATTTAATTTTTAAGAATTACTTTATAGTTAAATAAACTGGTTCACTTAAAAATACTGTCACTACTACCGTCCGATAAATTGCCCTAACATTAGTCGATACATTGATGTAAACGTCAATTCACACCTCCAAAACCAATTACCACGGTTAGACATGCTTCTCTTATTTCCAACTAAATTTTTTCTACTAAAAATTAAGTAATGTTTGTTTCAAATACATTAAGTATACTTTAAAGTTTCTAATTTTCCTGAAATAACTTTTGAAAAAAGTAAGATTGAATTTTACAAGATTTTTAAACGGAGAAATTCACTTTCTTTAAAAAACTGTCAATAATAACTGATATAATTTTACGTAAATTTTGATGACTCAAAAAAACAGACTTTTAGCTAAAAATTTCGGACGTGCTAGAAAGGATTAAAAAATTTTTAAATATTCAAAAAATACTTTGGTCTTTCCTCTTAATAATAACAAACATTTAGACGATAAAAAAACAAGTTTGGATCCTTTTTTCATCAGGGTATGCTCTTTTTTAGCGAAGTTTTGAACATACATACTTTAAAGATACAAAAATTGTCCTCAATATTGGCAGAGAAAAGCTTTATCCCTTTTGATGACAAGAGAAAAACGTCAAAGGCAAATACTTAATAAATTCATCTGCATTTCACTTGCATAAAATCGTAACTATCTAGATTGTCATTCTATGGGTGTTCAAACAGCATGAACCGGATATAAAGAATAATCTCTTAACGATGAAATATGTGATCCTGCGGAATTGTGATAAAAAAGGAATTAAGATTATGATGATAGAAATACTAGTCTGAAACTAATAACTGCTAGCAATTTATCATAATAATCTTACTACTTATACTGCTACTGTATTTAACAAAATAATTTATCTTGGCGCCAGGTTATCGGGGTAAAATAAGGAATAAATATGTATAATTAAGAGTTGATTTGGAAAATATTAGCTCTTGTAACTCGAACAACGAACGTAATTATTACTGTAAGATAAGATCTCAGCAAGTGTTTATTCTTTATTCTCGAGTCATCTTGTTTGACATTGGCTTTTAATGTCTGATCAGCCGTGAGGAAAAGCAACTAGAATTATGATAAAGGAAATTATAGTAAAAAATTAATATTAGTTGACAATGCGTCATTTTGTGGTAACCACCACCACCATCATTCATAGAAAATATACAACAAGCATTCATTGGTTAATCACCTTCAATCTAGCTCGCTGATTGGTCAGTTTCGACCAATCAAATCACCTCCACGCGACAGGTCTGTTTTGGCGCCAACTAAGTTTGATCCAGTCACGTGATACAACAGATTATAAAAACCAAACACAAGTGATTCTCGTCCTCTTTTTCTCACTCTTAGTTATCTTGGACACTCTCTTCGTCGATCTCTTCGTCACTCTCGCATCTCAACTCCGCTGCCAAGATGTGACCCTTAAAGAACTCCCGTCTTGACTAATGTAGTCAGGCGTAAAAGAACTTTACAACATTTCATGCAAGTATAATTCTGAACTTTTGCCAACTTGTACAATACACAATTCCAAACATTCAACACATACTCATTCTTCTAAACTACAGTTTAATGGTTAATTCTATCCTCATGAGCCCAAGTAAAAAAATTCCTAATCTAAGAGACGTAACTCCATCAAACTCTATCAGTTCACATGCATGTACATCAAATACTTAATAAATTCTATTGTTATGTTTTCAACCCTACGTTCTGTTTTGTATTTTATACCATGTGGCATTTTACGTCAAATATAAATTGCATTGTGACCACCACATTGGATAGCGACCTCCAGCATAATGGCATGATCCTTTCCACACCTTTCCTAGACAAAATAAAATAATTGTGGCGGGACCCGCAACATGCACGTTCACATCATATTTGGAAACCTCACCGTTTAGGGGCCCGCTACAATCTAATAAGTAATAGACTTCGAAATTTTTGTTCGGCTACTAACATCCCTCAATAAAAATAAATGATGCAATTATATATATATATATATATATATATATATATATATATATATATATATAAATAAAAATAAGACCACTTTAAGGTTCCATGTAATAAATTATTTCACCACAGTCCTTTTAAAGGACCGCGGATCATCAGACTTTACTTCCAAAGGTTGAAACGAAAAATGAAAAGAAATTTACACATTTTTGACGGGCAGTACTAAGCATATGTAAATTAACGAAGTGAGGAAGTGAGGGGGGAGAGAGACATGATTGAGTTAGATGTAAAATTTCTATTCTCTCAAATTTAAATTGTTTGAGGAAATGAAGACATTGACACATTAAATCGGTTAACTTAACGGAAGTTATATAATGATATAGAGGGGGAGGGGAGACAAAAGACATAAAGAGAAAGTGGTCTGTTTTTATTTTTATTTAAATTATTAGCTCTGATTTACATTGAGATCTCTGGATTTTATCCTCCTTGGGTCTACCCATACGGATTACCTAGTTTTTCGTAAACTAAATATATATATATATATATATATATATATATATATATCAATTATGTAGTGCGTATTCAATTTATGTAACGTAAATCATTCATACGAAAAACAAATACTGAAGCTAATTATATGGCAAGAATCACTCTCGCAAACAATATTTAATAATAAAATACAATCAACTTCGAATCCGTTAATGAATGGTATGATCCTTGTTTATAATTCGAAGTTGATTGTATTTTATTATTATTATATATATATATATATATATATATATATATATATATATATATATATATATATATATATATATATATATATGAGTCTGTGTGTGTGACGGCATATGTACGGAAATTAAGAGTTACATAATAATAACCAATAACGACATTGCGGGGTTATTAGATACAATGGAGGTTGCAGAATCAGCAACTCGTGGAATGAAAACAGGAATCCATTTTCCCCAATGAACGCAATTTCAAACGAGAGAGACGCGAATTATTTTTTTTAAAAATAGAAGAAAAAAAACAGTTACAAGCGCGCATCGCTATAACACGGATGGATGAACTGGAAGCTCTCCTAGCAAACATCGTAATTCACAAAATGAAATATTAACTTACTGAATTTCAGGTTAATAATCCGATTAAATATGATAGAGACATAACTTTCTTATAATATTGAATGAACTGATCATATTGCCGATTACCCGTGAAGATATAGTTCTTTTCGATGGCCAAATCGTCAGATTATATTTGCATTTGAATATCGTTTTACAATGCCATGAAGATAAGTTATTTTCAATTTGAAAATGTATACTTCAATACTTGTTTATATTTAATTTCTATTCAGTCTTCAACATATGTATATTAATTTTATTACACTACAAATATCGCATACATCCATGAATATATTTCCCATCCTTAAGTCTGATATTAAAATTAATTAAACCTTTTCATATTGTTATCATTTCGCTGTTGTGGTTAAATCATTTTTTTTTTTTTTTGCTGGTTGCTTACATTGTATATTTCTATGAATACATTCCTCAACCTAGTTGCCGATCATTATTTTATTGATACTTAAGAACCAGCCCTTGAGCTAACCTGGGTATTTTAATATGACGAATTATAATTTTATGTTATGAAGTAACGTAAGGGTTTTTATCGGGATTTTATTTGTAAATCAAAAGCATCAACCCGGCATTATAATTTATTTATGAAGCTTCGTCACTGGACTGTAACTATATATATATATATATATATATATATATATATATATATATATATATATATATATTGAACGATAAAAATTATTAAATAATCAATTAAAATCTTCAGACATACTGGGTTGTAGATTAATATTCTTATGCTTTTATTATTATTATTTTTTCATTTATATTCCTCGACTAGTTTCGGCCAACATGGCCATCATCGGGAGAGAAAAAATGTTTCTGCTTGCTGTAGCAGTAAACTACAGAAATGAATGTCTTGATGAAAAAAACGAACGTTTGTCTGTGGTTACAGGCAATTGTTTTTAGGCCACACTGCATTTATTTAAAAAAAACACCTTAAAATGAGTTATTTCAGTATTTTTTAAAAGTAAAAGATAAAATTTCACTAACTACAGTGCATTTGATTTGATGTTTACAAAAAATAAACACTTAACTATAAAATTTATCATACAACACCATCATTTTTATTTTGTTTCCGCTAATAAAAACCAGCACCTGCCTTAATTACTCCTTTACAAATTCTTGCCATTCTTTCCAACAGTTTTTTAAAGAAAAAGTAAATGGCAAACCTTTCCAAGCATTCTTCAAGCACTGAAAATGCTCACTCTCAATCATCTTCGAAATCTTCTATTTAATTCATTCCATATTAATTCAATGGGACAGAGGTTCTGACCTCTTTCTCATTAAATCGTTATTAGGCGGCCAACCCATAATTTCAAAAATTTTGTTCTTTTTTTTTTACTCTAAACAATTTTGATATTATTCAGAAGAGTTTTTTGGAACGTTGTCTTGAAAGACAAATTCTTTTCCTATTATGCATAAACCAGATGGTATAGAATGTCTTTGCAAAATCCAATGATATTCTTCTTTTTCCATGATTCCCTTGACCTGAATCAAATCTCCAGCCTTCTCACCCACAAAGTACCAACACACCATAACAGAACCAACACCATGTTTAACTGTTGGATCCAAACATTCATCATTCAATTTTTTCTCCTGGCTTTCTTCTCTCATATACTCTCCTCTTACTACCAAAAAGTTCAATTTTGAACTCGTATATTTTGCCACTCTTTCAATGTTAGGTTCTTATGCTATTTTGCTCATAATAGCCATTTTTTTTTTTTTTTTTTTGCTTATTCACCTTCCTAACAGCAACTCCTGAGCCCCGCTGATCTCAGTTGACTTTTCACAGTTGAGTGCAACACTGGTTACTATCGAAAGGCGTCAACTCTGTAGCAGTTTTATTTCTATTGCTTTTGTTCTCAGTAATCAAGTGTTTATTTTCAGCAACAGTTGTCACTTTTGGTTCTTCGTCTCTTTTTCTATCAACATTTATGCTAGTTTCTAATTGCTTCTGTAACGAATATTGCACCACGTCTAGAAATTTTCTTCTTAGCAATTTGTCTTTGAGAGAAGCCTTCTTTGAATAAAATTTCAATTTGTGCGCTCATCTCAACGCTTAGCTGCTTTGATTTTGCCATTTTGTGCAAATTACTTCAAAATTAAAAAATAAATAAAAAGAAACGATGAAAATACTGTCGTAATGGTACAAAAAGACAGCTACATATGTTTTGTCTACATTAGTCAGTGTCAAGTTAACATTTAGAACCTGTTTTACTAATTTTCGTAATCTCAAAAACTTAACATTGAAAAAAAAATGTTTTTCATACAAAATGTTCATAATTTAGCAAAATGTATTGCGGACAGACAAATCCAAATTCGAACTTTTTGCTAATTAGAGGAGCCTGGAAAAAAATGGTAAATCTCAATAACTACAAAATTTCAATAATTGCAAACAGCAAATATATTGTAGTTATTGAAATTTTATCTTTTACTTTAAAAAATACAAAAGTATCTCATTTTTGCTTATATATATATATATATATATATATATATATATATATATATATGTGTGTGTGTGTGTGTGTGTGTGTGTGTGTGTATGTGTGTATGTGTGTGTGTATATGTATGTACATATGTATGTCTATAATACTAAAACTTCATTCTGACATGTATGTATGTATGTACAGTGGGCTATGATAAGTTTTAGCCACCCTTGATTACAGCAATTTTGGCTTGTGTAATAACGTCTCTTCTTTTTTTCAGACAATACTGTGTTAGTATCAAGCTACTCTAATCTATGAACAATAGTTGACTTATACTTTGCAATGAAAGT
This sequence comes from Acanthosepion esculentum, assembly GCA_964036315.1. Taxonomy (NCBI): domain Eukaryota; kingdom Metazoa; phylum Mollusca; class Cephalopoda; order Sepiida; family Sepiidae; genus Acanthosepion; species Acanthosepion esculentum. Next base: position 45,977,604 of record OZ038505.1, read on the forward strand.
TCGCGGAAGTAAGGAAATTGGTGAATTTTGATGAGGACAAATAATGGAATGGCATTAGTATGACAAATAGATAAATTGCTCGGTTTTGCCAGGTTATTCATCAAACGGTTAATAATATTTCAAGAAATTGAATGAAGAAGGCCATTGGAGTGTGAAACAACGTTCAGGAAGACCAAGCAATGAAAAGGCGCTGAAGAGGGAAATCATCAGAAACCGCCGTCAGAGCGTCAAAGACATCATGGAGATGTCGCCATATGCGGTGAGAAAGACTCTGAAAGATCTAGGCTATCAAAGAAAAGTTGCAAGAAAGAAGCCCTTGATTTCAGAGGTTAATAGGAACAGGCGTATGGACTGGGCGAGAGAATTCGAGAGTAAAGATTATGAATTTTGGCAGTCTGTAATTTGTTCAGATGAAAGTAAATTCTGCCAATATTCGAATTCGAGACAGGTTTATGTTTGAAGAAATCAGAATGAGACTTGAAACACTGAATGTCTGCAGGCGACCGTGAAACATGGAGGGATTGGAGTAATGGTGTGGGGTGATGTCTTGTTTGGAGGGAAATCTGAGCTGATTCTTGTTGATGAGTGGTTTAATGGTCCAAAATACGGTCAAATATTTGAGAAATGACTACTCGCACTATTTGAAACCAAACAGATTGACAGGAATGTCTACGTTTTTCAAGAAGATGGAGCGCCATGTTATACAAGAAAGGTAGCAAAAGCCTGGAAGGAATCGCAAGGAATCAAGTCACTGCCATGGGTAGCCCAAAGTCTTGACATGAATCCAGTAGAGCACGTTTGGGAAGCACCTTGACCAAAAACTTCGAGAGCGTGCAACCAAAATCACGTCAGTGGCAACCCTTAAAGAAATATTGCTAAAGGAGTGGCAAGATATGGATCAGACGATTGTTGGTAACTTGATCAAATCCATGAAAAATCGAACACAAGTACTGAAACTAGCAAATGGAGGACATACTCCATACTAGTTCTAAATACTGTTTATTCATGTTGAATTTGGAATATGTAATTAAATTTTGAAATTGGATGTAGTTTATTTCTCCTGGCTAAAAACTTTTCTTAGTCCACTGTATGTATGTATTCCCAAGAACAGTGTTCAAGCTTAAACGATACATAATGCACCAAGTAATTTATATTATATTTCAACTATTATGTGCGTGAAAATAACAATATCATTAAATAAATTTAGATATACATGACAAAACATATTTACACAATTCACTACGCTACATTAGAATTTTTTATTAACAACTACTTGAAAGGTGAAGAGGCTATATGTGTTACATGATTTGATGCACGCTGATTTGCTGTCGTTACGTATTTTGAAATAAATGCGAGAAAGAAATATGTATAATAAAAATATACTTATTATTTTGAAAAAGACTACACCTATAATTTAAGTGATTATTCCAGATTTACACACAATGTGCCAGCTATAAAGCCCAGTGCAACAATAAACCTTATTCTACCGTCTTTAGTGTTAATTATTAATTCTGCACTCAAAGTACATTTTATTGAAGAAATTTCTCTTAATGTAAAACATACCACCACGAACTTGCTAAAAAAAAAAAAAAAAAAAAAAAACGAAACACGCATTTTTAATATTTTAAATTTCTTCGTTGAACTTAAATTTTGGTTCTATTTGAAAGATAATGGTCTAAAGCTAATCTGAATTAAAGAAAAATAATTTCCGTATATAAATAAACTTTTTAAGCATTTTTAAAGCAGTGGTACTTTTTTCGTCATTCATCGACTCCTTGGACCGCCATTGCATACAAAAAAGTAAACATCAAATTTCTTGAAATTCGCTTGAAAATCCAAGATTTGGCCTACAGATGTGTTTCGAAGTCTATCAGTAAAATTAAAGTTTAATTAACTGGATTTTCTCGAAGTAATGATTACCTTTTATCTAAAACAGAATGAAAATATCGTTTTATTTACGCTCGGTAGCAAATGAGGTTAAAGGGCTATGTAAAAAAAATACTGAAGTCTATAAAAAAATACCAGTCTATTCACGTACAAAAAAGCGCGGCAAACAGAAAAAAAAAAGAATTACGGAAGACCAGCAGTGCAATAATCAAAAATTTGTTATTTATGCTTAAAACTAAATTTTCTTTAACCCTGTATAACCAATAGTTTAAGAATATAATTGTGTATTCTATACGCTTTTATTAAACTTAGTATAATGAATAATTTTATATTTTATACTGACTGAACCGGAGATATGAAATTAAATTAATATCATAATACACACTCGATATTGAATCGTCAACAAAAGACATCAGAATTTTTTTCCGTTGTATACATTCATACGAAAAATAATCTAAAAGTTGCTAAAAGGAAAAAAATAAAATTCTTTTAAAAAAGTTTCACATTAGAAAATAAAATTAAACTTTACATTTTTTTAAATGCTCAAACATGTCTTTATTAAATAAAATAAACTCTTGTGACAAACATCAACGTGATTAATTCAAAATTTCACTGAAAAATTACAAGTTTTTTTTAATAAATATTAAGTTTAGATTTTTTTTATCGAATCTGAAAGAAAATAACGTGTTTTATTAAATTATGCAAGCACCAATTTTTTTACTTTTAAAGACAGAAATCGCAGCAAGTTAAACCGGGACTGCAGGTGCGCTAGTAGATCTATGGCTAAATACTCTTGCACAAAACGTCGGCTAAGATAAGTTTTCATTTTGTGTTTTTACAGATATATTTTTAATTATATTTGAATTGATATATACACACACACACACACACACACATATATTTATATATGAATAAAGATAAAATAATAACTTGTCTTAGCCGATGTGTTTCGTCTTTCGATGTGCAAGGCAAATGTGACGATTTCATTTTGCAACAAGTATTTATACGCAGAAGTGAAAAAGAGTTTTTAAATTTAAGAACCTTCATAAATATACATCAGGATAACTGAAAGTCGAGGTAAATTATGGAAGATGCTAAGTGATATAACTTAACGTTTAATAAACAAAAGTGAGTAAATTTTTTTGTTGATTTTTTATAATGTAATTATTAATTATATTAGTTTAGTCTGAAATTAATTTATTATTATATATTTTAAATAGTAAGAGGTTTTGAATTTAACCGTTTTCTTTTAATTTTAAAAATGTTTATATAGTCATGTATGTTGACTTGAGAAAGAAGTATTTCTTTCAGGAATGGAGATATTTGAAAAAAATCCTGTTCGCAGATTTATATTTTAGAAAGATTCGAAAGCGGTACTCTCAATAAATCTTCGTCTTAGTAAGTTACTTTCTCTTTTAATAATTGTGTCATTCTTTAGATCGAAGTTGTGGTTATATTCCTATATATGTGTGTTCTATGTATGACTAAGGCATTTGATAAATTGTGTGTAAGATCCTTTATGTGTTCATACATACATGTTTTACATTTCTGCAAGTTTCCTCAAAAGATTGTAAGGAACAGTTGTGGCAGTTCATTTTATATATATGTAATATAAACTGCTTCAGAATTACTATTGTTATGGACATTATTGGTTCTGATCGCATAACAGTTTGTAACGTGGTTGCAGTTACTTTAATATTGTTAAGATTGGATAAATTCCTTTCGATAGTAGATGCAGATTTATGAGCGTCTCTTAAACTTAAACATTCTGAAAAACTAATGGCATTTTCACTTCTGTTTATAAATACTTGTTGCAAAATAAATCCTTACATTTGCCTTGATAAAAGCCATCAAAGGACGTCAGCTATGATAATTTTATTTTGTGTTTATTGATATTGTCTTTTTTACAGATACATTATTTCTGAATTTCTACACACACACACACACACACACACACACACACACACACACACATACATACATATACATATATATATATATATATATATATATATATATATATATAATGTGATCTTATGTATTTATCACTCACGAAACTTGGTCACACTCCATAGTAATCTCACTGTTATGGTAACACAAGCATAACTCGATACGATTCAAATTAGATTTCTTGGATATATCTTTTTACTTTTAATGATTTAAAAAGCTGAACTGTTTTTATGATCATCTCTTTGCAACATGAAGGTATTCAAGGGGCGCAAATTTGACTTGCTTATAGAATCGATGGTTGTTAAAATGTAACTTTAGAGAGCAAAATAGCACTTTACAATTAGTTTAATACTCACATAATATTCCTCAGAAATAAAATTTAATATTTTAAAATTTAATATATGCATTACGACTTCATTATCCACGGAAACACTAACGTCTAGAACCTCGCCATCCGCGGTATCACGAGTTTCAGTCTCACTTCTACATTCATATTCAAATCTTTCATTTAATTAAAGCTACTTTGAAAATATAGTTCAGAGAAGTAAAATACAAGTAAAATAAAGTCATAGACATAACATAGGTGTGTGTATTTAGTATATATATATATATATATATATATATATATATATGTTTGAATAAATTATAAAAATTATGTCTACTTATTTTTATCATAATCCTTGCATATTCACGAATATTTTTCCATATATTACAATTAAATAAGGCAAAAAATGCACTGTAATTTATTTCCCAAGTATTTTTCATCTCTTTCTGAGATCATCATGAGGGGTGAAACTGGTAAGGCAAAACTATGCGTAGCTATCCATTACTGAATTTTTTTCCTTTTTCGTTTAAATGCTACGGCTAACAGTTATGCTTTAACGTTCATTAGAACGTGAAAAACATAACAGTATTAACAACATTTACCGGCCTGGACGTCCAAGAAATCTTCATAGAAAATATGTGTCCTCCGACAGGAATCGAACATGTATTGTATATGGAACAGTTCTATAGCCTGATATGCTATACCAGTTTAGCTACAGAGGAGCGTCTGGTTAGCAAGGTCGATTTTACTGCTTTTAAATTACAATTTCTCATGATTTCCGTCGAACGATCATATCTGCTCGAAGTGTATCTAAACGTAAACAAATGACGTCACACACTACGAAATGGACAAAGTGCGACAATTATTCAACTTAGACTGGTAAATGTTGTTAAATATTATAAACAGAGCATTAACTTAAATATTTGTGTTTATATAAATAACGTATTACAATAAATTATATTAAGATAATTATATATATATATATATATATATATATATATATATATATATATATATATATATAACGATAGACATTTTGTACCGATTAATTTTAATGAATGACTTTTACAAATTACAAATAATCTTTCTCAGACAAGGAGGAAATTCCAGCAGAAATTGTCCGAAGTTCATTTAGGAAGAAAAGTAGAAGAAATATGGCCCAAGCTTTTGACTTTCTTAAGTCATCATCAGGATAGGTGAAGACAGTTGGTGAGTTTTGTAGAACGTGAGTTTTGTGACGTAGGTAAAGAGTGCTGTGATGTAGGCAAAGTGTCACGTTGTGAAAATAAGTTTCCTCAAAGAACATTTGCTGCCTAAATACACAAAATACATACATGCATATATACATATATATATAACGATACAAATGCACAATTAATTACACAGAAGTGTTATTAATGACTGCAACATAGCGTCTGTTTAAATAAAATATCTCTCACCATCATTCAGACAGAGTGACAATATTAGTAGAAATGAATAAGAAAAGTAAGCCCAATTGTGAGTTTAGAGATTAGGGCCCAAAGCGAACTTTCTTCTTAATTCTTTTCTACTAAAATTACTAGCAGACACCTCCACACATACACATATATTATGGAAACACACACACACACACACACACACATATATTATGGAAACACACACACACATACACATATTATGAAAACACACACACACACATACATATATATATATGTATACATATATAATTCAATTAAAAAAATCAAACAAAAAAAATATTTGTAAAAGAAAACGATTAAAGTAACGAAAAAGACCAATTTAAGACATAGAATATTTAGAAAAGCAACCTTCCTGCTATCACGCTTTCTACCAGTTAGGTATCGTCAGTCAGTTAAATTTATATTTAATATTTATATTTTACTGCCTAACTATACCAGTTGGGTAGAAATTATGCAGATTAAATACAGATCGGGACCCGACAGGTTAATAAAATAAAGAACAAATAGGAAACGTGCATCAATCTTTTATAAAAGTGAAATATATTACATTGATACACGTTTCCTATTCGTTGTTTATTTTATCATATATATGTGTGTGTGTGTGTGTGTGTGTGTGTGTGTGTGTGTGTGTGTGTGTGTGTGTGTGAATTATTTTCAGATAGAGTGTGTCAGTAAAGGAAGAAAATGAATAAAAAGACAAGAGGAAAAACTATTCTTAGCCGACGGCATTTCATCTTCTGAGGGACTTTATCAAGGCTATGTAGGATTTATTTTGTTAATAAAAAAAATTCTTGAATATTACTCACTTTATACCAGACTTTGAATTATGACACTTTGTGCCCTTCACATGTTTTGACTGACCTTTCAACCACCTGCTGAATATTCATGATCGTTCTCAAATAAATAAATAAATTGATAAACCAATGACATCATTGCTTTTGCATATAAACACAAGCAACAAAATAAATCCTATATTGCCTTGATAAAGTCCCTCAGAGGACGAAACCTGTCGTCCAAGAATTGTTTCTAATCTTGTCTTTTCATTCACATATGCAAATATTCCCAGGGCTCTTTTTGTGTTTTTTAAACTGAATATATATTTGAAAAGCATTTTTTGCTAGAAACTTTTGCATATACCCAATATATAACGATATATATTTATATAAAGTAACTATATTTTACATACATATATATATATATATATATATATATATATATATATATCAGTCGACATCGAAATTCATAAATTCTAAATTCATTTAGTTTTGATTAAGTCAAGCAAAGATATATTTGTTGTCGATTTTTCAAATGTTTAATATTTTGAATCTGTTTTCATTTTCTTCTCGACTTATCAATTTGAGCACGTCAGAGAACATTTTAGATAGCCTGTGCTAGTTTTATGAAAAAATGCAACAACTTCAGATCTCTATGTCAGTGCAAAGGCTGATGCTGCAATCATCTTTAAATTCAGATGAATTAAATAAATTTTCTTGATTTGACCTCGCGAAAACCAGTTTGGTTCCCTGCATTAGTCCTCGGATTTTCTGAAAATGAATAGACCCCTAGAGTCTGCCTCCAACGACAACTGCGCCACACCACGTACTTCACACCCTCACTGAGTCAGAAAAGAATAGTAGAAGGGAGCAAAAGAAACAAGTTGCCAACTAGGAATTACGAGTACTTTAAAAATTTGGTGGTAACAAAACACCCCATGTGACTGACACAGGGTAAAATGGATTGAACGAATCTCTTTATGTATTTTTGTAATGTGTCACTACTCGTTATCCTTTTTCACGAGTTCAACTCAAATTGTCAAAGGACATGGGCAGCCTCGTTTTCACCAGAGCGCATCAAGCACGCTTACGAATTTATTTAATGGCTAATTTCCGGTTCTGTAATCGGGTTGGTGAGGATAGTCACGCGAGCGGATTTTTCGAAATTCTTGTGTTGCAAGCACAATGTTATTCTGGGGTACTGAATGAGTCAAACGGGATCGGGGTGAAAGCAGAAGTGGGGGTAAAGGGTGTGGTATCGTTGACTGAGACGAGGAAGGATGAATCAAAGGTGGAGTGAGGATCTGAAGAGCGTGTTCAGCTTTTGCAGCAGGTAAAAAGTCGGCTGGTGGTAATTGCTTTTCCTTAGAAGCATCGTTCTTCGGTGTCAATAGATTCATTGGAATATTATTAAATCCTCCAAATTCACAGACACTCAATGTCACATGAGTTTGATTGACGCATGTATTGACGTAATCATCTGATTCAGGTTGACTTGGGATAGTCCAGTTCAAATTATTCCCAATATCTGAGCGGGGATATTTGTTCTTGTCCCCATTTTGATCGGCTTCAGTCCAGTTCAGCACAGATAATAATGGTTGCAATGAACGAGACCCAGCTTTTTTATTAATTAACGAGTTATTATCAAATTCAAATCCCCGAAAACGCCTCAGTCGTTGCGTTCCGTCAACTCCGCGCATTTTTTTCAAAAATGCCACAATTTCATGTTCAGCTTTTTGAGAAATATTTCGTGAAAGTTTCGACAATTGGCGGAAGAGTTCTTGCCCTTTAATATCGCCAAGTTTACTGGCGGCGTTCATCTCCAGTTGCAGTTGATAACGAAGGAAATGCCGCCGCCATTTTTGTTGTTCTCTGTTTAGTCCTTCGAACACAACTCTTTTCTGCTTATCTAAAATAGAAAATTTCAGTTCGAGTTCTCGTTGTAGTCTCTCCTCTTGCGTGCGAGATCTCAGTTCAGCGTCCATTTTATGAATATACTTTTAAAAATAGATGATTTCTGTAAATTGAGCAAAAGTCTAGTACACCTTAACAATTTGAGATTTTTTTCTGTCAATTGGTTAAAAATCTGATGCAATTCAACACAGATTTTTTCTGTCAATTGGGTAAAAGTCTAGTACAATTCAACAGTTTTAATTTTTTTCTGTTAAACATTTTGACATTTGCATTTAACACTTTTGCAAAATTATTATGTCTTATTGTTCTTTTAAAAATGCTGGAATGGATAAGTTATTAAAGCAATTGTCATAGTGAAAAAGCGAAAACGTTATGGAGAAAACAAGTTATCATAAAAGTGTTCATTGCAATTAATATTCTTGATTTCACTTAGAATTACCTATTTTGATCAATAAAAACACATTTGTATCAATTACTTAAAAATAAAAACACTTAAAAAACAGAGATTAAATGTATTCTATAATTACACACTCTAAATGAATTATCGAACGATCAAAATCTGTTTCCAAACATCAAAATTTATAGATTAATTAATAACATATAAGAATATGTGTGTACATTTTTCTTTGGAGTACACCGAAAATATTTCCTTGCTTTTAAAATATTTAAAAATTAGGCGTACAAATCAAACATGATATGCACCAAGAGGTCTTCCAGCCTTCAAAGTTAAACTGCAGTTATAAAAATTTGTAGCGAAAATGTAATTCGGAAGCATTTCCTATTTGCTGGTGTGAGCAAAGAGGTAAAAAAGAAACTATACAAGTTATGAAGATTTTCATAGTTTTTCATATGTCCACAGTAGAGGGCATGCCGGGAGGATTACACCTGCTACAGTAGAGAATTGGTTTACGAAACGATTATACTAACCACTGCTTTATTTACGAGACATCAGATATCTCGATAACAGATTTACATGGCTTTTTTGTCAATTATTTAAACATTTAAATAACGATTTTTTAAAATTTGTTAATAAAGTGTATATATAATCGTACATATAAGAATGCTAGTATGAGAAAATCAAAGAATTTGGTCTGTGAATGCTTGGTTAACTTCTGTAAGAAGTTGTAAACACAAGCAGAATTGATAAATTTCTCACCAAACAACTGTGGATACCAATAGATACAGGGCCTTGAAAATGACACTCAGTTACCATGTTTGAATTGAGCGAATACCAACTAGATTGATAATATCGGGGAATATATCAAGACAAAAGTACACAAAAACATATAAGGGGTTATTCACTGAATAGTAATTTAGAACACTTGTCATATATATATATATATATATATATATATATATATATATATATATATATATATATATATATATATAATACAAATATAAAGTTTGTCACTTAGCTGATTGGTGTTACCTTCAGCATCCTGAGTCCAGAGTTTCGTAGATGTCAGGTGTATCAGCAAATATGCTTGCCTTAAATACCTTTTCTCTCAATATCCCACTGACTGACAGATATATATATATATATATATATATATATATATATATATATATATATATATATATATATATATATATATAGAGAGAGAGAGAGAGAGAGAGAGAGAGAGAGAGAGAAGGTGCATTACATTTTGTATATGTAGAAATGTTTGTGTGTTTGTTGACGTAATATAGGTACTTATTTAGCCGAGTTTAATCAGGCAAAAGGCCAAAATAATCGATCTCCCAGCAAGAATCGAAACCACTTCACTAGAAAATGGTCTCCAATATTAGCTTGTAAACAGTTGCTCTATACCAAGCGTTCAGTATAAATTTTTACTTAGCTTAATCTGGCTTGTAGCGTCTATAACCAAGTACCTTTTGAGGAACTAATTCGCAGCGATAGTATGTAAGATTTCATTATTACTTTTGATATTTTCTATTGGATGAAAAGGCATGAAAGAATTAAAATCAAAGAAATTTTAGCGACTAGCTTTTTCCATACTGTTCCTAATTGATTATTCTATTTTCTCAATTTAATTACTTCTTTTTATCTATTTTTTTCTTGAAGAAATCCCCCCAAAATATCCTTTGTCTCTGGTTTTTAACGAAACGACAATATTGTAAACATTTGTTCTCTAAAGAGTCGTACCAAATTTTTAAATGTTCTCAAAATACAAAGTAAAAATTAGATTTTTAAATGAATATGGGTGATCTAAGAAAAAGATCTTCAATAAAATACAACTTTCACCTCTGTTATCAATATTTTCGATTAATTGTCAATTTTTTCATCACCATCCTGCAATAAATATACATCCAGGTAATTTTAACATTTGAACAAATTCATCTGATGTAAGAGCAGTTTCCAATCTGATAATTTCAAAGATTTAAATGTTCAATTTTCCGTTGTTTCAATTACAAGAGATCCTCAAATTCGTTTAGAGTCTAAATGTTCTTATTTATTTATTTTTATTTCTTTCTTTTCTAGAGATGTGTTTTTAGTTGAAGTAAACAAAATTATTTTTTGCGGGAGTGGCAAGGATTTTAGTTATTTAATAAATACAACACCACAAGAGTTTAACACTCAATGTAGATCGAACTCAATACATTATAAATGACCGACACAGAAAATTGGTTAACCAATGCTCCACGATGAGAATTTACGGTTCTGAAACATTCTTCATAAATATTTGTTATTTGGTTGAATCCATGCACTAAGATTTGGCAGGTAGTTGTGAATTTATTTGATACTATGTAGTTGTTTATTTACTAAGTTAAGTTTAGCTTGGTATAGGTGTGTGTGTGTGTGTGTGTGTGTGTATGTGTGTGTGTGTGTGTGTGTGTGTGTGTGTGTGTGTGTGTGTGTGCAAGCATATATGTAAAAACACTTCTTAATACAGGCGTAATATGTAATTGTAATTTTAGTCACAGTTCATTGACTGTTCGAAACAAACAAAATCTGAATAAGTTTGAACTGAAGGCTTATTCCTAATTTCTTTAAAACACATTAAAAGCAAAAATCTTTAAACAGTGTACACTGCGTTCAAAGCGATGATAATATAAATGAAAGGCTTATCATCTAAGGTTTTACGAACTATAGAGCCAGGTGGATTGGAATGAATTGTAGTGTACCAACATCTCCAAATTCTCCTTGAAAAACATGTCTTACAAGCCGAATATATACGATAAACGCGATCAAAGTCAACTTCTTAATCAGTTTCAACTTGTTGGGTAATTTCTCACTTAGTTTTAGATGAAGCCATTGAAATGACAAAAACGTTCTATTTGAAAACTAAAAAGCAAAGTAGTTTTACTTGTGATTTTAGAAGCATTTCTTGTTGAAACCTAACCAAAATCGGATGCAAGAAAAACAATTAATGTCGCTGCACGATACGATAGCAAATAAATGTGAGACAGATCAATTCAAGATTTTCAAACAATCAATAGTGCTTGGTAGTAGGAGTTCGATATAACAAGTTTATAAACTTCAATTTTCGAGTACGTCGCTTAATTCCTCCAACAGCTTTCCATGATTTATTTTAATTTCTTTTAAAGCTTTTCTTTTTTATATTCCTGCCACCCATTTTATTATATCTTTTTTTATCTCCACCACTTCTTTCACCCTCACTATTCTATGTTAATTTATTTCTTTTCTTTTTTTATCTTTGAGGTTTTCTCTTTCTTTCTCTTTTGCATGTCAACATCTTTCTATCTCTGTCAATTTATATTTCCTCTACTAATTTTTCATTTCTTTCTTCAAATTCACTCCCCCCGCTCTCTTTGTCAAGTTCTCTTTTACTTGATACCTGCTCACTTACTCCGCTGAATTAGTGAATACAACTTTCTATTATTCTTTCTAGTCTTTTCCTCTCCCTCCCCCTCTCTCTCTCGCTCTCTCTCTCTCTCTCTCTCTCGCTCTCTCTTCCACTACACTCTTTCTTTAAATGTCTCATTTTTTCCTCTACTTCTTTCTATTAGTTATCATTTTTTCGTCTCAGCGCAATTTTGCAATTTCTGACAAACTTTGCCCGTAATCTTTTCCACTTAAATGCAAACAACCTTTCTAATCTCCGCCTGGATTTACTGAGCATATTATCACATGGGACATAGTGACCAAAAATTGCATTACACTTAACCACAATGAGTGTCTGTCTGGCAATAGCGTTGTTTCCACGATTTTTGAGATCATTCAAGATTAAACGGTCAAATAAGTGCATATACACAGAGTTACATTTTTGTTTGATTTTCTTCGTATTAAAAAAACCGAGAACGTTTGTTTTTCGTTGAGGAAATCTCAAATGCAGTTTGCTTTCTTTTTGTTTGTTTTTTTGTTTTTTTAGTTTTTTACTTTTTTCAATCTGGGAAATTAAAAATTCAACCAATTCTTGGAATTATTTTGTATTCCAATGCAACTGAAAACATGGTAATCGTTCCATTCTAAAATGGTGAAATTTGTTGAAATGTTATTTTTTTCACTTTAAAAATATTTATTTTTTGATAAATCCGAAGTCGTCGATTTTCCTTCTTCTTTATGTATCTTTGTGGTAAAATTCTGGCAACTTTGAAAGATTCATCCACATATAAAAACTATTTGCATAAACATTTATTTTATTTTTTTCTCAATAGAAAAAAGTTCGACACTAAATGTCTTGTCTAATTGATAATAGTGTAACTGCTTCACAATAATATGAAGAAGTAAGTTAATTTCAAAAGATAAACTTGATTAAATTTCGACCTGTAATTCGCTAACTTTCAACAGGTGATGACATAGAATTCAGCGCTTAATAAAGAAAGAAACTGGCTATAATTGCCTGATTGGTAGAGCTCGTAATCAAAGTGAAAGTCTAGAAGATCAGGTGTGAATATTGAGGTATAAATTGTCATGGGCTTCAGCTTAAATAGAATCAGCTCTTCTTTGCACGAGAATTGAATGCGTTTAAAAGTACTCCGAAACGCTGATGTTCCCGCTTGCAAAATGGAGAATTAAGTGGCCGGTCAGTTCCGCTTCCGGCGTATGACACTTTACCCAGAAGCCTGCACCATAGCGATGACGCTGTTTATCATGCTGCTTGCCCTCTTTAAAACCAATAAGTTTTTTCACATTCATACACACAGAGATATGTGAATATATATATTCGTACATGTGTGTGCGTGTATGTATGTATATATATATATATATATATATATATATATATATATATATATATATATATATATATATATATATATATATATATATACGTACACACACACAAACATATACGAGTGCATGTGTACACATGGGTAAATGTATGTGTGCGCGCATACACATAAGCTCATACGTTTTTGTATATACGGATGTACTATATGCATGATTAAAAGAAACATATTGTTGCACACACACACACAAACACACACATATACACATTTTCTACCTTTCTTCTTCACTGTCTTTTTGCTTTTACTTCTCTCTAACCGTCTCTCCCTTTTCCTCTTCCCAGTTGTTCTTTATTTCTTCCATATATATATATATATATATATATATATATATATATAGAGAGAGAGAGAGAGAGAGAGAGAGAGAGAGAGAGAGCGAGAGGGAGAGAGAGAGCGGGGGAGAGAGAGAGATAAATCTGTCCGTGTGTGCATATGTCTATATAAGAATAAGTGTGTGCGTATGTGTGCGTGTGTGTATGTGTGCGTGTGTAAAGTGTTGAGATGAATAGGTAGGAAAGAGGAGTCCCAAATTGCAAGGTAAACGGAACTGAACGCAGGTACAAAATGCACCCGTTTCTCTGCAGCGGCATGCTCTGACATGAACCAATGGCAAATTGTTTTGCATAGATTTGCATTTAGAGCCGTAAAATGGCAGATAACCAAAATGCCGTTGACTGGCAGGAGTGTAAGCTGGGGGTGCGGATATTGAGGGACCGGAAACGAAGAAAAGCAAAATGATAAACCTTTTTCCGAAGCACATGCCTCATTTCTTTCTTCTGTTTGTGTATTTTAGTGCGTATATGTTTTTAGGTGTGTATATTTATGTGTGCGTGTATATATATATATATATATATATATATATATATATATATATATATATATATATATGTATACACCCATACGCAGACGTAAAACCCAGACTAGCGTACTTGTTTCACTGATCATAACACCTTCGATCGCCACTAAAATCCCTCACCATTATTGTGACCATGTGCCAAACGAAGTTAAGTTTAGTAAGTATATTTGAGCGTCACATTCTGTAGAGGCACATAACTAACAATCCCGCCCATTTGCTAACGTAATGAGTTTGATCAATACTAAGTGCTCATTTATTGTACCCAGACTAAGATTGTGTTGTCTTTTTATACAGCTCATGCCAGTGATTGGTGTTCGAACTCAGCTAAAAGGATTTGGGCAGATCATCCTCCTTTTGAAGATGGAATCAATAATCATCATTCAATTCCTCCATTTACCCAATTTGGCTTTGTGTTTAATATATGCCTCTACATGTGTTTGCGAGGATTTCTACGCTCCACTAATGTGGCCATGTATCAAATTATGCTAAGCTTAGTAAAGATTTACTTTATAAAACTTGTAAGACTGTTTGCAATATATTCATTTGTAAAGTGACTTCGATCTTCACTATGTGACCCGACTGTTGCCCTGTCCCAGACTAAACAGACATTTGTAGGTACCTATCTACTTTAGTCGCTCTCCTAGAGAGATGAATAACAAGTTAATATCACTAAACGCACTAAACTTTTAGATAGCACCTTATATATACGTAGTGTGTCCATCAATGCGTCTGCAGTCTAAGGATGAAAAAAAAAACAAGATTTATTTTACGCATTATCTATTTTTCAACATAATCTCCTTCCATTGGAATCTAATTACATAAATAATTCATTAGGAGTACGACAATGAAATCAGGTATGGTTGATTATGTAAAGGGTAATCACCAATCTCTGTGAAATGAAGTAAAAAATGCTAAACACAGAAGAACGCTGAGGAATCAGACGTATGAAACAATCAGCGGATATGCTAGGCTATGAGGGCCTTCTCAATAGGCCCAGCATAGAAATAAATACCATATGAGAATCATTAATAAAGAGAACTGACAGCAAGACTTCAACAGCAGCTGCAGCAGTATCATGAAAAAGAGAAGCCATAGTGAATGCAGTCAACAGCTGGATAGAATAACAGTAGGTTTAGGGCTCCAAGTTCTAGGTTCAAAAGTGTCCTATTGGGTTAAAATGTTGATTCGTGAATTTGGTGTCATAGTAATAGTGTATTCAATCCTTGGACCGGGTGGTACGTACTTAGAATTAGTGAAACATGTCAAGCAATAACGGAGCAGTATTAAATAAGAACAAGACGAGATATAATTAGATATGGACAACGGAAAGACAACAATCTACCAACGTAGATACAGGGTTCAGTTCGAAATTCCCCGATGGTCACCCGCTGAAGAAAGCCGGAGGACATAATGGCAAAAATATTATAGCACTAACAACAAAAACGAATACATTATGTCAAATTTAAATAATAACCCCATTTCTCAATGGCCTTTATTCAATGATGGATATTATTTACATAGATCGGACATCATTCAATAAATTTTTCTAGTTAAAATTCAGTCAGAATCTCTCTCTCTCTCTCTCTCTCTCTCTCTATATATATATATATATATATATATATATATATATATATATATATATATATATGTTTTTGTGTGTGTAGTGTATGTATAACAGAGACACGTATGCTCGTATAGAAAGTAAGTAAAATCGTTCTCTCAAGATTCTCCCTGCCATCCAACCACACAAGTTCCACTCCGTTTAGAAATCTTTATAAAACAAGTTTGTAACGTGACTGGTGGATATTTTTAACAGCAAATTATTGTCGATACGGAATGAATACAACCGGATTTGCCAATATCTATCAAAAGATTTACCTGAACACTATCAATCAACGAACTCATTTATTTCGCACTCTCAATTCAGCATCCAACCGACTGACCCTCACTCAATATTGAAGCTGTAAAAAGAATTATGAACAACTACCATGTGTGGTTAATTGAATCAGATATGAAATTTACTTTCCAAGTCTGACTCATTTCGCCGGAAGCTTGTCAATGAAAAATCATTTTGGCTTGGTACGAAATAAAAAAATGATCAATCAAATTTATCAAAACTATACGTACGAAATAAAAAATGAACAAAGAATTTTTCTCTATTCTTTGTTTTTCTTTTTGAAATCGATTGAACCATAAATTAGTCAATATTTCATTTCTCATTCTAGTTCTTAGTTAAATTGACTAGCCACCAAAAAGATATTTTTAGATAACGTTCAAACATTGTTTCTTTATATTTCTAAACGGATAGATTAGAGAATCTTTTAAGGGACTCCTCCTTGTCTTCAGTCACTTTCCCACTGTCGTAAGGTGATCTCTAAGTGTCTTTTCTATAAATACTTTCTTGGTAATTGTTCGGATCAACTCTTCGCTATGATACGAAGCCTTTTTTAATTTAAGTGCAGTAATGCGTCGAAATCTCATCAATTTGCACTTGAGCTGGCTAGTTGTAGCTGTAAATTCTATGCTAACAGTTTCTTTTCTCGCACTTCTCGCTCGTAGAACTCCCTTTCGGCTCCATGCTTTCCAGCCAACTTTAATGTTTAAAAATTTAAACGTAATGTCAATCGCTATCTACTGTCCTCTTGATTACTCTTTCCTCTTCCCGCTCATTATTAATGTCTCTGTTCCTAATTCTTCCACACCCTGTAACCCCTTGTGTCTTAGTGGCTTTACTGCCTTTGCATGGGGTGATACTGATTAAAAAATCTTTCAATCAGCTTCCGTATGACATTTTCTATAAAGCAATGGTTAGCAAGTTTGTCTTACAGAACATCACTTGAAGATTTACTATTTCGGTCTTGCGCCAGAAGAGAAACTTAAAAAATTATTCCAAGCGGCCATACAATAATAATGTTTATATTTTATATTCTTACTTCCGCTCCTATCATGTGACAATATCTTTACAAACGCAGAAATGATTTATTGTATGTATTCTTGTTAGTATGCCAAAACTGATTCAAACCGAGTAATATGTAAATGTAAGGGTTTGGTCATTTGCATAGAGACACTACAGGGTGATTGTAAAATAACTCTCTGTTTTATGCACATATGGACTCTCATGTTTAACTATAATTTTTCCAAGACGGAAGAGTCTGTCATACTTAAAATAAGGAGTTACTTTTCAATCATAGGGAACAGACAGATTTTATGAGTCGCCTTCTACCATTGTCCTCGGGTGCGCCACTTCTAGGACTATGTTTGTGAGTTGACGGCTCGTATCTCTCCCGAAAAGCTCGTGCTTTTTATGAATCTTGCATACGTGTGTGACAATGTGTCACCCCCGTATTCTGGGGTGATACGGATGGTGTTTCTGGCACTGCTAGTCGTGGATAGAATGGAGATTTGGACAACGCGGAAGAAGGAAATGTTGCGATGTGAACGCTATTCTCATCAGATTCTAATTAGATTGTTTGAGCACCAATTCAAGATGAAGATTAGAACTGCTAGAAAGCGTTTGGTATCGACAGATTTCAGCGAAAGGTGGGTAACTATGGAGAGACTGGTTCGCGTGAACGGGGCTAGCGTTTTTTTTTTTTTAAATCACCCTAAGTCACAACTGTGGAGCCTTCCTCTGGTTAAGATAAACCCTTCTGGTTTACCCAGGTAATGTGAGTAAGTGTCGTTCCGGCTTCTCCATTTTTGATATGATCCAAGTCGAAATTTCCAACCATCTCAGTTTGTTTTTGGTCTCTTTTTTCATCTCGAATAGGTTAGTCTGTGATTTCCTCACGCCCATATTTATTTTTATCCTTCCCTCTCCGTTAGTGAGTGAGCTTCTTGATTCTGATTTTTGATTTTTACTTTGTTTTTTTTGGGGGGGGGGATTCATTTCTCAACATCATTATATTTTTATATATATTTGTATACGAACATTTGCACTTGAAGAAATGGGGTGTTTTTTGAAAGGTTCCTTGTATGTATGAGTTATTTTGGTGTATGTAGGAATGAATGGTGACGGATAGATTCTTATGGCGAATGAGTAAATTGTAACGTATGGATGAGTCGTGAATCTGATTAGCAAGGTATAGGATAAATAATGATGACCAGCCTCACCCCACTTCCCGTTTCCGCCTTGTGCTACAATTATCACTTGCATTATCTACATCACTCGGACAGTTATCCTCATCTTCATTGTCATATTCACAACGTTTCGGCTGTTGTATGCTCCGGCCTTCTTCAGGTGATTGGAATTTCGAACTGAACCCCTTATTTCGTCCACCGGGGTAGATTGTTCTAATCCCACGTGCCATGCCTCTTCCAGATCTCTCAGTTATTTCCCTTTAACACAACTCTTCAAGTTTTGGTTCTCCACTGCTGTGGCCTTGTATTGAACACACAACTCTTTGGGTCTAGTTAACAACCAACGTCTTTATCCACTGTGGGTCATGTGTCCTCGCGGACACATGACCCAGTGGATAAAAACGTTGCTTAGATCCAATAACTAGACTCAAAGAGTTGCGAATAATACTACGCATCACGACAATGGCGTCGCCGATATTATCTCCGTAAATCCTAGAGGATCCTGATTTTGATTGCGGTGCTTTGATGCAAGGAATAAAACTAAGACGTTAAACGACGATAAAGTAACGGATCTTTTATGGCAACTGCATGAGTTTAGTAAAAGTTTCAATAATGACCCATTCCCTGAAATTAGACTTAACATTTCAGGAAATATGCCCAGTAATATTAAGGAAGATGCAACAAAAAAAGAGGTTCGTTGTGGCAGAATGGATAAAAGATATTTCCATAAAACAAGAACTCGATGAACTAGATTTAAATATCTACAGCGACTGAGAGAGAGAGAGAGAGAGAGAGAGAGAGAGAGAGAGAGAGAGAGAGAGAGAGAGAGTAGACGGTACTGTAAAAAAACTTGAGTATAAAGAACAGATGGGAAAAGACTGATACAGATGAGAATTATCGAAGAATTCTATAAAGAAAAGTATCGATAACAAAATGCTTGAGAAACTCCAGTTAGGAAACCTGTTTTTGAATTCTTCCATGAGATTTTTATGCAACAGCTGAGAAATTCAACGATTCTGATAGTCAAGGTATTTACAGAAAGAAAGAGAAGTGTCCAAAATTTGGAAAGACATGTAGAAAATGTGCAAAAATGAACCACTTCTAAGCTGTATGCAAAGCTGAAAAGAAAGATGTTTAGTGTCACTCAGAAGCAGTGTGGTGATGAAAATGAGAGAGAAATATCATTGAAAGAAAAGGACATTTTAATGCAAGTTAAAATAAACAGCACCAATTTAGATATGCAAATAGACACATTCAATGAAGTAATGCTCATTGCCAGAAAGATTTGGGAACGACTAGGAAAATCAAAATTATGAAAGACTTACAGTTTCAACAATTTCACTGATTCTGTTATACAAACACTAGGATACTTTGAAGGATCCGTTGAATTAAGCAAAAATATTAGAAGTAATATTCACAATTGTTGTGAACTGTAACAAGCATCACAGATTTGTTGAAAATTATGAACTCAAACATAATTTCACAAAATCGATTAATTCTGTGAATTACTGAAGAAACTGGGATGCTAAAAATGTATAAAGCAAGTCTCAAGTTAAATGAAAATGTCGCCCTCTCCAACCATCAAGTAAGGAAGTTGTCCCTTAGAGAAACAAAGAAAATTATGGGAAGAAGAATTTTTTGAATATGTTCCACCTGGTGGCAGGAAATAGGCATTGTAGTTTTGAGAAAGGCAGATGGAGACTTTCAAATATGCAGTGATAATTAAGTGGGAATAAACCATCAGATTTGTACTCAATTCTGAATGTTGAATTAGTATTACATCCATTAGTGGGAATGGAAATCTTTACAAAGATAGACTTGAAAATCGCTTATCACCAGATACCTATAAACAACTACTTCAAACAAGGGACGATAATAATCAAACAAGGGACGATAATAAACATGCTATGTTGAGGTGGATAAGAATGCTGCATGGAATAAAAATGACTCGTGTTATTTTTCAAAGAACCACAGAACAAGTCATTGAAGACAATATAGAAAATATTTTGCTATCATGATAACATTTGCATTTGTAATTCAAATAAAATAGGACTAAAAAAAAGATGAAATTGTGTTGAAGAATTTTAAATATACACGTGTATGTATATAATTATAATTCCACTGCATTTGATTGTTTTTGTTATTAGATATTTTTCTTTCGGAACTTTCAAATCGTCGAAAATATATAAAATATGCACGCACATGAGAAGAGTGAGTGGGTGAGTATCTATCCAGGTTTTAAACCAGTCAAAAGGGCTTCTGAATAGGAACAGAGGCTGAATTTCGTGACTGCTTTTACAGAAATTGTAAATATGTGAATTTAGAATTGTCTCCTATTTACCATTCCGTTGAATTCTTATTCGAATTTAAATCATTCAGGAATTCAATAGAAAATATTCTTAAGATTGATTTGTTGTTGCTTACATAAAAAGCAGTTTTATTATTAGATACTCAAAATATGTATGCGTATGTGTGTGTGTATATACATTATCTACCTCTACTGATTCGCTAAAAAATGAACATACCATGATGAAAAAAATGTCCAAAACCTAATGAAAACAGTTTTATCGTAAAATTCTTTATTATTAAGAGGAAAGACCAAAGGATTTATTCTTTATTCTTTTTAGAACATTCGAATTTTTTGAAAATCTGCTCTGAATTGTAAAATAAAAAATGTAATAAAACTGAGATATTATTTAATTAGAAAAGCTTTTCATTGCTTTTATAAATTATATATTATGGACACTATTGTCTTGAATATTGAATTTTTACAAGAATTGTTTTCCTTTTTTTTAAATTTATTTGGAATAATTTAATTTTTTTATTAATTTGTACCTGTTAGGTGATACTGTTATTAAGTAAATACTATATTTGCTAATCATAAATGGAAAAGCTTATTACAATTCAACGACTCCTAATATTTAAAGTATTTTAAAAGATTGTGTGTGTATAAAAATGCCGATTTTTTTAAATACGGATTTCCATTCATGATATTATCAAAGAAATAAGAGTGATTATTATAGTAAATTTAAGGTCAACATTTCTAAAATTCAATAAAACATTAGATTACGGAGAATATTTTCCTAATCTTTTTAAGATTAGTTGGTAGTTAAACATTATATAAAAAGGCGCTCATGTTATATTCAAGTAATTGACACAGGTATGGCCCCGTAGAAAAAACTTAGATAAACTTCCAGCTGTCAGTTAACCTGTCAACACCTTAAAATAAACACCAACATACCTGTTAAAAAATGCATTTCTGCGATTTTTTTAACTAAAAGTAATACTTGTTTCAAATCAGATTAATTAAATTTGAAATCAGCTAATATTCATATAATTTTTCAGAAAAGTATATTGTATTTTTCAAAGAGTTTTTAATAAAGAAATTTGTGCTGACAAATGTCTAAAAGCGGCGCTAAAATCAACAATTTTTAGCGATTAAAAAACTCCTTCTAGTCAATTTGAATTAGTATTGAAATATAGCAAAATAATTTGCTTATTGGAAATATAAAATTCAATATATTAACCAGAAATTAAAAAAAGATTTTTCATTTTTAAACATTCATTTTCAACTTTAGGTATTGCGTTTCTTTTGAAGTAGCTAGTATACACACACGCATATAAGTATACGAAGCACACGCACATTAATACCACAATTAATAACAAATATGGCTTTACTTAAACTAAAAAGTAAAGTTCTTCCCCAAATTAAAGACAGCAGCAAACTGGATGGCGTCGAATGTATATATTCGAATGCATAATCCAGTCGGTCAAACTCCATCATGCAGTCTTTAAATGTATTTTAAATGTTTGTTAATTTCGAGATTAGTCTTTTTCGTTCTAACTAATGTTTTTGAATGTTGACACCTTTGCTCCAACGTGTATATATATATATATATATATATATATATATATATATATATATATATATATATATATATATAAAGTTAAGGTTAAAGTGGTCTGTTTTTAATTTTATTTAAATTATTAGCTCTGATTTACATTGAGCTCTCTGGATTTTATCCTCCTTGGGTCTACCCATACGGATTACCTAGTTTTTCGTAAACTATATATATATATATATATATATATATATATATCGTCATCCACAGACAGACTGTTTCGCTGTATCACAGTTCATCAGTGTGGCTAGACATCCGACTGCCTCAAACCGAGATCGAAACCCGACTAATTTGGCATCAGTAGGAGATTTTACCCCTGAATTATTAGCGCCTGGTAGAGAGGATGGCGAATTTTTACATACCTATTCTTCGAATAAACACGCCAATGAGGGCTCGATTCATGGAAGAGCTTTGCAGTATTAGCAGTAGTAGTCATTGTTTACAAATTCACGCTTGCTCGACCGGAGTTAAATTTTCTGGGGGCGTATATATCGACATCCACAGACAGACTGTTTCGCTGTATCACAGCTCATCAGTGTGACTAAACATCCAATTGCCTCAAGCCGGGATCATAACCCTACTGATTTGGCATCAGTCGGAGATTTTACCCCACAGCTACCAGCGCCTGGTAGAGAGGGAGGCGAATTTTAAGTACCAATTCTTCGAATAAACACGCCAATTACCGAGAGGGCACAATTCATGGAAGAGCCTAGCAGTAGTAGTCATTGTTTACAAATTCGCGCTTTCTTTCCAGACTGCTCGACCGGAATGAAATTTTCCGGGGGTGTAACATACAGATGTCTGTACTGATAATGTGCTTATTACTGTAATGTTAATTGTTGGAGGCGCAGCTTATAGGACTTATACTAAGTTAAAAACTTAACAGACATTTACTTCTCTTCTCCCGCCATACCCCACTCCGACCTTCAGAACCTTTTGGTGATTATCACCACCATCACATACATACATACATAGAGATCGTACGACAAGCATTCATTGGCTAATCTCCTCAAAACTAGCTCGCTGATTGGTCAATTCTGACCAATCAAATCGCTTGCACCCGAGGAATGAAATTTCCCGCGCAGTAAGTTTTGAGCCTGTCACGCGTTACACCATCTTATATAAACAAAACACGAGTGGGCCTTTTCTCTTTTTTTCTCTATCTCTCTTTCTCCATCTCTTCGTCACTCTTGCGTCTCATTCCTTGCTGCCAAAATGTAACCTTCAAGAACTCCCGTCTTGACCATGCAGTCAGACGTTAAAGAACATTATCAACATTCACGCAAGTACGAACTCTTAACTCTTCTGAACTCTTAACAACTCTTCCAATACACAATTCCTAACATGCAACAGGAGCTTTATTCTTCTAAACTACAGTTTAATAATTAATCCAACTTTATGAGCTCAGGTACAAATATTTCCCAAATCTAAGAGACGAACTCTATCAAACCTTCAGCTTATTTGCATGTACATCAGAACAAATAAAATCAATTGTTATGTTTTAAACCATTACGTTCTGTCTTGTATTTTATACTATGTGCTATTTTACGTCGAATATAAATTACATTGTGACCGCCACATTGGATAGCGACCTCCAGCGTCTTTGCATGTTCTTTTCCACGTCTTTCCTAGTCAAAGTTAAATAATTGTGGTGGAATACGTTACAACTGATTGGTCATCCTTCCCATTCATATTGCTGACCCGTCGTTCGTCTCGGACCCCGCTACATGATTGGTGACCCCGACGTGATCGGACGCCGCTACAATCTTTCCTCATTAACAGATAGGAGAGACTTTCAGGACTTATTCACAAATGAATGAAATTGTGTTTTAAATTTTTTGTTTTAGAAAATATTGGTAAATTTTTTTTTACATATGTTATCCCCCCTACTTAATTAATTTCATAAAATTTCGCGAAATAACTTTCTATTTTCTGAATTTTTTTTTATTAGTTAAAAGTAGGACTCCTTGGAAAATGTAAATCATCTAATTTCTTTTTCAGTCTTTTACTATTCTAACTAAAAATCTGCTCCGAATAGTAAACTAAAAATTGTAATCAAACTATGACATTATTTAATTAAAAAAAAGTTTTGTAATTAAGTTATATTAAGGACACTATTGTCTGAAGAAATAAAAACGTTTCGATGAATAATGAAAATTTTACAAAAATCTTTTCATTTTTATAAAATTTTAATTATAATAATTTATAATAGTTTAAAAATCGTTTAAAATTCTGTATTGGGCTATTTCCCGGATGTGATATTGTAATTAAGTGGAAACGGAATTTACGAATCCAAAATTGAAAAAAATTAGTAAACGTCGTTTTACTATTCTATTTTTAAAATAATTTTTTTATTTTTATTTTTTCACTTTAATTGTTCCCTTTTTGCATCTATGATAGCCTAAACATGTCATTATTACGAAAAGGTCACGTGCTTGGATTGAAGAAAATAGAAAAATGTTTTTTAGCTAATGTTAATTAAAATTTGTTAACTATTAATGATTAAACAATATTTTAATTATTATAAAAAAATCTTTATTTTAATTTTACCTGTTAAATTTTAAAATCAATTTAAGAAAATTTTGTAGTACTTTAATTTTTTTCATTTTTGGATAAAGCATCTTCAAACGTAACCAGAAGTCAATAAAATATTAGATAATTACTGAAAATATGTTAATTTGTAAAAATTACTAGGTAGTTAAAAACGAAAAAAAAAAGCGTTCACTTAGATTTCGTAAATTTATGTCAGTTCTGGTTATCCATACTAGGTGTCAACACCTCAGAACTTATCTATACGTCAATAAAAATCAAAGAAAATCAGGACCCGTCGTTAAGAAATTCTTGTATATTACTTTTTTATGCAATAAGTAAGTAATATTTATTTCAAATCAGATTAATTTAACTTTAAATTTTCTAATTTTATTCAAATAACGTGTCACAAATACATACTTTATTTTTGGAAGATTTGTAAAACCGATAATTTTGTTTACAAATTTCTTAAAATTAAGAAAAAATATGAAATATACCAGAACATTTTACTTACTTGAAATAATAGATTTAATCATTTAGCTTTCAATTAAAGCTAAAATGAAATCTTCAAGAGTGATTTTTCATTTTTAAAAATTCATTTTAAACCTTAGGTAACGAAAATTTATACCGGAAAAGTGGAGGTACCTAGTATAAATATTTTTCTTCCACATGTGTTATAAATACAGTACTCAATGTTATGAGACAGAGCTATAAGTATATATTAGTGAATATACATAATATCCAACGTCGATAGCACGACTCGGAGTTTCATGAAGTTGCTGCAATCTTCCGGCAATACACAGAAATATCGACAGACCAGAAATTAAAAAAAACTGATGTGGAAGCTGCACTGACCAAATTGAATAGAAAGAAAGTGGATGGGCCAGATGGAATTGTAGTAGAGATGCTAGCAGCCTTACACGACTTCGGCATAGACAAGATCATAGAAATAATAAATGAAATCCACAACAGTGGGGATATACCGGAAGACCTCAGCAGATCTATCTTTATAGCAATGCCTAAGAAACCAGGTGCAAACGAGTGTGAACTCCACCGGTCAATCAACATAATGAGTCACATAAAAAAAATCTCATCATCCGAATTCTGATGAATGCTCTATTCATGTTCTATTTTATGTTGATTGACCGGTGGAGTTCACACTCGTTTGCACCTGGTTTCTTAGGCATTGCTAGCAGCAGAATCCGGTCAGAGATAGGACAAGAACAGTGCGGGTTCGTCAAAGACACCGGAACAAGGAACGCGATATTCATGCTCAGAATGCTTTCAGAAAGAGCAATACAAATGCAGAAGGACGTGTACCTGTGTTTCATAGACGACGCAAAGGCGTTCGACAAAGTACGCGACAGCGATCTGTTAGAGCTGCTCAGTAACCTTGACATAATCGAGGAAGACATTAGAATAATTAAGAATCTATACTGGCAGTAAACTGCCTGCATACGGACAGAAAATGAGTTCATCAGATATACAAAAATAGAAAAGGGGTGTAAGGCAAGAATGTGTCTTCTCACCGGATTTATTCAATTTATATAGCGAGTCAATTCTGAGAGGACTAGAAGTCCTACCAGAATTCATTATTGGCGGCTACAATCTTAACAATATAAGATATGCAGACTACACAGTGCTGATAGCAGACACAGAAAGGAAACTACAAAACTTTCTACATAAGGTAGCGAAGGAAAGCGAGAAGAAAGGACTACGCATAAACTACAAGAAGACAGAATACATGGTCATCATCAAAGATGAACCCAAAATGCAAATTATAGGTCGGGGATATTAAAATCAAGCAGGTACAGAAATTTCCGGGAAGTGTTCTAACAGAGGACGGAAAGTGAGACACTGAGATCCGAAGATGTATTGGGATGGCCAAAGAGGCGCTCCAAAAGCAGAGTAGAGTATTAAGAACCGGAATGTTTCGTTGCAAACAAAGAGAAGAGTACTGAACTATCACGTGATGTCCACCTGTATGGCAGCGAATGTTGGACAATCTCCTCAAAAATGAAGAAGAGGCTCAAAGCTGCAGAAAGGTGGTACTACTGAAGGATGCTGAGGATGCGCGATGGACCGAACGGCGGGGTTTTGGAGAGAGTGCAAATGAAGAGGAAATATACTTAACATTAGGAAGAGGCAGTTGAAATTTCTGGGGCACGTAATGAAGAAGAAGAGCTTGGAAAATCTGATCCTTACAGGACAGATAGAGGGAAAGTGGGGTAGAGGAAATCAGCGAGTAACATTCTTGATTGGCTTGAGCAAACGGATGGCGGAACAGGATTTGGGAGAAATAACAAAAAATCTAAACTTAGAGCTACAAGAAACAGAAGGGAGTGGAGGACCATAATCGCCTACGTCCTGAGTGGACACGGCACATAAAAGAAGAAGAAGCACACTAGATAGTTTCACTCACCTCACCTTGCAGAAATTTATTCAACAGAACAACGCATGTGTTACATAATTGGTAAAGAAGTAGTGTAGATGTGACAGTGTAACTGTGGCAGCTATGAGAAACGTGAAGGAATCAATATCATTTGAATGTTGATACATGAAAGATGTCAAAACAGTTTGAAAATGAATAACAAAATACAGCTATTTTTAAAATTGATTTTTAAATTTGAATATGCCAATTCAATGAAGTAAGCCCCACACCTTGAGCAAGATATAAAAGGTTTAATGGTTAGCGACAGTGTGGAGAAAAATCGAACAGTCGAAATCAATTACAATGTCCAACATGGAGAGCATTGTTAATAGGCATGACCAGAAAAGTGCTGGTGGGGAAATATACAAGTAAAATACAAACCCGTTATTGAAGATTAACAGGAAATTGGCCCTTAAATGGGTAATGTTTGACTGGCAATGCCGAAGTTGAGGTTGAAGAGCTCTCTACAAGAAATTAAATTGGTTCAATCGAGGACACGTCTAAAAAAATGAAACAGTAACTATTCAACATCGTTCTGATTCAGCAGGTATCGTAATAGCACTGCTCTGTCTTGATATATCTCGAAAATAAAAGATAAACACAACACTCAAATGAAGATAAGATGGAAAAAGTAAGAGCTATATAAGCGGAGGGCTGCAAACTGTACCAGGAAGAAAAGTTTGCGATTTTGATATTTCGGAAGCCAGGTTCGCTAAAGACAAATATTTTAAACAAAGAAAACATTGAAAACTGTTATATTAATGACGAAAGACAATAACGTTCTGAAACTAGTTTTAGACATTTGTCTATTGATTTTGTGAGTTGAATTTCGTCATATGAGGCTGTTGAGTCTTGACTCATTGTTGAATCTCGCCTATTGCATGGAATAATAATGCAACACAAAAATGTACTTAGAACAAGAATGTATTATAACAAGAAAGTGTACACAATAAGTACATATAGTATATCTGTATATTTCTGGGAAGACGTTCCTGGAGAATGTGTTGACTAGTCGCAGTCGATCAGAGTCTCTAGTTGGATCTCGTGATTCCACTCCCCGTCTTCCGGTACCAACCACATTTATACAGTTGGTAGTCACCTATGCAGATTAGGTGGATCCTACCACAACACCCCCCTCCCAAGCCTTGGAATCCTTTTGGATTTCAAACTGGCTTCTATATGGGATGATGATTATGGTTATTTCTTTGTAGATCACCTTTGCATAGTTCATATGTATATCTGTTTTTTTTTTTCAATATCTTTTTCGTTTTGGATTCACATCCAATGGGTCCGTGAACTTTCGTTTCCTACCGGATCTTCTCGGTTCATGACCACTCTGCGGAGGTTCTACTTGAAAAGTATCATACATTACATCAATGGGATCTTCCTCCTCATCCGGTATACTCTCTTCATGCTCTAGCACGTAGCATTTTTTGAGTTGGTTCTGGTGCCTTTTATGAGTATTCTTCGGCCCTTTTATTATGTAAATCAGGTCACCGATTCTCTTGTCCACTATGCCTCGCTCCCAGAACTCAATGTTGTTTCTATAGCACTTGAAAAAGACCTTCTCTCCGGGGGTGTATCTTTTTCTAGCTGTATACATAGTGTTCTTTATTCTATTTCTTCCTGGCAAAAGCTTGTCAAACACTGACTTAACTTTCCTAGCGAACATTAGTTCAGCTGGTGCCATGTTTGATGGTGTTCTCTGGTTAGGCGTGATTCTGTATACTTGTAGGAATTGCTGAAGCGCCTTTTCCGTTGGAACTCCTGAGGCTTTCTTCAGAGCGCGCTTTAACGTATCTACAAATCTTTCTGCGAGTCCATTGGATCTCGGATGATACGGCGGCGTCGTTATGTGGTTAATTTGATATAACTCACAAAATTCCTTAAATTCGTCAGAAGTGAATTGTGTACCATTGTCACTCACAATACACTCTGGCACACCGAACCGTGCAAATAGTTCATGCAAAAAAGTTGTTGTGGTATTGGACGTAGGCTTTTTACAGCGTAGTACTTCCGGCCATTTTGTAAAGCTATCTACCACTATTAAGTAGTAATAATCTTCTACTGGACCAGCGAAATCAATGTGTCATCTTTCCCACGGATGATCCGTCTTTGGCCATGGTTTGTGTACTATAGGTGGTGCCTTAGCTGCTAACGCACACCCTTTACATCGATGGACCATGTTTTCGATATCCACATCCATTCCTTTCCAATATACAAAGCTTCGCATTAAGCTTTTTGTTCTATTAATCCCCGGGTGACCCATATGAAAGTCCCGTAGGATTCTTTTCTGCAACTTTTTTGGTACTACTACTTTCTCTACACTTGCGAAAGGCACGTTACGTTTCCTTTTAAATATAGGCATAGTATTTTCTTTTAATTCAAATTTAACTTCAAACTTGTTACATCTTCCAAGACCAGGTGTAAAGGTTTCCGGAAACTTTTTCCTTAATTCCTCTTTAATGTCCTGTCTTGATTGCGTATTACTTTCTACTTTTCTGCAGAATGAGTTTAAAGGTTTATCCCACAATTCGAATGTTTCAATAAAATCTGTACCCAACAAGTTTTCTCCATTTCTCAGAATGAAAACTTTCATTTTTTTAACGATCCCATTCACTTTCATTGGAAGTACAACCTCGCCTTCGAAGTTAATTTGCTTTCCAGTTACCGTTCGAGCGAGTTTCGTTGACTTCATTATTGTAGGCCTTTTTAAAATTTTCCATGTTTTATCGTTCATTATTGTTAAATCTGACCCCGAATCGAGTTGAAATTTGATATTCTTTTTGAATATTTCAGTCGTCACATATTTCCTCAAGTCTCTATCTGATTTGATATTCGAATTTGTTTGTCTAATTCGGCTCTTGAATTTTTTCGTTTTACAACACGATCCTTTGTGACCATTCTTTTGGCACACGAAACATTTCTTATTTCTATATGGGCAATTTACCTCCCAATGTCTTTCGTTACAACGTCTGCAATTATATGGTGGGACATTTTTATTTTCGTTCTTTATATTTTCTTGTCTATTTTTAAAATACGCTGAATTTTTTCTCCAATTTTTCTCTGATGGGTACTTTGACTGCTTTTTTATTTTTTTAATATAAGCAATGCCAGCTTCTTCGATTTTTTGCGACTCTTTCTTTAACTTTACGGCCCGTTGACACTCCTCTGCTAACTTTTGCAGGGTAAGGCCTTGTTCAGATTCGAGTTTAGACAAAACTCTACGTCTTATTTCGGCACTCTTACTGGATACCAGTCCTTGAGCAAAAATTAAACACTTGAATTCTTCAACCGTAATCTCTGCCAATCTGAAATTGTCACAATGTCTATTCACTATAGATGCATATGTTAAGTAATCCTGATCGTCGGATTTAGAGACATTCATGCATAACCATCGCTTATGCCAAAGCGACATATTTGCTCCAAACAGCTCTTTTAGCAATTTCACTGTTTCCGAGAATTCCAATTCAGTTGTTTTTCTCGGTAGAATAAAATCTACAAATTTGCTATGTTCTGCTGTACCTAGATTTCTTAGTAATAGACTGACTTTTCTTGAATTCGACCAGTTTTCACAGTCTGTGTAGAAAATATCTTCATATCGTTTAAAGTACGCTTCAAACGTTTTTTCTTCGTCTGGCACATAGTTGAAAGTTTCCAGCGAATTAAATATGATGTTATTAGAATATGAAGAATTTCCCTCATTTGCCTGATAGTTGTTTAATTTCTCCAGTGTTAACTTTTGAATTTCCAAAAGTCTTTCCTCTTGACGTTCTTGATATTTTTGCATTGCTATCAGTTGTTCTTGCTGTGCTATCTGTTGTTCTTGCTGACGTTGTTGACTCAACTGCTGGGATTTTAATAATTCAGATATGACTTTGGATAGTTCTTCCATCTTTAGCTGATAGTGTTCATGCAACAAGGAATATACTTTTAATTTGTGTATCCACGAATATCATATAAGCTGACCAAAAAAATCGAAACAACGTACGACTTTTCTATTTTATGACTTGCTTTTACATTCATGCCCGTGCTAATCAACTTTGGTATTTTTTTTTCGTGAACAGAGAGCGTCGGACTTTTTTTTTTTCGTTTTCGACTTCTGTTCGCGTATTTCAATGACACGTCTGATTTTCTTATCAGAGGTAATTCGTCACTATATTGTTGAACAAATAATTTGAAAAAA
This sequence comes from Acanthosepion esculentum, assembly GCA_964036315.1. Classification (NCBI taxonomy): domain Eukaryota; kingdom Metazoa; phylum Mollusca; class Cephalopoda; order Sepiida; family Sepiidae; genus Acanthosepion; species Acanthosepion esculentum. Next base: position 46,009,087 of record OZ038505.1, read on the forward strand.
ATAATTTTTTAAAGTTTGTTACCTTTCAAAGTCGACACGGTGTATTTGTGCTCCTTTTAATCCATGCATGTTTTTGTAGTCGGCCAATTTTTCTTTTTAGAGGGTGTCTCGTTGTAGATAATTTTTTAATTTAAAATTACCGTTACTCGTTTACGACACCTTTCAATTTTTCTGAGTGAATGTTCCTTTATGCTTAGTCGTCTTTTAACGAGTTTTACATATCCAGAAGTTCAGAATCCTTCGTCGTTACGTTAACGTTGGATTTTGAATTAATAGTTTTTTTTTTCAGCCTGGGTTCTTCAATGACTTGTCCCAATTGTTGAAAACTCTCACTATTAATTCTTTCTTCTTTCCGTATGGTTCGTTCTACTTCTTTGCCATTGTTGAAACTTGGCGTATGGTTCGTTCTACTTTGTGGCCATTGTTGAAACTTGACGTATGGTTCGTTCTACTTCGTCGCCATTGTTGAGTCTTGACTCATTGTTGAATCTCGCCTATTGCATGGAATAATAATGCAACACAAAAATGTACTTAGAACAAGAATGTATTATAACAAGAAAGTGTACACAATAAGTACATATAGTATTTCTGTATATTTCTGGGAAGATGTTCCTGGAGAATGCGTTGACTAGTCGCAGTCGATCAGAGTCTCTAGTTGGATCTCGTGATTCCACTCCCCGTCTTCCGGTACCAACCACATTTATACAGTTGGTAGTCACCTATGCAGATTAGGTGGATCCTACCACAACAGAGGCAAATTGCACGACATACAAAATAACATTTCAAAGTTCATCTTTGCTAGTAATTCACCATCTGCTAATGTAAACTATCGCTTTTCAAAATTTTCTACAAGATTTTTTTCTGTCGTGTTAAGTTCGAAAGAACAAAACGGACACTTCATCAAACAAGTGCTTTTGAGATCCAAATGGGTTCACTTATTCATAGGTTTCTTCACCGAATGGGGTGAGTATTGTCGCACATAAAAATACTATGGCTCTCCGTGTGTCGCCAAAAATTCAATGTATATGTGAGTTGTCATCTTAAAACTCTGTAGACTCGCTACCAAAAACATCACACAATTTCAGCCTTGTTGAGAACTCAATTTGGGAAAAGAACAGTTGGAAAATCAGCCTTCATGTATACTATTTCCTTTTTAAAGGAGCCATACTAATCAATCTTTAGTATTTTGCCACTAGATTTATAGTAACATCTTATACTTACTTTTCGTCACCCGCTTGCTGCCACAGCACCTGAAAAATTTATAGCTCGACAAAAACAGTAGAGGTAACAAAAAGACAAAACTTACGAAGTGCTACAAAAGACAGAGTTCTGGAGAGCCATGATCACCACATCTTAAAGGCACACGACCCATAGAAGATTTTATATAACAATAAAGAGTCTATTAGTAATAAATGTTGTAGTGTATCTCAAAACTTCTCATGTCGCTCTCCAAATTCGGGAAGTAAAATGAATTGAAATAATATATTGTCTGAAACTGGTTTAAATACTTTTGATACACTGCAATACTTCTTTTTTTTCAGTTACTGCTGAGTGAAGGAGAACAAAATCGGTTAAAAGTAATCATTATTCGAATAGGTCAATCAGCAGAGCGAACAAAAGTTGTAAACGGATCTACCAATAATCTAGAGATTGACATCTTCAGTTCCATTATTCGCCCGGCCAGGTGGTCTGTCACTTCTGGCTTTATTGACGAGAAAATTAGTCTGAATAAATTCGTGAATAATAATTATCACGACACTCACAAATATCAAATTCACTGCTTAGAGAAACATCATCCAATGAAATGCGTGCAGAGACACGTGGAAAGATCAATAAGTTTCCGGAAAAGTGTTTTCATTTCAAAGTGTTTTTGTTAAAGCCGATGAAAAGACTAGAAGCATCATCTACATAAGTGGAAAGGCATGAATAAAACTTTTAAGCAGTTTTGTTTTGTAAGTCTATAATTCTCCTAGATGAAGCATTATCATTATTATTACTTTTTGACTTTATTGCTTTTTATCGCAAGTCTCACTTAGCCTTAATGTTCGTAGAATAGCTGAAAGTTGCGATAAAATGCAACAGAAATAAAATTAAAAAAATACTTCACAAAAATAAATTACAATAACAATAGTTCATTTAAGAATTTCGTAGATATAACATCTAATAGCAAAAGTGTAAATAGTTCCAATGCACCAAATTGTGTGAGTACACATCTTGAAGCTGTATTCGCAATCGTAGAAGAAAAGAATAGATGGAGTTATTAGTGCAGTCAATCATGGGCCAATCTGTAAAGCCATTGACACTATATATGTCAAGAAATGTTCTCGAGTATAAAAGAAACGAGTGAAAATTCTTCCAAGTGTCTTATTATTTATTTTGATCTATGGTACTTACTTAACTGATAATTATTTGAGATAAAGAACATTAAAAACAATAAATTTGTGTCCTTTTAATAAAAGTCATTCACAGTTCTCCGGGATTTTTCTCTGCCCTTTTTATGTAATTCATTCTTTCAGGAGATCTTATTTATCGGATTTTGTTCCTTCAACCGAATGCTTTCTGATATATACTAGGGGCGGCTGACAAATTCTCAACACGGCATTCTTCCAAACGTTTGACCAACTGACCAAATCAGTTTCGGAATGTATCTTGGTAAGGCTCCTCTATCAAACTATGGATTATATGGCAAAGCAAACTGGGCTCTATAGCCTTGGTTGGCATCCCGTTTAGGAGAACTCTGAATTCAAACCGGCAACATCGATGTAACCGGGGTCCAACAAACTTCCCAACCAGCAGGGTGACGGAATTTAATGGCTTAAGCAGAATCAGAACAAGTGATTATGGTCACACATACAACTAATTATATATATATATATATATATATATATATATATATATATATATATATATATATATATATATATATATATATACATTAACTTGGCAAAAGTCAGAGGAAGCAGTATGTAAAGGTTATAGTAGATGGTGCCACCGTATCTTGAATCCATCAGATCTTTGAAAGGCTCATCTCTACATCAGTTCTGTTCTAACATCTGCTGCATCAGTGTAAACATTGGTTCGGCTTCACATGGAAAGGCTACGTGAATTACCGAAGGTCGAATGGGTTATGATAATGTATGCCAGACGAATGGGACGGATATTCCATTTCGGGTATTATGAAAATCGCGTCTACCGTAACAGACAAACGATACTGGCTCAAATCACTTCAGCATTCAATGTAGAAGGTATCAAACGCATATCCAGTCGATCAATTCAACGTTCTTTAGATTCCATGGGATGTGAAAGCAGATTACTCACCAGGATGCCACTGTTAACACCAGTACACTGAAAACAGCACCTAACCTGTCTTCGTGGCGTCGCGAATTAGACCTTGGAGGACTAGCTATGTGTGTCATAGGCCGATGAGTAACGGTTTGAGTAGTTTCGATCAGTGAAACCATAGTCACTCGCAGTCACTGCTTCATGATATATGCACTGATTCATGGATTCCATGCACCCCATCAACGATAGTATAATGCACCGTGTCATCGGTAGCCCAAATAGTTTAAGGGATTTCTAGAATCTTCCGATGAATGAAGGCCACTACATTCGCCCGACATAAGCTCAATCGAGTTTTATGTTACTTCAAATATGAGGGACCTATAACAGAGATCGAGAGGAGTGGGCTGAACATATCTCCAGATGTCTTCCAACTATTTATGGACTCGATGACATGTCAAGTTGCTACACTTTGTCGTGCTAATTGATACTAGGAATACATTCTGATGTAAATACTTGGTATCGATGAAAAATTTGTTTTATGTAGATTAATATACCAAAACCCTCCCTTTATAGCCTTTGGTTGAAAAATGTTACTTTCCCTGGCGGGAAAATTTCTTTTGATATATCTTGAAATATTTAAAACTGAAATCAAACCTTACAAGTGTGTGTGTAGCAATATGAGTCAGCTGAGGTCTTGTTAAATTGAAAACAGCTGGGTCGGTCCCAAAAATGGATACATTTATTTTCGACCGATGGTTATCAGTAAATGAATTCAACTCTATAATACAAATCAAGAGGTTCAGACAGAGAGAAAGTCACAATTACTTTTAGACGAAGATAACAAAACAAAGAAAATTGTTATATGTAAAACTGGTCATCTTGCGAAAAGACACACACAGAGAGGGACGAAGCAGGCTTCATAGAACGAACAGGGAAGACAGCCGTTAAACTGTGCACCTCCACCTCACCTATGCCTCATCTCTGCTCGCTTATAGCAGTAGGTTACATCCCAAAAATAAAATCTGATTTACTGCTAGAAATTGTTTTGTTTTTTCACTCGTGGATAACGATCTCGCCGAAGGGTAATGTTTAATCCACTGACTTGGAAGAAACTGCACCCTGTCAACGAAACTGGTGTCTGGTCTGAGCTGCAACGCAACATGTGTAAAATGTCAATGGATATTTTAGATACTAATTGATACCATTTTGGATTTGGTAGTATAATCAGTGTGTATTTTACAGGTGAACCCTTATTGAAGATACTAATATCGCAGTATATTCAATGCTGTGGAAATTTCAATCACAACGTCCTTTCGATAGTAGTTGGTAGCATTCCAAATGTTCTTACCTGATTCTGACAAAGTACACAGAGATTTGGTTTGCAAACTATCAATAATCTTGTCAAATCAAAAGTAGAACAAATATCCAAAATAGTACAAATACAAAGAACGAAAACAAACACTTGAATTCAACTTTGATTTTAAAAAATAAATTGAAAAGTAATAAATTCAAATTTTTAGAAAATATCAAAATTTGTTTGGGTTAAAATCTTCATAATCTGATTCCTCTTCGTCGTTATCATCCACCTCTTCATTTTGCGGATTTGGGGGCAAAGCTTCATCCGTCTTTGCACATAATTGCTCATTGATGCTTTTTTCTTTGTTCTCTTTTGTCATTTTCAGATATTTTATAATTTCATAAATTATCAATGAAAAATATAAATAAGTAATGATACAAATGAATGACAGCCAACAATATCAACATGAAATATGCAAATCAATCTAGATCGAATCTATGAATTTTGAATCCAAATGGAATTAAATATTTCTATAACACATATGCCCTGTAGCAAGATGATTTACATTAAACGCAGTAACACAGAGAAATGATCGCCGGCTAACTGAAAGTAAAACAGATAAAAATATCGTATGAATTCGAGAAAACATTCAGTTTTTTGCCCAAACGATACAAAGCGAGGAGTTTGGTGTGTTAACCTCCAAAAACAAAGAGTTTCCTGTTGTAACGAGAGAGGAGTGGTTTACTGTTCCTGATACAGTGTAACCCCGGATATCTGAGAACTGTACTAAGAGTGCTACTACGCAGAGAGATATGCAAAACATAACAATGGCATCGCCGATGGGATCGTTAAATTCGCTGTACGACCCAGAACCCATTGAAACATAGATAAGAAATTTTGCTGCATTTGCAAGAATGAAAAAATTAAGATGCACAAAGACCGACGGAGGAGAGGACGAGATAACGGATTTCTTGCTACAGTTAGGTGCGAGGCTGTAAAGAAAATTTCGACAACGTGTTACCCGAGCGAATTAGAAGAAATGACATTGAAGAAATTATTAAAATTATAAAAAAGAACATAAAAAAAAGATTGGTCATTGCCGAAAGAACGAAGTTTTTAAAGACAATACAAGCACCCAATGAGTCCATTATACAATACTTACATAGATTGAATAAACAAGCCAAGTATTGTGAATTTGAAAAATTGGGAGCTCGGGAAATGACTACAGAAGATGAATTAATCCTTCTCAGAATAACTGAAGGCTTGCAAGACCAAAACCATGAACGAAAAATACTAGAATGTCTACAGAGTAGTAGCATGAGTTTGGAAGCTAGCGTCGAGCTTTTACAACAATTAAAGTTGATTAGAGAATTTAATCAACCAAAAGAAGAATTCGGGACGTACAGGACGAGAACGACCAAATCCATAATTGAATGAAGATATTGTGGAAGATATCACGAGAGAGACAAGTACAAAAGACCAGTTCTAGGAAAAATATGCTCAAATTGCAAAAAATGAACATTTTCAGAACGTATGCAAATACGAAAATAAAACAGAAAAAGTACAAACGGTACAACCTACCCCCACCTCCGAAGAAGAAGATGAAATATTTACAATGAATACACAAAAAAGAAGTAGAGAAAAAATAAGGATAAATGGCCAAATATTTAACATGCAAGTTGATACAGGCAATGAAGTCACGTTGATATCAAAAGAATTCTGGATAAAATTAGGACGACCTAAATTTTTAAAAAGCAGTATCCAATTAAAGCAATTTGATGGAATGACTATGAAAATAATGGGTACATTTCAAGGCAATTTTGAAACTGACAAGCGTTTTGAAGTAATTCTCATTACAGTTGCAGAATGTGAAAAAGATCACGGATTACTAGGAATTGATGTATTAAAAGTAGATACAGTGAGACTAATCAATTCCATGGAAGCAGAAGAAAATGAAATACGATTATTGAAAGGCTATAAAGCAAGCATTCGACTAAAAGAAAATTATCACCCAAAATATATAGTCAAGAAAAGTTCCAATTCATATCCTACTTTTGGTAGTAGCCAAATTAAACAAAATGATACAACAAGGCATACTAGAAAGAGTAACTCAAGGTGGTAGCAATTGGGCGTCACCGATAGTAGCGATAAAGAAACCTGATGAAGATTTAAGGATATGTGGTGATTACAAGATAGGGGTAAATCACTAGATATGTTCAGACTCTTTTCCTTTGCCAAATATCGAAACTGCAAAAATGGAACACTTTGCAAAAATTGATCTCAAGGCACCATACAACCAAATAGAAATTGACGAGCAAATCAAGGAAATCACCACGATAAACAACCCTAGAGGCTTAAGATGATGAACTCGTCTACCGTTTGGGGTAAAGACTTCGAGCAATATTTTTCAAAAAGCAATTGAAAGAGACTTATTAGGAAAAATAAAAAATATAATAATATACTAGGATGATATATGTGCAGGGGAAAAAACTAAAGAAGAATTAAAATATAAAACAGCAAATTTTGGTGAGATTAAAAAAGGCAGGCATAAATGTAAACAATGACAAGTGTAATTTTGACTGTAAGAAGATATCATATTTAGGATGTCAAATATCAAAAGAAAGCATATCGCCCGACAATAGAATAACAAATAAAATAACAGAAATAGCTGCTCCAACAAATAAAAAAGAATTAGAATCCTTTTGGGGGCTAATAAAATTTTAAAGTAAATATATACCAAGATACAGCGACATAATAGAGCCATTTGCAAAATTAGACACAAAAAAACAATGCATTTAACTGGACACAAACTATCGCTTTTGAAACACTAAAGAAAATACTGGGGAACAAACCAATAATAAAAGTTTTTCATCCACAAAAAGAAGTAACGTTAACCACAGACGCGTGTGTGAAGGCGATTGCTACGATTCTATCACAAGAAGAACAGCCAATCATGTACATATCAAGAAGGTTAACGTCAGCAGAAACTACTCGAATATTGAAAAAGAAGCACTAGCAATTGTATGGAGCATGGAAAGGGCACGAAACTTTGTGATAGGAAAAAAATTGTTATTAAAATCGGACCACAAATCATTAGAATTCATATTTAACCCAAGAAAAGAATTACCAAAAGTCACATTGTCAAGGATTTTAAGATGGGCGATAAAGATCATGGTGTTTGATTTTGACATAATATACGCAAAAGGGAACACTATCCCTCATGTAGATGCTTTATCAAGATTACAGTTCAAGAATGAAACAGAAGAAAACGCTGAAGATATAATATACACTGGGTAGAAACGGTCGTTCTTCTTCTAAATAAACTCAAAATAGAAATAAAGCAAGACCCAATATTAAGCAGAATAATAGAAAGAATAAAAAAAGTAATATATGGAGCAATCGTTCGATGGCAGAGCGACCATTTAAAGAAACGAAGCACAAACTAACCATAGAAAATGGCATAATATGCAATGGGGATAGAATAGTAGCTCCACAAATACTGAGAAGGGACATATTAAAAGGGGTACATGATGACGTGCATTGTGACATAACAACAACACAAAAAAGACTGGTGTCCAGGATATTCAAAAGGTGTAGAGGAAAATATTAAGAGATGCACAAAATGTGCGTAAATAAAAAAAACTTCAAGCAAGCAAAAATTCGCTCATGGCCCAAGAAAGCAGAGCCATAGGTTAAGGTCCACATGGATCATGCACATATCAAAGATAGGGATTGTTCTTAGTATTAGTGGACTCATATTCAGAATGGCCAGAGGTTGTCAGAGTAAAAAACAGAAAAGCCACCACAATAAAGCAAGTACTAAGAACTATATTCTCAAAGGATGGAGTACCACAGACAATAGTAATCGACAATGCACCTGAATTTCGAGATGAGAACTTATGTGGGTGATTGAAACAGATTGGATGCATCCCATACAAGACACCACCATATCACCCACAATATAATGGAATTACGGAAAGAATGGTACAAACGGTAAAAATGGGATTAAAAGCATTCTCACCACTTAATGAAAGCATAGAAGCGTATCTACCAAAAATGCTCCTCAGTTACAGATCCATTCCAGATGCGGAAGGAAAACTGAGCCCTTCGGCATTAATGGGAAGACAAATCAGAGCCTCCATGACTATGTCCCTTGCAACGAAAGAAAAGGTGTGATATAGAAAAAATAAAGAGGCTAATCCAGAAGAAGCAAATTTCCTGATACAAAAAGGACACAACATGGCTATATTTGAGAAAAAAGGACAACATATATTGGCGCAGTTCAGAAGCAGAAACGAACTGGATGACGTACAAATGGAAGATCGTGAATAAGAAGAGGCAGAAAGTTGCAAAAGTGGAACAGAGCAGGAAATGGAAGAAAGTGAGAATGAAAAGATGGATGAATATGAAGAAGAGAATGAAGAGAGACCGACATCACCATTAAAGAGAAAACAAAAAACAAGAGGAAGGACAACACAGTCCGAAAATAATCAGGAATAGTAAGACAAAACAAGGGTATACGACCTCTCCGATTCAGGGAGGTGTAGTATCGTATACAAATTAGATAGACAAGTATAAATAGAGAAGAACTGGCGAACATAAGGTAGCAGTGCTTAGCAAACCCGTTTGCTATTCAGGACACGGAGAACTTTACTACGACTGCTACTACGCAGAGAGATATGCAAAACATAACACGGACATTTATTACATTTGCTCTTGACACATAAATTCACTAAAATAGATTAAGGGCATCTCTTCCTCTGAATCAAACATTCTTTTAATTTATGTTTGTCATATGTTTATTCAAATTTTCTTGTACAGGTTGAGTGTCCAAAATTCCCAAATCCGAAAACCTCCAAAATCAGAAAATCTTTCAGGTGCTGACATAAATGGAAAAATTCAGAAAGCAACATGGCTACGCACAGTATGCTTGTTGCTTTGCTGCCTTACAAATAGAATGCTGATTTTCTTTCAGTTTTCATTACATTTAACTGTAATTAGACTTCATGTTTTTTTTATACAAATACTGTACCTAATATATAATAAAATGTATTGTAATATTTTAATGAAAAGACGATATCGTTGGGAAATACTGATAGCTTACCGAATTTTCCTTCTTACACTCACAGTGATGTCATTGATGACGTACCCTCTCCCTCCAGTTTCTCACGCTTGATGTAGAAGTAGTGTTTGGTGTTGCATTTATATATATTTTGTAAGTAGTGATCATGTTTTTGTGTACATGTATAGAAAGTAAAAAAACATTATTTTTATGTAAAATCTTAATTTCACCACTCAAAACTTCGTGTGAATATTACATGACTAGCATCATTACCTGTATCTGTATGTACACAAAATTTATTAAATGTTATATAAAACTACGATCAGGAAATATGTTATTTATATAAAACTACCTTCAGGGTATACGTATAATCTGTGTTATGAATTGTAAAGAGATATGGTGTTTATACTTGGTTTCCATTCCCAAGTTGCTCCATTTTATAGATGCTATATAAAAATTAAGCAGCCTGTATTCAAAAAAAAAAAAAAAAAAAAGTCTGAAAACCGAATCACTTCCAGTTCCAAGAATTTGAGATTAAATATTCTCAACATGTGCCATAGCTATTTATAAAATGGTAAATAATAAATATTGCATTGTACTTGGTTTACATATTTTGTCTTTTTGCGAGCACGAAGGATAAACATTGGCCTTATTTCTAGATTTCGATATAAATGTTTTTTGGGTTTTTTTTTTTTTCAGATTTAGCTTTTTCAGTCGACTGAGTCTGTAAAACTAAAAATTATTGAGTGGAATATTCATTTTTCTCTCACCAATCCTTACAAATAGAATCAGGCTTAAATCTACTTTATAGACCAAAATTGAAAATCGTTAGCTGGAAAATCGTATTTTCTATTGAAATGTGTAAATATATGTAAGAACACATTTGTTACTCTCAAGAAATTTATTATCGACAAATGATGGAAATAATTCTAAATATAAAAAAATCATGAAAGTTATCATGAAGACGTGAGCTTAAAATAATAAGCGTATGATTTTACGCTTTTAACCCAAATCATCCGATACTCTTTTACGGTCACTTAACTGGTCAAATAGTGGGGCTTAATACCTAGTGACATTAATGAGTTCCATTTACTAAGTTAATTGACTATTTGCTTCTCTTGGCTCTTCTGTCGATGTCGAAAGTATGAATGTATGAGACGAAACAATGAAGTTAAGAGTAGCGTGCGGTGACATAAAGTTTCCCCAACCTCCTGCGAAGAATAGAGCCACAGCCTTACCATCTTAGGTGTTGCTGACGTGGTTTCTGTAGCAAGTACGTTTTTAAGTTGCCAGTCCCACGTCCAACCAGTTTTTAATTCAGATATCATTCTCCTAGACTGATTGATAACCAAAGCTAGCTGAGGTAAGGAGAAGAGCCGGATTCATATCCTTCCTAATAGTATTTGTGCGAAAATGAATGCAGTGAATTCGATTGGACTTTGAACAAGGCACGCCGATTCCATTTTATTCCGATAACCACGACACTATTTTACTCTCACATAATGTTTATTAGTCATAAAACAGAAACGGCAAACTGGGTTCGTATTGAGACTACTTACATCACTTTTTGGATACCAGCGCCCTGTCACATCGCCAGTCATCTTAACCACAATGTTTTCCGTGACACGTCACAACAATAGATAGATGGGAGAAGCGTTGAAAGAGTATATTGATTCAAGGTGTGTTTGTAGGATGCATAATACACGATTTACATTGTTCGGACTATTGTTCTCGTCTTTATTATAATAGTCACGATGTTTCGGCCGTTGTACGCTCCAGTCTTCAGGTGATCTACGTTGGAATTTCGAACCGAACCCTTTATTTCGTCCATCGGGGGAGATTGTTCTAGTTCCACGTGTCATGCTTTTTCTGAGTATCTCTGTTTCAGTTATCTCCATTTAGTAACTCAACTCTCCAGGTACGTAATGTTAGCGCCAAGAGTTTATTCTACTACCTTTTGCCAAGAGTGACCAAGGAAAAGGCAAATGGAAACCTCCCCCCTCTTTACACTTTCTCAATCTAGGTATTTCAGTCCTTCTCAAATTTCAGGTCGTTATTGTTGTTTGTGATGATGAATCAGCTATCAACAGGAACTGACCAGGCTGGCACAAACTAAATCTGGATGACGTTATAAATAAATAATTATATTTGATTTTGTTAGTAATGGTTGGGATAAAGAGGATGGAGTCTGGGTTGAGTCAGAACTGAAAAGGACTAAATTGAGAAGGGTCGAGCTAGAAAATTAGATATTTGAAGACGAGGTGAGAGAGAGAAGGATGGGAGGGAGTGAGATAAGGGAGTAGAGATGTGGAGATGTGTCGAGAGAGGGCGGAAGATGGAGGAGAGAGAGATGGGGGAGAGAGAGATGGGGGAGAGAAGGCGAGAGAGAAAAAGCCGGTGCATCACGTTTGAACGTCATCAGAAACAAGTTCGTTTATAAAAATGAAACAAAATAAAAATGGATTAAACCATGAAATAAGGTAATAAGAAATAAGGTAATAAGAAATAAGGTAATAAGAAATAAGGCAATAAGAAATAAGTTAATAAGAAATAAGGCAATAAGAAATAAGGTAATAAGAAATAAGGTAATAAGAAATAAGGTAATAAGAAATAAGTTAATAAGAAATAAGGCAATAAGAAATAAGTTAATAAGAAATAAGGCAATAAGAAATAAGTTAATAAGAAATAAGGCAATAAGAAATAAGGTAATAAGAAATAAGGTAATAAGAAATAAGGTAATAAGAAATAAGGCAATAAGAAATAAGTTAATAAGAAATAAGGCAATAAGAAATAAGGTAATAAGAAATAAGGTAATAAGAAATAAGGTAATAAGAAATAAGTTAATAAGAAATAAGGCAATAAGAAATAAGTTAATAAGAAATAAGGCAATAAGAAATAAGGTAATAAGAAATAAGGTAATAAGAAATAAGGTAATAAGAAATAAGGTAATAAGAAATAAGGCAATAAGAAATAAGGCAATAAGAAATAAGGTAATAAGAAATAAGGTAATAAGAAATAAGTTAATAAGAAATAAGGTAATAAGAAATAAGGCAATAAGAAATAAGTTAATAAGAAATAAGGCAATAAGAAATAAGGCAATAAGAAATAAGGTAATAAGAAATAAGGTAATAAGAAATAAGGTAATAAGAAATAAGTTAATAAGAAATAAGGTAATAAGAAATAAGGTAATAAGAAATAAGTTAATAAGAAATAAGGCAATAAGAAATAAGGTAATAAGAAATAAGGTAATAAGAAATAAGTTAATAAGAAATAAGGCAATAAGAAATAAGTTAATAAGAAATAAGGCAATAAGAAATAAGTTAATAAGAAATAAGGCAATAAGAAATAAGGTAATAAGAAATAAGGTAATAAGAAATAAGGTAATAAGAAATAAGGCAATAAGAAATAAGGCAATAAGAAATAAGGTAATAAGAAATAAGGTAATAAGAAATAAGGCAATAAGAAATAAGTTAATAAGAAATAAGGCAATAAGAAATAAGGTAATAAGAAATAAGGTAATAAGAAATAAGGCAATAATAAATAAGTTAATAAGAAATAAGGCAATAAGAAATAAGTTAATAAGAAATAAGGCAATAAGAAATAAGTTAATAAGAAATAAGGCAATAAGAAATAAGGTAATAAGAAATAAGGTAATAAGAAATAAGGTAATAAGAAATAAGGCAATAAGAAATAAGTTAATAAGAAATAAGGCAATAAGAAATAAGGTAATAAGAAATAAGGTAATAAGAAATAAGGTAATAAGAAATAAGGCAATAAGAAATAAGTTAATAAGAAATAAGGCAATAAGAAAAAAGGTAATAAGAAATAAGGTAATAAGAAATAAGGCAATAAGAAATAAGTTAATAAGAAATAAGGCAATAAGAAATAAGTTAATAAGAAATAAGGTAATAAGAAATAAGGTAATAAGAAATAAGGTAATAAGAAATAAGGTAATAAGAAATAAGGCAATAAGAAATAAGTTAATAAGAAATAAGGCAATAAGAAATAAGGTAATAAGAAATAAGGTAATAAGAAATAAGGTAATAAGAAATAAGGTCATAAGAAATAAGGCAATAAGAAATAAGGTAATAAGAAATAAGGCAATAAGAAATAAGTTAATAAGAAATAAGGCAATAAGAAATAAGGTAATAAGAAATAAGGTAATAAGAAATAAGGCAATAAGAAATAAGGCAATAAGAAATAAGTTAATAAGAAGTAAGGCAATAGGAAATAAGGTAATAAGAAATAAGGTAATAAGAAATAAGGTAATAAGAAATAAGGCAATAAGAAATAAGGTAATAAGAAATAAGGTAATAAGAAATAAGGCAATAAGAAATAAGGTAATAAGAAATAAGGCAATAAGAAATAAGTTAATAAGAAATAAGGTAATAAGAAATAAGGTAATAAGAAATAAGGTAATAAGAAATAAGGCAATAAGAAATAAGGTAATAAGAAATAAGGTAATAAGAAATAAGTTAATAAGAAATAAATAAAGTTGAAATTAACTAAATTCGAATTTCTAAAACAATACAATTCAAGTAAAAATCAAGCGCTCAACCAGTTCAGTTTACTTTTTTATTTTATTTTTTACAGTAAGTTTCATCCTATACAAGGCCCGAGTACCACTCGAGGTAGGGGATTATGTTAAGGGGCAATTTGTGCGGATAGCAGTGGAAGATAACGGTTAACCAAAGATTTGAACAGGTTAAGATTGTAGTGATCTGGGAAACATCATCTTGTGAGTCGGTTCCACAGAGCAGTGGTTCGCGGAGAAAAGATGTTCGAGTGGAACTTACTTCTCACCGATGGAATACGGAGGAAAGGTGGGTGGCTTGCTACAACGTAAGTGGAATAGTGTGTCCTAGCCGTGAAGGTTTGAATTGGCGAAGACAAGGAATGTGGTTCGTCTGAGCACTTTCCATGGAAGTAGCGATAGAGCAACGAGGGGCTCGTCACATTTTGCCTGTGAGAGAGGTTGGAAAATAATTGGTTACCCCTAAGGGCTCGGAGATGCTTTTGATCTCTATCAAGACAGGAGAGTGAGGTCTGAACAGCTCCTGCCCAGATTTGACAACAGTACTCCATTTTTTGGCCTGATCTGGCTCTTGTAAAGGTAAAGGATGGCATGAGGAGTCAGGTCCTTACTGGAGCGGTGTTCAGAGAGCCGACCATTTTACTTGCATCTTTAGCAATGGGTCGTATCTTGAAGCCAGATGTGAGTTTGAGGCCCAATCGTCTTTCAAGGCAGGGTGCCTCCCCGAGGAGACATCCGTTTATCCTAACTAGCGGTAGTTCGGTGTTCGATCGGCGATAATGGAATGTAAGTAGTTTGGTTTTCGAGTCATTGAATGTAACAAGACATTTTTTACCTTATTGAGTAGTTTGTGCTAGATCTCAAGAGAGATCAGTTGCTAATCTCTGACCATCAAGAGTTTTAGAGGTTCGCCCGTATATAGTCGTATCAACGGCATAGATGTTTACAAGTGATCTGGGTATATTCTTAGGCATATCAGTCATGTAAATCAAGAAGGTTGGTCTGAAGAGTGCCCCCTGGGAGACGCCTGTGTTGACCGCTACGGCTATTAATAACTACCTTCTTGGACCTACCTGTTAGGAAGGATTTTATGAGCAGACCCTTCCAGTGATTCCATAGGTGGAGAGCTCGTGTAGTAAACCTTTGTTTCACAACTTGTCAAAGGCCTTCGAGATATCTAATGCTATGGTCATCGAGGTGTGTTTGTCGTCAAGAGCCTCACTAATTCAGTGAGTCATGGTAGTTAGGACGTCGGCAGAGGATCGGGCCGATCGAAGCCTGTACAGCTCGCCGCTGAAGAGGTTATTCTTTTCTAGGAGCTCGATGTCCTTGTTAATTATGGCCTCAAAAAGCTTACTGGTGATACCAAGAAGACTGATGGGTCTGTACTGGGAGGAGTAATATTGCACGCCCACGTTCTTGAAAACTGGGTATACGCTTGACACATTCCACAGGATTGAAAAAATTTATCCTTCAAGCTTTGGTTGAATAACTTCACTAGGATTGGGGATAATTCCGGGTTGATATTATTAAGGACAACCACTGGAATTTTGTCTAGACATGAAGCTATTGGAGTAGAAGAGACGTCTACATCTAACAGTTTCAACGGTGAAGGGGTGGGAACGGGATGCCAGCCTCGTAGGACGTTTAAATTCATGAGGCCTAGGGACAAGCGAAAGCAACTCCTCGGAGCAATTACCGTGGAAGTACTTGTAGAAAAGGCAGAGCGATGAAACATCGCGTCTGTGAGAGAGCGACTGCAGACGAGATGACAGATCAGGGCCAATCACATTGCATATCCGTCTCTGGATCTTATCAAGAACCCTGAGGCAACACGCAGGGGCCCCAGACCATAAATGGCAGCAATACTCCATGCAAGGGCGAATGGTAGATTTATAGACTTGGAGGATCGATTCCGGGGAGAAGAATTTCTTGGCTCGGCACAGGGAACCAACTTTTCTTGCGGTGGATGATGCAACTGATTCGATGTATTTGTTCCATCTCAGATCAGCGGACAGCGTGAGACCGAGCAGCCGAAGTTGGTCCTCAGACATTCTAATGGGATGCAGGGATGGGTCCTTGTGGTGGTTAATGGAGAGCAGTTTTGTTTTAGAGGCGTTAAAGTTGACTATCCATTTCTCTCCCCAGTCCACAACCGATAGGAGGTCCTTTTCAATTTGAGCTGCCAGGTTAATTTTGTCCGCCTCACTAGATTTGTGCTTGAGGCAGGAGTAAATAGTAGTGTCGTCAGCGTAGATACCGACTTGGGAGTCTATGGCGTCAGGAAGGTCGTTTATAAATATGAGGAACAGAGTAGGGCCAAGGATGGAGCCTTGAGGAACACCAGCGTTAGTGGGATAGGAGTTGGAGATGAATCCACTGAGAACAACCTTCAAATCCCGGTTTGACAGAAACGATTGAATTAGGTCAAACAATCGACCTGTGATACCATAACCCTGGAGCTTGCGAAGGAGGCCGGCATGCCAAACCCTATCGAATGCTTTGGAGATGTCAAGGGCCACGGCACGGGCTTCGCCGTTATTATGGATAACTTGGTAGACAAATTCAGTGATGGCCGTAAGCACATCGGCAGTAGATCGGGCAAAGCGGAAACCATACTGCTTGTCTGAGAGATCGTGGGATATCAGGTGAGTAATCACTTCGGCGTTGATAATGGCCTCGAAGACTTTGCCGAAGATGGGAAGGAGACTGATAGGACGGTAATTAGAAGGGTTGGAGGGGTCGCCAGAGTTCTTAAAGACAGGAACAATGGTAGAGGACTTCCAGCAGTCAGGAAAACAGGACTCCTTGAGGCAGCAGTTGTACAATTTAGAGAGGGCAGGTGCCAGTTCAGGTGCGCATTTCTTCAGGACAATGGCTGGTATTCCGTCGCCACCGGTAGCCTTGTGGAGATCTAAGTTAGAAATAATGCCCAGTACCGACGACGGGGTTATGTGCAGGAGGGCCTCAGTTCTGGGAGGGAAGTCGGGCAAGGGTACCCCAGAAGAGTCAAGCGTAGAATTGGAAGAAAACTTCCGAGCGAAGCATTCAGCCTTGTCGGCAGAGGTGGTCAGGACCTCAAACTGATTGAACAGGGGAGGAATGGAGGGCTTGTTACTATTCAGAACGCTCTTGCAGAGGCGCCAATAGTCCTTGGAGCCAAATTTGCGGGATGTAATACGTTCCTTCATCCGAGCTGCAAATAGTGCCAAGGCTCTAGAAAAAAATCTATTCTCGTGCTGTAATGGTAATATTACTGAGATTGTGCTCAGTCAGACGTGGGAAGTTGGAGAGGAGATGGTCTTTGTTTTCTAATGTTGAGATTGAGACAAAGGCTGGGGCGAAGTGCTTCGCTTTGTCTGTCGAGAAAGATATGACGTCAGATCCATTTATATTTGTGTGCACAGCCGCTTTAACACTGTTCATGATTTCATTGCTGATCTTCCAGAATTCGCGAGATCCAATTTGTTTCTTTCCAACCTTGGCCTGACTGCTTATGTATAGCTGCACTTGGCGTTTTCTAGAACCTTTTTTCAGCGATTGCGAGCAGTTCTGAATGCTGTAAGTGTCCAATTACATCGTTCCTTTTGATAGATACTGAAGTAGTGGTTTCGGTGAGTTATAGCTGCAGCGCATTCAGGGATGAACAGGGCTGATTGTTTGATTTTTGCTTGAATCTATTTGTGTGGGGAGGGAGTATAAATGATCCAGAAAGGATCCATTCAGAGACAAGGGCAGCGGTTTCAGAGGGCAGCATGCTTGAAGTTTGAGAGGGGGTTTCCGCTATGCATGAGCAAAAGCTGTCCCAGTCGACATTCGCGTAGCGAAAACTCGTTCTATGGAACGGGGAGGCCTTTGTGGAGTCATTCTTGACACTGACTAGGGAATGCTCTGATGTGCCTAGGGTGGGGGTAAAACTTTGTTAAGCATTTTTAGGACAGGAAGTTAGAAAGAGATCGAGGAGGTTCGCTTGATGTCCCGTTGCATCCGGGACACGGGTAGGTTCTTCGATGGTCTGTGTTAGTTTAAGTCTCTGACTTCGTCATCGGTTTTGTTGGAGTGGACTAACCATTCTCTATGGTGAAGTCACCACAGATATGAAAGCTGGTCGAGAGAAATTGAGTTAGGATATTATCAATCTTCTCAGATATTCGGTCGAAGATTACCGTCCTTTTATCCTGAAGGCAATAGAGAATAAAGATAAATGTGGTACTGTGGATACGTGCCACGCAGAACCACATATACGGGAGATAAGAGTTCTCATTTTTTGCGTCCCTGCCGTCCTTAATATAGACTCCGAATCCGTGGCCGTGGCGATTTAGGCGGTCGTGTTTTGTTATGAGAAGTGAGTAGACCGGGACTGTGAGCTCCTTTAGTGGGTTTCAGTTATTGGTACCTGTTTCAGACAGTAACAGGATGTCGGGTTTGAACTGAAGAAGGTGGAGTTCCACTTCTGGAAAGTTGAAACGTAGACCTCTCACGTTGGTGTAGGAGATGTTATATCTGGGGTCTACTTTCTGGGATGGGGAGGAGGCTGGTTTGAATGAACAAATCTAACAAATTGGTTTCATGTGTGTATTGATTGGTGTAAGAATAGTAGACAATGAGACAGACACACCTACAGGATAGAATCGCCCGGAGATACTGCCGTAGCAGTACACTTCATCATGGCCTCACCTGAGGCCTCACCTGAGGCCTCACCTGAGACTACTGCACAGTCCAGAAACGATTCATAAAATGGCAGTACAATAGCAGCCACGATATTATACACCTGCTGATAAGATAGACACCTTCTAAGTTATTCGAAGGTTCGGATCCCTGACTATCGGGCGGATAACGTGAAAACCCAGAAAACATCTGACCCTTAATGAAGGGATAATCATTCCAGAAAAGAAGATACATGCATGCATGTCTCGTCTGCCTACAAGCCAAGGCAACAGAACATCTCCTTGGGTCAGAAACATCATACCGGTCCGAGACCTCAAGGTACCAAGACAAGTTCGCGCATATACATGAGGACTAAAAGAGCCATTAAGAGAAGGCGGGTAACGAAGATTGATCGGGGGTGCATGTGTATCACCTACCCCCATTTGATTTAGTATAGTAGATGTATGATTGCTAGGGCGGGAGTAAGCAAAAGGTAAGTTATATATTCAGCTAAAAAAATCAGGATTAGAAAGCAGAATGATTAAGGATCGGAGTGGAACTGTAGGGTGGGTTGTGAAATGGGGGAGTGAAACAGCTATAAAGTTTCAAATTAGTCCCAGTATCCACTTTCTTGAAAAGCGTTAAGAAAAAAGCAGGCTCAATTTATCACACGGGAAAGACTTCGATTAAACGTAGCGCCATCGAGAATTAACAATGAACTAATGTGCAAGTAATTAATGCAGACGTGTCGTGTCTGTGTGCGCGTGTGTATATATATATATATATATATATATATATATATATATATATATATATATATATACACACACACACACACATATATATATATATATATACATACATATATATATACTCTTAAGGTGTGGTATATTTATGGGATAAAGTGCTCAATATCAGAGATAGAGCGTGTGTAATTGCGTCTAGCATGAAACAGCCTGTCGCCTCTAAGTGTTGACTTCAATGTTCACTTTTATATATATATATATATATATATATATATATATATATATATATAAAGACATTTTTATATATATTATGTTTAACGTTCTTTTTATGGATACAAGTATAAAAAGAACGTTAAACATAATATATATAAAAATGTCTTTAAATAAATTGTCGGACCATGTCCAATTCAAAAATATATATAT
Organism: Acanthosepion esculentum; assembly: GCA_964036315.1. NCBI lineage: Eukaryota > Metazoa > Mollusca > Cephalopoda > Sepiida > Sepiidae > Acanthosepion > Acanthosepion esculentum. Next base: position 46,029,078 of record OZ038505.1, read on the forward strand.
ATACACACACACACACTACTACAGACACACACACACACACACACACACATATATATATATATATATATATATATATATATATATATATATATATATATATATATATATAGGTACACGTGTTGAATCAAATATTGAGAGACAAAAATTAAAAAAGAAAAAGTAGAAAATAAAATAAAAGTATAGATTTTCTTACGGAATAAAATTCTTTTTCTCTTTCAATTTACTTCAAGACCGTGCAACTAGTTTTCGAGTTATTCAAAATGGCTAGATACATTCTGTAAAGACCTTATATAAGAACTTCGAGATTGGCTCGAATATTTTCAACCTGACCGATATATGGCCTAATATCTATGCATCAGAACTGTGTTTTGGAAGTTCTTTTTTTGTGTGTTTGTGTGTGCGTGCGTGTGCATGTATCTGTGTGTGTGAGAGAGAAAGAGAGAGATAGATAGAGTGTGTGCGCATAGGATCGTAACAAGATGGTTTCAGTAATAAGTGAATTTTTTTTACAGTGCCGGGTTGGTAGCTTCACACCTAAGTTGGACTGTCGTACAGAACTAAAGATCTCCAACTAATCTACGATTTATTTATCCACGAAAAAAAAAAAGGTTCACACTTTTCCCAAGGCCATTAACATTAAGTGAATGCTAAATTTCCCACCCGGAGTTTGAGCTCAGTTTGTCAAATCCATTTCAACAATGTGAGCCGTTACACCAGCCGCACATCCAATATCCTTTATTTGCTAAGATGATTTATCTATATTTGCACATTTCCTTGATGAACGTGTAATGTATTCTGCGGTGTCAGTTCATACACAGCCACTAAAATATTTATGCATTTAACCCATCGGTCTCTTTGTGTAAAAGCCAGTCTTTCAATTGGACATAAACTTCAGAAAACTTAAGGAAAAAATCTAACTGAAAGACTGACCTACACACAGACCCATTCAAACGGACAATGACAGGTCAGTAGTAGTAGTAACAAAATCTATTATTGGCCTATTTTGCCCACTCTAGACAATGCCGTTCAAATATCCTAATGGCACATGACCAAAAACCACTCATTCATAAAATGAGGGACAAATGCATATAATCTCTCTCTATACATATGTTTCATTCTCTTTCTTCCTATGTTTCTCTCCATTTTTCTTTGTTTCTCTCTCTCTTTCGCTTTTTTCTTTCTTTCTCATGCTTTTTTTCTGTCTCCGTTTCTCTCTTTTTATTTCGCACTTTTTCTCTATCTCTCTTGGTCTCATTTTCGTTCTTTCTTTTTTTTCTGTATTCTCCCTTTTTGTATTCTCCTTGCTCTCTTTCCTTTTCCTTGTGCCATTTTCTTGTTTCCTTCCATCTTTCTTGAATTTTCTTTATCAGTCTATTTTTTGTTGCTTGTTTCAGGTTTCACTCTAAAGTTAGAGTGGTTCGGACATGTTGGTTTTTACAAATTACTATTAACCGCAGTGCAACGGTCAACCAGAAAACAGCCACCAACAGGTAGACTGCATTGCTGCAATTTTCTACACTTTCTTTCTTCAATGTCCTTTCTGTTTTCTTACCCATAAATTCTAAAATATTTTCTCAACACCCATCAGCTTCCTACAACCGAAAGAATTATCACCTAACATGAAGGAATTTGAAAATGACATTAAGCGTTTTTGTCTTCTAGCGGATATTTTTCGGCTTTTGTAATCGAAAAATTTTTTAAATTTCAGTGGAATGATTGTTTGAAATATTTAATTTATTCAACTGCTGCATAACTTACAAAAACACAAACGGAGAAACCTCTTCAATTCTTGGTGTTTGATCCGAACGATCATCGAACGGAAACAAACCATCCTCGCAGTGAAATGGATCAATGTCTTTGAGTAATTTGACTGAGTTTTAGTATTTGCGCTCTCTCCAAGTTGCTGATCTCGAAAGTATTTGGATAATTACTATGAATAATTGTATAACCATTAGTTTGCACTGGACATAAAATTAATAATATACACTTTTATTTTGATAATTAAACAAAATATACCCGACCAATTGCAATGAAACGCCTTCATACGATCTCCTGTTGGACGCATAAACATGCAAAATTTTTTAAAACATGTATTCAAATTTAATTAACTAGGAATACTGTCTCAAATCGTCAATGCAGAAATTTAGAAATTATGAAAAACAAATAACACTTTTGCAAACATTAACAAGCACATTCCTGTCCTAATCAGCTCAACCAAATAATGGGAAATATTAAATGAAATGTAATCTAATTTTATGTTTAAAGAATGCAAAACTATCAAGGATTTGGGATCGTCCATATCTGTCTGCTTTTTTATCTGATAAAATACTGAAAGGAGATAAATTTCGTGAAAAATCATCACTCACAATTTTATGACACGTGATCAGATGGAATGTAAATGATTCGAAGCGAATCAGCAGGTAAGCCCGCGTCTGTTTTATTTTGAATTTACAAAATCTCTGAAGATGACGTCGGAAGTAAATGCTATTTTTCGCTTTTCATTAGAAATCGACGATAGAAGATCGTTTGACTGAATAAACATCAGAAACAGCCAGGTCATTTGGAAAAGATATGATGGAAATTTTTCTTCCCGCCAAACGAAGTTGCATTAAAAATATTGCTCCTCCTTTTTTAAGGAAATAAAATAATTTAGTCATAAACTTGACCATCTGATTCGAAATCATATTTTCAGAGATATTTTAATACTCCACTTTTTTATTATTTTGAAAAGAAAATAGTAGTATCCTCATTTTTGTTGTTTGCTCCATGTTTTGTTTTTACCCTTTACCAGAAATGTGTAATATATTGAAAGAGTTCTGAAAAGCCTTCTAAATTAGACTTATTTATTTTCAGCATAAATTAATAGATTCACAGATTCGTTCGACACTTTGTCAGAATATTTACGAAAAAGAATTATTTTCTGAGATTCCTAAATGCAACATTAAATGCCTTAAGAGAAAGGCACTCAGTGAGAATCTAACTAACAACATCAATGAATGAGATTAACTTGCTAACCAGTGCTTCAATTTATTGGTACATGATTATATAACGGTCAAATCTTGTTGAATGTACTTTGAATTGAATTTCAGTTTGCCTAAAAGGCTGCACGCTCACGATATAATATTCTTTCGCGCGCGAGTATATCTAATTTGCTTCTTACTGACTTATTAAAACAAATTAGTCTTAAGCTGTCCTAATTTCTTGGACGAATACACAGTTTCGAAACAGTTTTTCTTTCATTTTTTTTTTTATCTATTCTTTTCATCGCAACACATAGGTCGGTTTTATATTCTACGACCTTTAAATAAACAGCATGTGCCGGAAATAGTATCTGAAGAATGTTGAATTCACATCACTTAAGGCCCTGTCTGATATGGGAAGCGCCTTCCCAATTAGACCACAAAGTGTACTAACATTTAAATTACCTCTAATGCTGAGATTTTGTAGCCTAACTTGACAAATATAAATAAACGTAGCAGTTGCTGTATTGATTTTAATATGAAATATCAAACTGAAATAATTGTTGGGAAACTAAAACTGAAATTATTTTGCGGGACACGTGTAAGAAGTGACTGCTAGCTGGTTCTCAAATCTGTTCATATAAAGTTGAGCTAATAAGTCTCGAGAAAAAACATTTTTCTGGCATTTTTTTCCTTTTTAAAGAAAAAAGAATCTTCATAATTATCAATGAATTTAAAATTGAAAACTTTGATTTCATTGGAATTTCAAAATAATTAATATTCATAAACTTCAAGTCTTCGGGAGCCTACCATAGAGCGATGATTATGAGTTCACACTTTACGGTGCATCACTCTGTTGACCTTGTGTCAGTCTAAACCACGTCTAGTAAACAACCATAGACATTAAAACTTCCTTAAAGGTATAAGAATATGACAAGTATGAATTTGTAATCTCAATATGGATTTTAATTACTGAGAAAATATTGGTTCTGTATGTGGCCAAGGCTTTGACATATTGCTGCCCACTGTCTTTATCAAAACTCCACGATGTATCACTTTGATTTAATTATTTTTTGCACTACCAAACTAAATAGTTTTAACTGTAGGAAGGAACTGATTATTAAACAATAAATTTTGCAATTTTTTATCTAAAATCTGTTTTAGTAAATTTTGGTATTCAATCTGTATGTTGTACATTGAAAATTTAAAAAATGGGATTATTAGTGGTTAGGAATAAAGTCGAGCATCATTGACAGAATAGCAATATTATACATATAATATTATACATTAATATTGCTAACAATTTTTTATAGGAATCAGTAAAAATAATTATTGTTAATGGCAATGAATGAAAACATTACATAAGAAATGTGGCTATATATATATATATATATATATATATATATATATATATATATATACACAAGTATAGGATTGGTGTATACGGAATAAATTCCAATAGCCAAAAATACTATTCTTAAAAGAGTGCTAAATACAGAGTAGAGCAAATATAATTTATTCCAAAATTATAACATATTTATGTTATAATTAACGAATAAATTTTATATATATATATATATATATATATATATATATATATATATATATATATATATATATATATATATATATATATAATGTCTACCCTTCCCTCCTTTGTCCAAGCTCCTTGAATGATGATCGGCTGTATAAAATTCAAACTTAAGGAAAGATGAAGAAATAAGAAAGCGCTCAAATAGTCAATACTACTCAGTTGAAGGAAATTGATTGCAATTCGGGACAGAAAAAATACCCTGTGTATTTATCGATTTTCCCTTTCAACTTTAACGTTTTTATGGCTGTCTAAAGTGAAATAAAGAAATAAAAGGAGAGAGACAGAAATTACAGAATCAGAAAAATTGATGAGTTTGATTCGTGAGCCAAAACAAAGTTTCCGGTAATGTGTTAGTACTTCCGATTAAAAGTAAGGGCCAAGCCAACAAACGGCTCTTCTGTAACCATAGAAACATCTAACAAAACAAATTTCAACACTTAAATTAGTTCGATGAAATTGCAACAACACTGGACGTCATTCCAAAACGATTCCGTCTGTTTTTTTCTCCATTGCATTTCAAGATTTTTTAAAATATTTTGGTAAAAATTTTAAAGTTTTTAATTCGTCTTTTAATTTCTTTTGTATTCGCGGATTAGAAAAACTGCATCGAAGACACGGTTCATGTTAACATGTACTCAATGCATAAAATTTGTCGGGCTTTCGACCAGCGTGACCCCGTCGATAAAATCACAGATATACTTCTCCAGAAACAGCTGGAACAAATTGACAAGGTGCAAAAGAGTTTTGTCAAAGAAATAACAGTCCAACAAAATCTCACAAAACGTCGTTTCGACGACAAAGTGATACGTACCGAAAATAGATACGCGAAGCTCTTGGAAAGCAGAAATATGACGAACATTTGGCTAGAGATGAAACAGGGTCAGGACTCTCCTTATAAACTGACAAGACCTAACTGGAGTTGTAAAATCAGTCGGAAGAATGGGAAAAGTTTGTTATCGCGTGAAAAGACAGAGATAGGAACAAGCAGCACTGGTGGTGGTAATAAAACTGAAGATTCTATGGAATCAAAGACTGCAGAAACAAGATTGCTAGCTCCGTTAAAACGATTAGAATCCTGGCGATTAAATAATGCAGGATATAAGGCTAAATTTCAACGAAATGTCACGTTTGTAAATCCAAGAACATTACCTACTGATCTAGGTAATAATCCGAAAGTCACTCCAATCATACCTTTACGACATGTATCTCAGTCGGGCGAGTATTGTAATCCGGGGAAAGTTGAATCTTGGCGTTCGATTCATTCCAGCGCGAAGAAGCACCGAAGACAGGACTGCTATTTACAAAGTCACTGCTGGGGAAGCAAGTTCTTTTCTAACCGACGCACACCGAGACGACACAACGAATCAAGAAGATACAATAAAATCGGGTCATCAACAAAAGATTTTCTTGATGTCGGCGAATGTTTTGCTAACATTTCCCTCCGCGGAAATTCGGACAATTATGAATCAAAAATCAAGGACTTTTGTGATTCACTGAAGCATTTAATTCTAACATCGACCACCGATAACTGATAAAAGTTCAAATGAAAATTCACTTTCTAAATATTCTTCACTTGATTTTGTTAACACAACGTTTCGGCTGATTCATTCTTCAGCCCATGTCTGATTTTATATTTTGTGAGGAGGAGGAGGAGGAGGAGGAGGAGGAGAGTGAGAGAAAAGAAATAATACATATTTTATTTTTTTAAAGTAAAAACTAACATGACAATAAAAGTGTGGTCACTAATATATCAACCGAATAAGCCCACCACGGCACAGTGCTTAGTACACCATATAGCCACCGAAGTAGGCAAACAATTTCAAAACCTGCTAAACAAAAACTACATAATGTTGAAAACGGACGAGCTCAACTTATGTCACCTCCTTCAGATTCCTCATTCCATTGTTGGAGGCTCTTTGTTAATAATTTGGACCTTTTCTCTGGGTGGCTACTGTGTACTTTTCTGACTGCAGCCATACCAACATTTCTTACAATCTTCGAGTTTGACTTTAAGGACATGTTTAGTTTTCCTCATATATACATTTTCTTAAAGACATAGAAAATGAACTTATTTACCGTTTTATAAGCGTGTCGTTTTTCAAATGCAAAAACGTCAACAGAATATTGCAATAAAAAACTGCGAATATGTTTGGTGAGTTTTATTGTTTATAGTTACGTTGTTCTGGAATTGTCATCATTGGTCGACTGAACTTGCTTTGTTTCAATGACTTTTGTTTTGTTATTATTAATTATTTTATACCCATTATTATTAAAAAAAAATTTCGATTGTTATTAAATTATAATTTAAAGAATTTTTCTCTGCTCACGTAAATAAAGCCACTTGATCAAATGTTTTTCTGACAATTGAACCTCTGTTCATGTTGTCGATACAACGTTTCGCTTGATCCATTCTTCACTTCTAATCAGTTGTATAGTCCTTTAGAGAATTTTTTTGTATAAAAGTGTATGTAGTACAAGGCATTTAAAACTTTGGATACCTCAAAATAACACATTTACTCTATATCAAAAGTAAAAACATATATATATATATATATATATATATAACTTCCCGGTGAACAATGCTGCCGACTACTGGATGATTGCGTGAAAAATGAAACTTTTAATTGTGGTCGGCCAGTGTTCAACTTAGTTTGTACACACTCATATATATATATATATATATATATATATATATATATAACAAAGATTATATTACGCCGAAAAAAAAAACGACGACTAGACATAGATGTACGCGTTAAGGGTAAGATAAATCTATTTTATATATATATATATATATATATATATATATATATATATACACACACACACACTTTTATGAGCTCTATACGGGTAAAATGATAATGGAGAAAGGAAAAATGAAAAACACGTAATATTTTAAACTAAATGAGAGGTTCGTATGGGTTCAACCAGAAAAATATCCCCAACTGAATCGCTCTTTTCCAGCAACATTACACGGACGTAATTATCCACCACACAAAATTTGGAATGTTAAGTAGCTTTTTTTCTCTTTTTCTCTAGTTTTATTGGTTTCTATATGCTCTGTGAGTTTTAAATTATCCAAGTTTTGTTTTCCTTGTCCCCAAAATTTAGCAGTTTGTTTTTAGTTACTTTCCTTTAAACGTCTTAATTCGTTAAATAATCTCTTAATATAAAACCACAACTTCAAGCTTTCACTGTTATGCAATATCAGGATTATATATTTTCATACATCTGGGATAATTTTACTTAACACATTAAAAAAATAACACCTATATGTTGAAAGCACGGAATCAGATATATATATATATATATATATATATATATATATATATATATATATATATATATATATATATATATAATTTAAAAATATGGTTCCATCGCTACACAGGAATTACTGTTTCAAAACAGAAAATAAAAACTTCAAATTTAATTCAAGAATTAAATTAAAATCCCTAATACTGTTTCATTTTCAAGCGAATTTTGGAATAACTTATTTTGAAATTTACACATACATTCTTAATATTCGTTTCTAAGGATATGGAGAAATTCAATCATTTTGACAAGCGGTGGTAGGGTATTCATTTTCACTGACAACTATTGTATCAAAATATGAGTTACTTTCGAAATGAGGGTAAGTTAAGGTAGAGTAGGGGTGCCTGTTCAACAAATAATGACATCTGTTTTTTGCATGTCGTCTGTTTTGTTTTGTTTTTTCAATGACAAATGAATTAATTTTTTTCAAAAGGGTTGTTTAAATATGAATATTCAAACAACTCTTTTGGAAAAAAATCTTTATGTACACAATCACAAATTTAACGGCAAAAAAAAAGTTCCGAAAAACTTTGTCATTGACAAAAAAAAAAAGACGACATGCGAAAAACGTATGTCATCATTTGAACTGATAAATTATGAATTAAAGTACAATGTTTTTTTTTTAAATGAACAAAAACAAGTTATCTTTCTTTTAATATCATAAAGTTTTCCCGATTTAGAAAAAAAGTAATGTCTTTGTTTTTTGGGGTTTTTTTTTTTTACATATGCCCAGTTTTTTTTAAAAAAAACTGGGCATATGTAAAAAAAAAAGAAACACAATTGTACTTTTATTTCATAATTTATTAATGAGGAGTTATAAATACAGCGTTAACAGAAACATAGAAAAAACCGTATATATATATTTATATATATATATATACACATATTTTTTTGTTATCCACAGACTGTTTCGCTGTTTCACAGCTCATCAGTGTGGCTAGACGTCCGGTTGCCTCTAGCTAGGATCGAAACCCGACTGAATTTGCGTCAGTCCGAACTTCTCCCACTAAGCCATCAGTACGGGATGAAGGTGACCAGGACAGAGTAAGGATATAATAAAAAGACTTAAACACTAATATTCCATGTTCATAATTTATTCCATTGGAATCGTAAATACGATCCAATTCATCAGACCTACAAATTCAAAAAGAAAACAGAAAAAAAATCTCCGGGAATAAAAAATAAAATTCAGTGAGAGTATATGTATGAGAGTTTGGGGCGAATGAATGAGTGAATGAAAGCCAAAGGGAGGGGCAACAGATGAGAGAAGAATACGAAGGTCTAAAGATGAAGGGAGGACTAAAATTTAACAGAGAGAAGTTTTAAAAAGGGGGAGGCAAAGACGGTTTAAGTGAGAAAAATATGCATATTTTCAAAAGTCTGATACATTAAAGATACACCGGAAGAGTGTATACATTTCTTGGTGACATACACACACAATAGACGATAAAATCTTAAAGCTCGGAAGATGAGAGACAGAGAGGAAAAGAAAAAGGGGGTGGGAGGAGGTGAATTGGGGGAACTAAAATGAAGGGCCTTTATAAAAGGGCCGCTGTGAAATCAAGAAAATTTGACAAAGGTAATATTGACTACAGGTCACAAATCTAATATAAACATATAAAAATAACGATTATCTAAACTAGCAAGGACCTAAATTTCTATGTTCAAAAACACATACGTATACTCACATACACAACAAAAATTAATATTTTCATGAAATCGAAACTTTTTTTAGAGAAATGTAAACTAAACATTTTCCTTTTCGAAAATCCAGCTAAAATAAGATATACATTTCTGAAACGTTACTTTTGTAAAATTAGCAAATTTAAAGTTAAATTAATCTGTTCTGAAACAAATATCACTTACATAATATTTTCTGGACAAACATTGTGCATTGTTATTTTCACGTCTCCATCGATAATTTGACAGCTGAATGTGTTGACAGGTTTACGGTGTAAAATTGACATAACGGTTTATAATTTAAAATACTATAAAAATTTCTTACATTATTGAGTTACCTCTATCTCTTTTATTATTTAATAGCTAAGATAATGATAATTTTATTAATTATTATTACATTTTTAATTTAATAACTGATAAAATTATTATTATATTAATAATTAAAAGTATCTCACTCAGTTATTGTTTAAATTGATAAATGAGATAATTTTATTATCTCAATTTAATTTTTAATTTAATAACTGAGAGTGAGATAAGATCTTTATGTCAAGGGGCTTTCCCCAAGGAGGAGACATGCCTTGAAACACATGACCTTTTAACCATAATGTCACTTGAGATATCATACTAAAAAACAATATAACATTTTGACGCACAAAAAATACTTTTAAGTATGGTAAAAAGTTTTGGTAGCATTATTTGTATTAAGCTTTTAATTTATGCTTAGTAAATATAGTCTTCACTTAAAATCTTAATAACCTACCCCATACTCTGGAAGAATTTTAAAACTTTTTTTAAAATTAAAAACTAAAAGAAAAATGCAAACAATTCTTGTAAAAATTCTTTATTCATTGAAATTTTTTTTTCTTCAGATAATGTCCTTAATGTATATTATTTATAAAAGCAAATAAAAGCCTATCTAATTCAATAATTAGATAGTTTTATTGCAGTTTTTATTTTACGATTTGGATCAGATTTTTAAAAAGTTGGCAGTAGATGTGAAAAAAAAAAAATCGATGATTTAATTTCTCCAAGACGTCCTGCATATAAGTAATATAAAACAATTTGCAAACTATTTGAAATTCTAGAAAATTTCATGAAAATAAGTTGTAGGGGTAACAGATATTAAAAAAAAATATATTTTTACCAAGATTTTGTAAAAATAAAAATTTAAAAAAAACACACCCACCTCTATGCTAAAAAATACTTTCCTGCGATATTTTAAACAAATGTAATATTTGAATTAATTCAGGTTATTTAAACTTCAAATCATTTGATCTTTCTCATGGTTTCAGAAAAGTATATTTTATTTTTGAAAGATTTTTAATAAAGTGAATTGTGTTGACAGATTTGTCAACATGGCTGATTTTAGCTATTTAAAAAAAATAATTTCAATCAATATTAAATTTATTCTATTAATTTGTAATTAAATCTAAAATAAAAGCTTTAAGATTTTTCATTTTTAAACAGAATTTTAAAACTTAAGTACATATACATACACACACAACTGCCCACCACCGAAAAGAAAGTCATGCTTCATTTTTTGTCTTAAGGACACATGTGTGTCTGAAAATCTTTTTCATCATGCTTCCATTTGGTTAAAAGGCCAACTAATAATAGACAATAAATGTTATTAGTCTTATTATCAATATATTTTGTTGTTCCTTTTTATCTCAAATTTCTTTCATTGATCCATTATCTGTATATATATGTACATATATATATACACACACACACACATATATATACACACATACACACAAATATAGGTAAATCAATAAGTAGCCTAATGACAAAAAATATTTTTCAATGTAATGTTTGAAAGTGCACTTACTTAGATTACAACTTTAGATATAGAGATTTGCCATTACCTACTTCTATCTTTTGGGCAACTAAATAATTTCATACTTGTTTTGTTTTTTATTATATTTTTTCACTTACATTGAGTTGGTGTTAACCTCTTTTTTTTTTTTTACCTGTCAGCCTGTTTTCTTTTCATAAATGAAACATATTTGCTATGTTTAAATAGCAAATCACACAAAGAACCAAGGTCCAGTATTTTGACTCTGTTTATGTGGAAGCCATATATCCAAGTGACTATTATAACAAAACTGTTCAAATGGATATTTTGAGTATTTTAGCTAACTCCTGAATCATATAACATTGATTATTCACACATCTTCATGTAGTCACTTTAAACATCAACTAATCTACCTGACACAGAAGCATAGTTTAGTGAAAAATCTCCAACATAAAAATTCACAAACCACTTTTGACATGTTGGATTAGTCACGATACCTTCTCTGTAAACTGAGTGAATCTTTAATCTTTTTTTTTCTCCAATGGTTAGTTCACCTTTCTTGGAATAAAAACAGCAGAAAATATTACTTATTTTCTTCCATATTGTCAGAATCAATAAAATATATTTACAACTGGTACCCATGATTGGTGTTCAAACACAGGATTTCAAATGTTAATGCAGGCCCTTCTCACTTAGAAGATTCAATCCCCATTTTGTTTGAAATTGTGCTATAGTTAGTAAATATCTCAGTAATTCAATTAGTTATGACAAAACACCATCTCATTGCTTTGGATGATTGAGGAAGAAACAATTTGAATATATTTCAGAATTTATTTGTTAACTTCTTCACAAATAACAAGTGAAAAAGAGAGAAAATGCTTGGACACCACATTTGACTTTTTATTGGTTAACCAAAATTTTATAATTAATTTTTAAAGTATACTATTTATTTCAAATTAGACTTTGTTTTGACAGAGACATAATCATTATCTCTTTTTCTCTCTATTATATATATATATATATATAATAAAAAATATACATTTTTTCTATCACTTTTTGCTGTAATAGTTATTTCTCTTGCTTTGGCAAGGTCATGTAGCACTCTTACAATAATGACAGACTGTTCTAAGATATTTACAAAGCTGAAAAGACCAACTCTGTGAAAGAAGTTTAATAAAACTTTCAACGGTCTAGATCTAGGGCAGTAAATGTTAATTTCAGTATTTGTAAATAAACAGGAATGTCTACTCAAATAAGAGTACCCATTCAAAATAACATTTCTGTTAATAATGTCAGATTTTTTTCTTTTTTAGAAATCCATCAAATTACTTAGATTATATATATCTATGCATATATAAGAAAATGTACATGGCAACCTGAGTTTAAATCCAGCTAAGACTATTGCATTAACCTTTGCATGAATACACTTGGAAAAGTTCTGACTCCTTACCTCCCGTTCTAGCTATTGATTAATCAGCAGGGTACACCAGGTTCTCTAGCCTTGGTTGGCAAAGTTTAAAAAAATAGAACAACTCTGAATTTAAAACCTCTGCAGCCTTGCAATCATACCGACTTACGAGAAAGGCTTCAGAAGTGAACCCTGACAAAATATCTGCAGTTGTAATCCCTAGGTTAGTTCATAGCTGTTTCAGCAACTTGGACCATTTTCAGTGATATCTGTCCCTCCTATCTATCAACCCAGAGAGAATCAGGAAGCCACAAGGGACACTGTGCTTGAAATATTGTCTAGAGCACAACTCCATAGTTTTCCAAGACTAACTGATGAATATGCCCTTAAACATAATGTCAAAACTGCAAGATTCAAATGTACTTGAAAATCATCAGTCATTGAGGATGTAGAATTTGACATAACATGGGATTACAATGGAGTTGAGATCCTGGATCTCAAAAAAAGGAAATGGGATTTGTTTGATGACAATCATCAAACCAATCCCATTTCCTTTTCTCGTTTTCAGCAGATCACCAACCATCTGGGGGGTAAAAATAGGTTAAAACGGTGCATTAGATAAAGATTATCTATTTAGAAGTTTCATAGGAAAATAAAATTGCCATTCCAGCACAAAATACATCAAATAAAAAAAACTAATGTTCTTTGGAAAGATTCAAGAAAACTCAGAAAGCTTAAAACCAAGACTCAAAAGACATGACAGTTTAGGCATTCAATTCTCAATCTCTATTTCATGTCTCAAAAGAGAACTGTCAAGATCCAGGAGATATCATCAAACAAGGGACTGAACATTTTATGGATTTTTTTCACAATTCCTCAGTTGTTAATGAATAGAAGGTACCAAGTTTTATGCATTCTTAAGGTCTTCATGGATGTGACAAGCTTGAGCTAATATTGGATGTCTGGATAAGTGATCCTGTATCCCAATTCTGGGTTGACATAATTATAATTTAGAAATAAATGTTCAAAATCAGTGTATGAAGACTTCAGAGCAAGTGATTGGGAAGGTCTTTACAAAATTCTTGCTAAAAAGTGGGTTTGTTCTGCAGGTATCTCAGTGAGCCAATGTACATTTAAAGTGGGTTGTGGTACAATGGGCATCTATTAACTTCAAAAGAAATGCATTGAATATTATGTAACTCTTTACTATTTTTATCGAGCTAACCAAAGCATTCGACACTGTGAAAACGACTGTTCTGTTGACAATACTTGGCAAACTTAGATGTCTACCTGAATCCATTAAAATATTCAAACTACACTGTGACGTCTGTTAAGGGAATCTTTATTCTAACTGACATTGTTGTTCAACAGATTAATGCTTCTGGTATCCAAAGAGATGGGCAGATTCCCTTACTTGAGTGGGAGATAGCAGATTACATAAGTTATTTTATAGAGTAACTATGAGGTAAACATCCAAAACAAGTTTATGGTTGTTGTTAAAACACTTGGAATTGATGCCCAGGGCTAAGAAATGTTGACAGAAAAATTGTTGTGCAGAGGAAAATGGTAAACAATGATTTTAAGTTATTCAAGGAAAAGAGGGTTGATCATGCAAGTTATGCAGAAAGCAGGACAAGACCTTAATCTCAGATAATCTTCAGCCTCAACATACATGTAACATCCAGAGTCATCTTATCCAAAATAGAACATGCTAGTATCTAAGATTTTCTGACAGTAAGTAATCCCAAGCAGATTACAATGAGAGCTATCAATGATAACCTACAGGAAATTTATGTCAACTTTGTGACAAAGTATGTGGGTCAGCAGCAGGTCTGAGTCACATATGAAGGCATAAAAACCAGTAAATTCTAAGACAAGTCTGCCATATATGTAGTAAAGCCTGCAGAAATGAAGTATGTCTTTTGAGTCAGTTATGCACTCACAGCTGCTCAATTAAAAATTGCAGAAAAATGTAAACCAGAGACAATGAAATCAGGTATAGCTGACCATGTGTGGGTGTTTAGATTGATCTATTTTACTTGTCAACCCTTGTTGGATTATTTAATATTGAGGACCCAGTGAGGCTTGAACTCACTAGTAATGATTACATGTGGCAAGAAGAGTAACCAATACCTGCAGAACACAAGTGATTGAAAGAATTGGCTTTAAGTTTTCACCAATTAATTCTTAATTTTATTTTTCAATATTTTAATTAAGCACATTTATTTAAAACTTTTTATGTGGTTAAGTTTGAATCCCAAATATCTTGGATAAATGTTTGAGGAATTATTATAACACCTTGCCTCCACCAGTTTAAGCTAATATTTGTAAATATTATTTTAATCAGTAAACCACGGCCACAAGTCTCACATAAAATAGACACAAATGAGGTATAACTGAATCATTGTACAAAAATCTTTTTGTAGATAACATCTAACTTTAAAATATAAACAGCCCAAAAGCAGTCAACTGGAATGCATTCATGAGTAGCTGAATAGTCTTTTATAATGCATTTAAATCTTTGTAAATAAATTTAGTCACATTTCCCCTCCCAAATTTGCTATGTATTGTAACATTTTGGTCAATTTTATATTTTGACAAAACACACACAGCATAGTCCCTATAGCCTGTATATTATATATATATATATAGATAAATCTTTTTTCCTAGGGTATGTGCTCATATTCTTAGGACAATATAAAGTAAGCATTTATGCATCATTTTAATAACCAATCAGCTTCTAACCATGTTAAATTTAACTTGCAAGAAGCATTGTCCACCAGCCATTAGAGTATATTATTATCCATATTCAAGCAATCCATGCAGCCAACTTGCTTCTCTGAATGGGTTTAAGCCATCCACTTAGCCTGTTTGTTTAGCTAGTGTTAGAATGACTTGGCATCCAGTGTACATGCCTCAATCAAATAGAAACACAAAGGAACACTTTAAATACACAAATAATGCAGTTACTGTTTAAGTAACATATTGAAGAAATAACTATCAAAATTTATTAAAAAAAATTAATAACTGTTACTACCTGAAAATAAAATCTCCAAGTTTCAAAAATGGTTTTCCTCAACCATATATAAATCTGATCAACATTCTTTGATTTGTTCCTTACCTCCTCTTCTAGCTCTTGTTGAACATCATAACTCTGTCCTCTTGGCAATTTGATCATACTGTAGTATCTGTTGATATTTCTTTTGAGTCATCTATTAGAAAAGAATTTATTTCATGACTTTATTCAAGATGCCCTGTGATTTATATTCTTAACCTTCCTATTGAGTATTGTGCCATGGAGGTTTCTTCTTGGGGTAGAGCTGACATTGATGGTTCTGTACCTTCTTGTAAATACCAGGTGAAACCACAACCTTGTTATTTCAAAGCCCACACGAATCACTTTTTCCAGGTGTACCAATGTGATAGTTGCAGTCACAACAGATACCTATTTGTATCGGCTCACAATATTGTTTGATAGAATGAAGCAATGTAACATATATTAAAAAGGCACAGAGAAACGTGGTGGGAAAACATGGCTGAAGGTTCCTAAGTTTGGCTCTCATGACTACTGGTATCTCTGTAATAGTGTATTAAATAAGAGTAAGTTTTCTATCCCTCCCCTCTTCACTCAATTTGGGGTGTTAACATTTTCTGCTGAAAGCAGAATGTTTGGCTCATAAATTCTCCTCTTGACTCATTTGGGATATCTTTGCCTGACTTCCTACTTAGAACTGTCTCTCTATTGAGTGATATTCATATAACTCCATCCATGGTTTCTGCTATCCCTAAATTGGATTTCCCCAAAGCATGTGAACTTGATATTATCCCTGCAATAGCACTTGAAAAATATACACCTGCTCTTTAAACTCTACAATAAATGCCTTGCCAGAAATCCTCTTCCATAGTTCCAAAGGCAAATCATCAGATCCTTCTATCAGCCAATTAGCCTTCTACCTCATTTTAGGAAAGTACTAGAAGCTCTAGTTATCTATGAATTGGTTAAGCACCTCACTTCACAGGGTCTTCTTTCAGATAAGCAATATGGTTTTCACTTCTCTAGGTCAGCTGCTGATGTATTAGCAATTACTGCTGAAAGAGTCTTATCAAGAATGAAGTTCACTCTTTTGCTTTGGATATCTCAAAGTTATTTGATAGGGTTTGGCATGCTGATTTTCTTCACATGATGAAAGGTCATGGTATTTCTAGATTAATTTTTGAACAGATTCACTCTTTATCAAATTGTAAAATAGAAAGTTGCTTTGAATGGCCACTCTTCTAGATCATTTTGCATTAATACAAGTGTCCCCCAGGGCTCTATCCTTGGACCTACATTGTGCTTTTAATTTTCAATGACCTTCCTGTTGTCATCAGTTCTCAACTCAGTATATATGCTGTTGACACATTTACTCCTGTCTTATGAATCTGATGGGTTCAATAAGATCAAATTGGCAGATGATCTAAAAATGACCTACAATTTTCTGTTAATTGGGGCAATGAACAGCTTAAATTTAATGCCTCTAAAACAAAACTGCTCTTTTGTAAGAGAACCCCTTTCTGTCTTCTATCAGTGTGGATGAGGCTAACTGCCAGGAGAATGACTCATTGTGCCTTCCTGGACTAACATTTTCCACTGACATTGAATGAAATGATTATATTGAATCAATTGCTAGTTCTGCTGCTAGGAAAGTTCGTTCACTGGGTAGTACTAGACAATTTTTCTCACCAGAATCTATCTTACATATTTATAGGTCCACTATTCATCCTTGCTTTGAATATTGCTGCCACATCCATTCTGGTGCACCTGTTATATATTTAGAGATTCTTGATAAAACTCAAAGAATCTCCTGACATGGCATCTCAGCTTCAGCCATGTTTCCCACCACGTTTCTCTGTGCCTTTTCCATAAATACTTTCATGGTAACTTTCCTCTATGGTATCTCGACTTTATGAATTTAAGCACAGTACTAGATTATTTGCAATTTTTTATCAGTTGATATGGCTAGATGTAACCCCTAAGTTCTATGCTAATAGCTTCTTCTATTGCACTTCTCATTTGTGAAACTATCTTCTGGCTTCTTGCATTCCAGCTACTTTGATCTTCAAAAATTTAAATGCAATATCAACCATTATCTTCCTAATTCCTATTCTTTTATTGTTCTCTCCTTAATAGTGTTTTTCTTTTATATTCTCTAAAACTCAGTAACCTCTTGCATCTTGATTAGGGTGAAATGTTTACAAAACAAAAAAAGAAAACACATGCCTGCCATTCTTGGCACAATGGCATAGGCAGACATATATTTTGATTGAATGTCATTATTACACAAAATGAAAAACCTTTCACATTCATTGAAGTTATGGTTTCCTTACATGAAAAGGTTTTGAAAGAGGAACCAAAACAATTAAGTGTTCCTACATTAGAAACTTTCTGTGTTTATTATACATCTGAAGGTCAATTTGCACATGTTCACAAAGCACCTTATTTGCAACAAAACTTCAAATTAGAACAATTCCTTAATACTGATTAATACTATTTTGAATTTAAATACAATTACCATAAAAGGATAGCTAACTTAACCAGATGTTATTTAAAATTTTTTTTACCAGTTACAAAAGTAAAAAAATGTTTTTTTTCAAATGGGTAACACAACTTGTTTCATAATGTAATAAGCACTAGTTAAATGCAGCATTGTGGCTAATGGGGTAGCACTCAATTCGTTAGGTTACCCACTATAATCAAGTGATTTTATCTGCGCATTGAACATTTGGCAGTTTTATGATTCTGAATTGCATTCCCAATAAAAATGAGATGAGTTTAAAAGCAACCACCCACTAACAGGGAAAAATAAAAACTTTTAGGATCAAGTGACACTTGAAAGTAGACAATTCCAGCCATGGGCTTATATAGCCAGGCTGCTTTCTAGATAAGGGAAATCACAGAATAAGGAGAGATGAATACAAAGTTCTAGCTGGCCAAAGGGAAGATCTGGTCCATTCATGCCATGAGAAAGACAGAATAGCAGTAAAGATGTCCCAAATGTCATTTATCGACCCCAAGTTGAATTGATCCATGAATAGGACCAACAGGTCTTTGTCAAGAAGACAATATCTCAGTATGGCCATATCAAGACTTTTCTCCCATGCAACATCTAGCATTCAGTTTGTTTGATGAATGTACACTGGTCCTTTACCCGTTTTGTTCACAACAATGTAAATAAGAATCAAACCACGAGGGGCAGATGCATATTTTCAAAGTATTAAAATAAGGCAGCATTTAATAAAAATACAAGTTATACATGTAAAATTTAAATAGCTAATTCTCAATGTCATTAGCAATTATTAAGGCAAAATTTTGCCAAGTGCCTGACTGTTACAAGTTAAAATCGAGAACATTCAACCATCACATTAAAAACAAATGATGGGATTGCAATTTATAATTACAAATGAAAAGATTTATTCATGTGCTTCTACTGTAATCCAAACAATTCCTAATTAATCTGTGGTAAATCACCTTACCATGTAATCTTTCTACATTGCCCATAAGACAACTAAAATTCTTTATGCCTACACAAATTAACTTTGAATTCATTTTAATCTGTTTCCCAACATGGGTGCTAATGTTAAAAAGGAGTACTGGGAATTTTTATTTCATTTTTGGGGTGGTGAACATATTCACGCAGCCGTTGGGCATTTAAGCATCCCCCCCCCCAAAAAAAAATTATTCAATATTGGTGTTTCTGATATATTGTCTGTTTTGGTACACCCAATTGATTACCCTTGTTTTATCTTCCCTTAAGAACCATTATTTAGCAGGGAAGCCTTTTAGGTTAAGATCCAACCAGTCACTTCCTGTTTCATTCTTACACCACCAGCTGGGTAGTAGACATGTTTTTGTAGTTCAACAGAATTGATAGCACACTTCCCTTCTATATTACATTATTCACCCTGCTGGTATGTAACATTTTCTTTATATTTTGTGTAAAACATTTTCATATATTAAGGATGTTTAGGTTAATGTTCCAGATTAAATGTATAATTTTATTTGAAGTTATTAAAAAAAAGAAAAAATTTATGCAATTAAATATTTCTTGAGCAATTTTTAACTTCAAAGTAAAGCATTTTCAGCTACCAACAGCATACTTCTAAACAAAGTAAATATTTTAAAAATAAAATACCGATCATAGAGATCTATTCCAAAACAAATTACTTTTTTTGTATAACTTTAAAAAAAAAAAAAAAAATCAAAAAAATCAATCTTTCTCAAAAATCAGTCTATGGAGGGCCAGAGCCGTAATAATTTTATTCATATTTGTTATATATTTTACTACTATGAAACTCTGGAAATTGATCAATTTATTTTTTAAATAAGTTTACTATAAAAATTAACAAGTATTTAAAAAAAATTTAAAAATAAAGATGCCAGTTATTATCTTATGTTCATTTATTTTGACCTGTTATTTATTGGGATGCTGAATTAAGTATTCCACAAGTATTATTTCAGAGTAAGAATAAATTTTTAGAATTTTTCTTAATTGCAACAAATTCATTTATTATTATTTCTACCATCATTCAATGAATTATTTAAATATCTCGATTTAATATTTTTCTTAATTTATTTTCCATTATCTTTTCTTATGGTAATTATAATCACCAAACTTAGTAATAGGAAAAATATGATAGAGAAATGGTTATTAAGCACCATGCCTATTGTGACTGTGCTGCACATTAAGTCCTTGGACTGTTCTATCATATATTTTAATTTGTTTCAAATATCTAGTCACCCAACTAATTTTCCAGTTTCTTTTAAACAGATTTACGTGCTTCCACCTCTAACCATATTTATCGAGATGCTACTTCGACTGAAGTTTATATTAAATCTAGGCAAGTGCACACTTTCAATTGTGAAACAGCTGATTTAGTAGAAACTATTCTAAAGGTTTCCTATAACAATTGGTCTTTCAATCATAAAGTCTTTTTTTCAACAAAATATTTTATGGAAAAAAAAAAAAACATAGCACCTCTGTATCCCAACAGCTGTTGAAGAGTTAAATGATGGTTGTTGGCATTATTCATTATTTGTAATTTATTTATTTTTTTACTTTATTTTAAATGCTTAATTTCACCTATAACCATGTCAGAAAACTCATTTAAGTGAAAATGCAGACAATATAGTGTTGAATATTTGAACTTTGGATTTATTACTCCTAATAACGAACAACAGCCAATGTGTCGTCTTTGTAAAAAAAGCTTTTTCAAAGGCGGCCATGGAGCCACCCGGGCTTTCTGATCATTTAAACAAGATACACACTGATAAAGCAAAGATTCGTCATACTTTAAAACTCTATGAGACAAATTTTACAAGAGAAAATCTATTCACTCCCTCATGACAAACCAATCACAGAAATGTGACAATGGACTTGTTTGTTCATACAATATCTCCAGGATGATTGGCAGATCAGGGAAACCTCATACAATTGGAGAACTCATTTTGCCAGCTATAGAGGAAGCTCTTCGTACAGTAGTACACCATCTCTTCCCCAAGTGGAATTATCAGAACAATTACATTTAGTAATAATCATGGAAAGAATTGATGAAATGGCTGACATTGAAGAGATCTAACATACTTAAAAATCAACAATTTGGTTTACAATTGGACAAATCGAGTCTCCCTGGCAATGAAACACTTTTAGGATATGTTCACTTTATTAAAAGAAAATTGTGCAAGAATTGTTTGCAAAGGAACATGAAACAGACACCAAAAGTGAATTCATTTTTACTATAATTGAACAGTTAAAAAAAAAAAAAAAATCCGTATGAATAACATAATTGCTTGTGCCACAGATGGTGCTCCAGCATTAAGACAGTAGAGGTTTTTACATTTTTTAAAAAAGCTGCATTGAATGTATTTATAATACAATGTGTAATTCACCAACATCTAGTTGCAAGAAACTTGTGTGATCAGCTTCATAAATCGCTTGGTAATGTTATCAAAGCAGTAAATAAAATGTCTTCTTAATTCCTAAATATTTCAACAACTCTGCAATAAAGAATTTGACTATCTCCTTTTACATACTGAGGTGTGATAGTTATCTAAAGGCAACTTTGAAGCAATTTTATTCACTTTTCAAGTCATACAAATTTTTCAGAATAAATATGGCCATTTGAGTAATCTCTTAGCTTGACATCGTCTACTTAACAGATTTATTCAATGATCTGAATTTGCAACTGCAAGTCTGTGAAGTAAATCTTATCAAAGCAAAATCTGTTATTTGCACATTTATGGACAAGCTTTCACTCTAGGCATAATGTCGGTCATCAGGATCTATGTCAATTTCCAAATTTTGCTCAACTATAGAATAATCTCTATATTAGATAATGACCTCTTCATTGGTTGTGACCCTTTTTTAACACTGCATGAGGACGAGTTGCAGATGTCAGGACCTCATTAATATGGAAATACTTGGCTGGCTGATAAACCCATTTATTGATGATGATACAAATGAAGCTGACTCTGTGATGCAAGAGGAGTTAATAAAAAAAAAAGCTTTGAATTAAAGCCACCTCTTTAAAAACAAAAAAAAAAAAATCATACCAGGAATTTTGGCTACTAACAAATTTCTGAACGGTATCTAAAGCTGTGGGAAGCTATCAAAGTTTTCGTCATTGCTTTTCCAACTTCCTATATGGTTGAATATGGTTTCAACAGTTATACATCTTACTAAAGAAACCGCCTGCAAATTACAAAATGAGAAGATTTACAATTACTTCTAAGTAGCATGGAACCTCAGCGAGTAAGCACCAAAAAACAATGAGATAAGCTATGAAATAAGTTTTTTTGCTCATTTTATCATTAGCATTTATAATAAAAATGAAAACAATTATAAATTATTCTTGCACTAATACCTAAGTGTTATCTTGCTATGAAAGATGAATTCAGTATAGTATTAGAAATTCAATTTAGTCCTAGAGGTGTGTGTGGGGGGGTGAACTGACAAAAAAAAGTTTGTGCCAAATGAGGGTGCTAGATAAAAAGGCCAAGAAACACTGATCTAATGGATATCATCATGTGCAAAGAAAACAGCAAAATGGGGCAGATTTTTCCATGCAAGGTATCATATAGGTCCTTTCTCCTAAAGGATTATTTTATCAGCAAAACTTTTTATAGAATTGCTTAAAAAAATTCAAAGCATCTTGTAGTAATTATATTATTAAAATGATTTTATAGTGTACAAATGCAGTAACCTTTTCTGGAAACCATACAGTTACTGATGCATGACCCTTATGACACAGCATGCACATCACCAGTAGTACTGTGCAGTGATCTGAAGGATGGTATGCTGCAGTGAAGAGAGCAAATTCTACCTTCACACACATAATGTGCATGTTTGAAATAAATCTAGGAAGTGACATATTCTAGGGTGCATTTACCTATAACACACAGGCCCAACCATCTCCAGCAGCATGAAGTGAGTTTTCATATACACTTGCTTTTGATGTTTGTGGTGTGAACAGTGCTATATGAAAACTGTCCAAACCATCCTGCTGCCATCCAGCAGGATAATGCCTAGCCATATGCTGCTCCCCACCCTATTCAACATCTGTAAGATGGTCAACAAATTCTTTGATTGGCACAAGAGCTAAACCTGTCCCCACATTGAACATGAGAGATTGATACCCAGCTCATTCAGTTAGTCCACCTATAACTCTTACATATTACATCAACTGGCGCATTCAAGGAACATTTGAAAGTAATGCCTCCTATTTCCAATCAGATTGAAGGAGCACAATAAGACATGTTAAATAAAGTAAGTTTTTAGCTACAAAACAATTTACCCATAGTCACTACCATTGGCTGACAAGCTACATAACACACTTGAAATATGACTTGTCATGCACATCATTGCTGAAATATATTACCAACTGCCTGCATGAAAAAAAAAAAAAAAAAAAAAAAAAAGGGGGGTCAACTTAGTTTAAAGGTCAAGTAGGAATTATCCCTAACATTAAAAGGTAATATGAGCCAACACTAATTCAATAAATGTAGTAGTATTCAAGAGAAGAAAGCATTGCATTTCTTGAGTTGACTTGAAAACGTTTAACATCAGTTGAGATTAAAAAATGATCAAGCAAATCATTTATGTTAATTCATTATGTATCATTTGCATTTTCAGTCAGTTCTTGATAGAGCAAGTTCTATTCTATGGTATCAGTTAATAGTATTTTATACTTTTCCCCATTGTCAAATATTATCACACAAGTCACTATTTTCACAATAAAACTGTTCCTAACCAGCACAATATAAAATTCCAGCACCTGAACATTGCTTCAGCATGAAACTCTTGAGTTGTGCAATTAACGTAAAGATTATGTACATTCCTTAAAATCGCATGCATGCATACATAGACTTAAATAGCTGTTACTTTACATTGAGCACTGTTTATTTCTTTTTACTTACAGAGTATTTATATCAATTTGTATACGATCGCTCACTCATATATCTACCCATTTGGTTACACACACACACATTATATATATATATATATATATATTATATATATATATATATATTATATATATTATATATATAAAAACTTGCAATAAATATACCATGTGAATTTCAGCTTATATCTCGCTTTATTAGAAATATTTATAACTGATGTGGTGGTGGTGGTGGTGCAAATATGCAATGAGGGTTATTCAGCTTGCGATACATACGTACGTATGTATGTATAAATATTGATATATAACATTATTGATAGTTGAACAAATACATAAATATCGCAATGGGCCATAAGAAAGACAAATTGAAGAGAGAAAAAAAGATGCTATAAAGTTATTGAGCAACTGGAACAGAATGCTGGAAATTGTTAAAAGGTTGAAAAGAGAACAAAGGACAATCAAATAATTGAAAACACTGGCAAGATAAAATCCAGGAAAAAATGTTTTTAAAAAGTCATAAAGACAGCTGAGAAAAGGGTAATAAGCAAGTGGCTTGACCAGCAAGAAAATATTTGCAGTTGGGTATTACAAACGTAAACATAGTGAAGATACATAATATTAAGAACACTAACTAAAGACAAGCCACCCACCAAACTACCACATTTAAGTAAACTTCATGTTAGGAGAAAGAAGTTCATAAAAACTCATTCCTCAAAGTAATTTTTAGTGATGAATGCAGAGCTACATTGGATGGACCTGATGACTGTGCTAGAGGTGAGATCTTCCATGGAAATAATCAACAAATGTAACAGTGTGAAGTAAATTTCTAAGTTCATTGGCAAGCTATTTTTTAATGATACAGGTCATAATCAAGATCAACTAGAGTATATTCATTCAAGAAAATGCTCTGAAAAGCTGACTATCCTGCACCAAAACTTTTCAAATACACCAAATTAATGGAATGGTCCCTATCTTTCCCATATATTAATCTGATAGAAAAGTTGCAGTCCATCATTAAAAGAGATGGATATGAGAAAGGAAAACATTATTTAAACAAAGACCTCTAGGAAGCAATAAAAACTGCTGCATGCTGAATAAAGTTGAAACAGGAGAAAAGTTAACTAAATGAATGAAAGACTGATGAAGGTTATAGGAAGACAAGAGCCTATGTAAAATAATAATTCATTTTTATATACAGGATATTGTGCTAATCAAATGTTTCTATGATTGATATCTTGTGAATTTACAGATAAAGCACTTACATTGCACTTAGTTTGTTCAGATACTAAAAGCAGACACACCCAAAAGTTATCATGAATATAATAAATATATTAATAAAGACATATTATAAACTGAAATTCAAACAAATATAAATTCTGGAAGTTTAACATTGGTTTAATTCATAATACCAATTTCACAATGAAAATCTTCCACTAAAAAATTTGACATGGTTTTTTGCTCCGTTATATATATATATATATATATATTATATTATATAAAAACATGGAGTCATTAAAGTTTTATTCTGTGGCACATTGAAACTAGTTTGCAAATCATATCAGATTAATGAGAAAAGTAAATAATTTATGCAACTACTCAACAATATTTTAGTTTCATTTTTCATTAAAATTTCAATAACACATTGAAATTTAATAGAACTTTAAAATTCAAAACACAAAATTGTTTCCATACAAAACAAAATTGTTTTTCTTTAATATAGAATTTTTGTTAATCAGTTTTATGATCCTGTTGAAATTAGTGCCTAAGATTTTATGGCATTAGATGAACTAATTATATACTCTGAACTTTTAAATTTATTTTTCCCTTGTGGTAATAGTGATCAAGAATGAAAATATTTGCAATTGGAAACTTATATCTCTAAGATTTTCTGACTTGTTTTCTGTAATTCCATATTAAGACTATCAACAATTAGTTCAATCTGATATAAGCAGAATTTAAATTAAAACCAATGTCCTATTCAGCAAGTTTTAATGAACAGAACATTTTCCTGTTAACAAACCCTCATCTCCATGTCAAAATGTACACAAAGGTCATCACACGAATAATATTTTATAATTTACTGAATGAATCTAGTCATTTTTAAAAGGAAAACTGTTTCAATACCCATTGTTAGTAAATAAAAATTTTAATTACTTAAATTGTCTATTAGTTTTGAAGTTACATTCATTTAAATTGGACAGCATCAGTAATATCCAAATTGAAAATGGATGCAAAAATCTTGTTAGAACTATAGCCAATGTTTTTTTCACTGCTATTCTTTACAACCAATGCATTCCAGAGTTCAATGAGACCAACATTATTGGTTCTCATTAAATTTTGATAAAGCACAACTTCTTATAAGCATAAAAGAAATTGAACTATCCAGTGAACTAAAATTGAATTTTTTTTTAAACTCCTTTTTCATGGGTTTTTATGAATCACTATCTTCTGGAGATGAAAATAATTTTGAGTTTTGCTTGAGGCAAGATCAAATGAATCATCTCTTCCTCTAAGTTAAACCTCCAAATGTTTCCCCGATTGAAGCAAATGCCTTCAAAAGCAAAGAGCAATTAAGTTGCTTTCTGTTTTAAGCTTTCAAATTCCTTTGAAAGTTCTTTGGAATCCACAGCCATTTCTTTTGTTAAGAGACTTACCTTCTGGTCAACTTACCTGGCAGGACACTTTTTTCAAATAAAACTGCTGCTATTTAAGAAAGAAAGAAAGAAAAAAGGGCCACTGAATAAGATTCTCAAATGCTGAAGAAATTGAAATTAAAATATTAGAGAGAAAAAAAAAAAAAAAAAAAAAAAAAAAAAATCAAGATAAAATTACTTTAAATGAACTTCATTTTAGTCTGCCTGCTATTTTTTGTCCTCTTAATTTGCAGTTATTGTATTTCTATATAAATATTATCTCTGCTAAAAATTGCTAAAAAAAAAAAAAAAAACAAAAACAAATTATTACAAGCAATAAAATGAATTCAACCAAAGTACAAAATTGTCATCCCCCCTCCAACAATTCTTTTAAAAGTGCACATTGATGAGTTTATGATTTTGCAAGACAAACTGAAAAATTATAGTTTGTATCTGAATTTTGTTTGGATTCTTGCATGTGGCTTGCTTGGAGTAATTTTCAAATGACAAAAGGAAATTAGCCCAAGCAAACCAAAATGTAGAAAAATTAATGGAGAAAAGAAAAAAAAGAAAGATAAATTTCAGCTGATTATTTTTGCTCCAAATCCCACTATCCTTGTCATCTTATGACTCTTATCAATTGAAATACAAATGCAATCAAAAACATCTGATTTCTATATCTACCACTGTCTCTTGCTACATGCAAGGTGGTATAAGTGTTAGGAAAGATAAAAACAAACATATGAACCAACATAAACTTACCTATCAAATGGAATTGGTAACATTTGAAAGAAAGTTACTCCATCCATAACAAATTCTCAAAGCAGTGAAACATTGATGTAATTAAAATAATTAGCAAAACATTGACTGGCTATTAAATATAATGCATAATAGCAATTTAACTTACCATCATGTTGAAAATTAAAATATCTTATCAACAGACTAAGATTGCAATTGCCTAATACATAAGTTTTCACATATATCCCAAACAAGGAAAAATAACTGAACATTTGGCTACTGAAATTGATTGTATAAGTATTTAAGACTTATTTGCACAACAATATTGCTGCGGCTGTTCATTTTTATATTAGAATGAATAGACTGAGAAAATGGACCAGATCTTCTCATCTGCTTTTAAACCTGCATAAAAAGAAAAAGAAAAAAATGGTTAAGTGAAATTTCTTGTAAATTGATTTTGTTAAAAATCTAAATGTGAAAATATTTTACGACATGAAAAATCCAATTCTAGGAAAGAGAAAAAAAAAAAAAAAAAAAATTGATAATACTCTTACAAAACTGACAAGATATATTAAGATCACTGAAAAATGGATTGAGAGGTATTGAAGCCCTTTCAGGAAAATAAGATAGAAAAATTAAATCAACTGCACTATTTTGCACTCATTTATCCCTTTACAAAGTCAAAGACCTACACAGTAGGATTGTTACTAAAAACATTAGAAATTTTAATCATTTTGAACCATCTTTTTTTTCATAAAATTATTTTTTCACATCAGTTTGAATAAAAGATTTAACATACTATAACAAAGCTCAAAAGAATGATTCTTCCAAATTCTTATTTTCAATTTGGAACATTTTCCATTTTTAATATTTACACTAACAAATTAGGAAATACTTCAGATTGAATGATATCCACAAAGACATCTAATAACAGTATTCCACAAACATGAGAATTGCCCTAATGAAAAGGAAGAAATTTTATGTCAAATATTCATCTACAATTTTACATTACAACTGCCTTTTAATTGCGGCATGTTTACATACCTGTAACATCTGCAATATCTATATCAATTTCACCTTATGATTTCATTATTTAAAAATAAAAAGCAAAATATTCTAAAAATTAATCAAGATCCAGTAATTCCACTATACTGTTAAAAAAACCCAAAAAACTGGCCTTCTACAATTTAATCCTTTAGAAGCAACCCTCAAACCAATATTAGAATTCAAAATGGAACCGCACATTTCTATTTTTTCTTATTTAGAACAAGGGTCTTACACACAGACTGAAGATGGTCTTTCTGCGATCTGTAGGGAACCATTTTTGTAATCAATATTTTTCTCAAATGTTAATAAATTTATCTCTTGCCACTTCCATACTTTTGCAGTAGCAGTACTGAGCTTGAACTACTCACTAAATGACAAGAGACATCAGGTCAATTTTAATGTATGGTCTGTTCAGGTTCGTCTCCAGAAAAGGGAAGAAAATTCAACCTCTCCACGACTATATATTTTTAATCAGGTACCTGATGAGAGATTATAAATGTACTTTGTCACAAAGTTTTCTCTTTTCTTTTATAAAAAGAAATAAATTTGATAACTCCTGTTAGGGAAAGTGAAAATCAAATCTTTATAAACAAGTTTGTTTTTTTTTGTTCTTTTTGTATAAAAATATATTGTATATTTTTGTATACAAGGGGAAATGGGATACATTTGACTACTCATATTGGCATGTGTGTGTAGACAACAAAAATGGTTTATCATAAAGAGGAGGAATAGACCTGATCACATATTGGTATGGAGTGGGGTACATCAGATAAAAGACAACTAACACGCACCAACAGAAAACCATGTTAGAAAGAGATTAGGGAGAATATTGATGTGTTTCCAATCAACTACATAATTGAAACAAAAAAGAAAAATGCCAATATCAAAGAAAAGGAAAATTGTCAAGAACTGAACCTTTCAAGAAAAGTGGGGATATTTATACTTTGTCAGAGATAAATAGCATTGCCAATTGTCCCACATTTGAAAAACTATGCATAAATTTTTAAAGTTTTACTTAAACACAAACAGCTAGCATATGCGCAAAATCTTTCCTGCCAGCACCTCCTTCTGATTACTAATTCAGCTTCATGGGTCTGTGCATCCCACATTAGGAGTTTGTCTATAAAGGCACCCTTGAACCCCATGGTTAGGTTGTGATCTACTGCTTCTGGCCTGCTGCACCTCATAATTGCCCTTTTGTAACTTTGAATTTGAGACTCCTGCTTTAGAAAAATACCAGAAACATTTAAGGGAGAGAACTATTGAAAATTAAAATAAAGCTTGTTCTGAAAAGTAGAAGCCAACCCTAATGTTTCCAATGTTGATTAACTTGCATTTCTTGCCTCAGCATTTTCTTAAGGAGGTACACTGTGCAAAAGAGGAGAGAAAAAATTCTGAATAGAATGCACCCTTAAACCCAAATCGCAATTATGATAAGAAAAAAAGTGCATGGTAGATGACATGACTAACATTTTTTTTTTTTAAACTTGAAGATGTTTACAAGAAATATTAAGAAACAAAAGTTTATATTTTACCTTTAAATAATTTATAGCTTTTATATGCACTTTTCTACCTGAAAACTATGGAATTTCAAAAGCCGTTCAAATGTCATTTTAAAGCAAGAACTGATATTAATTTTTAAGATACTTTTGAAGCAAATAGGTTATATTCAAGAATAAAGCTTTAAAAGCCAGTATATAAGTTTTTTTGATATCTAAAATTAAAATCAGAAGTAACTCCTTTTCCCACAATTAAATGGTCATCGTTAAACAATTTGAAAATATAAAAGCCTTTGAAGTTACAGCTAATATAATTTATATAAAGAATAAGATAAAAGGGCATGCCTAAGAGACATAAAAAGAATACGTAGAAGGGTAAGGACAATAGAAATCATATGAGAAAAGTAAGTTTAAAATTACTTTATAGTTAGCATATCAAGTAATTTTACTATTTTTGCTACAGCAATATTTTACATTTCAGTTAATAGTTACAGGTAACACATCTAAAACTTCAAATTCATTAAAGAGCCAAAATTTAATATAGTTTTTTTTTTTTAAGTGAAACTATTTAAA
Source organism: Acanthosepion esculentum (assembly GCA_964036315.1). Lineage (NCBI taxonomy): Eukaryota > Metazoa > Mollusca > Cephalopoda > Sepiida > Sepiidae > Acanthosepion > Acanthosepion esculentum. The sequence continues at coordinate 46,059,759 of OZ038505.1, forward strand.
ATGCAATAAACTCTATGAGATGACCTATTGTTTTTAAAACCCAAAATGTTTAAATATTTCAAGTTTATGAATTGCCAGATATGAAGATAAAATCACAATATCGTAAAATGGAACTGTTGCACATTTAAATTAAAATCAATTGCTAAATGCTTGTTCTTGAGAAACAAACTTCTAGAAATACAAAGAAACAAGTTCCCGTCTCTTTAGTCACTTACACTAAATAGAAATTATTTTGTAGTGCTGCAGTAATAAGCAAGATTATCTTTCTCACATGATGTCCCATACAGTATAGTTGGCATATCCAGCAATTCTATTTCCAGACTTCAGAAATTAAAAGGGCATATTTGTTGAAATAAAAAAATAAACATTCAAGTTTCCTAAGTCAACAACTCAGTTCAACTTTCTTGGGTGACTTGTTGAAAATCTGGCTGAATCTAAAATATAATACAAAATTCCATAAAAATGACAATGTGGAAGTCGCAGGGATGTGCATATTTAGAACATATGCATAAACTGCCATTTTGGTCACAGTCGCAGTTTAAAGATTTTCTTTGATATCTGTATGTGTAATCTGTAAAATGGATAAATTTGTAGTTCATTTGGTTGATTATATGACTATCTACCTCATCAATAAACTATAATGCTCAATTCTGTACTAAATGGTATTTTAAAATTGACCATAAGAGTTTAAAAAACAAATCCAAACCCAGCCCTTTGCTTATATTTGCAAGAACAAAAAAGATCTTTAACAACAGTACAAGAGGAGGAAATATTTTTCATATTGTGATGGAAAAGACAGATTTGGTATTGTTATTTTGTTTTAGTTGACAACCGCAAAGAAAATAATTCTTTCACTTTATATTGCTTACTGATACAAAGGATCCAGTTTCACTAACGTGTGTGTATGTATGTATGTATGTATGTATGTATGTTTTATAGAAAGTAAGATACTAAGTTACCTGGGTAATATGTTCACCCTGTACAGTCCACTTAGGACAGGTGAAGCAGCAACATCGCCAATTCCACAAAGGGAAATTCACCAAAGCACCATGGAGATACCTGCTGGATTTGGGGTACAGCTGCCAAATGAAGATGACCAGGATACACTGGCCAGAAACTGGTAGAAAACAGTTTGACCTTAGTAGGATCTAATAGAAGCTTCAGTGATTTAATTAAAACTATTCAAATCAATGTTAGCATTCAAATAACCATAATCAAAAGTTTTTCTAATAGAAGTTACTTGCCTTGTTTGAGCTTATGATCATAAATTATTCTCAAGTTATATCTTATAATGTACAACATATGTAATTACAATGGCAAGGATTATAATAATGTAGATTACTGAACTGAGAAAAAAAAAAGTAATAAAAATAGGATTCTAAATTTTTTTTGAGAGAAAAGCCAATGTATAATAATAAAAAACTTTATATATTAACACAAGGAATATTTCTGCACTGAAATCCTAATTTTTAAAGTACTTCAACTTTATGAATCACAATAGTTGTACAAACAAGACAATTATGCAGTTTTCCTTTATAAAATCCAACTTAATGCTATAAATAACTATATAAAGTAAGGATTTCTTACTATAAATCTCCTTAGAAAATTATTGAAGCTTTTAAGATCCTGACCAAGTAAGTAATAAAAATATAGTGTATAATTGGAAAGATTATACTTTCCATACAATTTTTTCATGGTTTTCAACAATTTTATTAACAGCTGTTTTTCCCCATCAACGAAATCTTTTTTTTTTGTTATTTCTTTTTTTTTTTTAGGTCTTTTTTCTTTTTTTTCTTTTTTTTTTTCATTGGTGCATTTTTTTTATTTTTTTTTTACCTGATTTTGAAAAAATTTATCCATGCTCTACAAATACTTTTTTTTTTTTTGTTTTTTCAATTTTTTTCATTTTCTTTTTTGTAACCTTTTCTTTTAATTCTTGTTTTTTTTTTTAGTTTTATTTTTTTTTCACTTTTTTTCAGTTTTATTTTTAAACTCGAGCAGGACAATTTTTTTTTCTTTTCTTTCGTTTTTTTCTTTTTTCTTTTTTAAAATCAGAAAAAAAAAATCAGGCACATCAAAAACAATACAAAGAAAACATTTGGGAAAATAACAGCAATCTTTATACATAAATTTTTTTTTTTTTCTCTTTAGTCAAAAAAAGTTTTAAAGCGAAAACTGCTTGAGCAAAGTTTTTGGTAAAATCTATATTTTGTACAAATTAGGAAATCCATAGCTTAGTGTTAGCTGCCTTCCATAAAAGAGAAAATATAATCTGAAAGTGGAAAGGCAACAAAACCAAACATTAGATAAAACAAGAAACACTCCATTAAGGAGTCTTTAAAAAAAATAAAAAAAAAATAATAAAAATAAAAGTTGTCATCTCTGCAGTAAAAACACCATTCTTTAGTTTATAGGGCTACATATATTCCTCAGTCTCCTTGACAATGAGACAAAAACATACTAAATTTACTATAGTCTCAGAAAATTAAATGTCACAGAAATCAACATAATACAAAAATAATGTAAGTTATCAAAAACATTTTCAGTTGATAAAATATAACAGACTAAAACAATATAAAGAAATAAGATTCAAAAAATAAAATTAGATTTTCTTTCAAAGAAAATAAATCACAAGCTAAAATATATTATTTGGAAATTTGAAATAACCTTATTCTTGAATAAAATTCATATTTAAATGTAAGCTTTTATAAAAGCATTTATTCTATAAGCATATACCTTTTTCATTGAATAAAGATAAGCAAATACACTATCTTTATTCAATGAAAAAAGACTAAAGAGATTTCGCAAGATAAAGAAATATAGGTAATACAGAGTAAATCTATGAAATTCAAATGTCTGAAATATCAAGAAACAACCAAGATTCAATCAAATGTGTAACTTACTAAGATGTTATTAAAGAAAGAATGCAAAATTTACATTAATCAGATTTTTGTTTCATTATAAAATTTCACATTTTACCTAAGTGCCTTATAATGAACTTTTAGTACTTTTTTTTTTTTGAGATTCGGCAGTGTGAATTCAAGCTGAATAAACAAAAACAAAACTTACAGCTAAAAACTTATACACAGCCAATATTAGCTTTGGGTTCTTTATGTAATGTGCTGTACACTTATTTTCTTGATGTGCATAGAGTTAACATCTAGTTTACTTACATATACTTCCAAAATGATGTAAAATAACCTAAAACTCAAGAAAAAGATTTTGTACTAAACTGAGATAAGTAACCTATTGATTTACTTTTTATTAAAATTGGCTTATTTCTTACTCCTCAAGTTTCATTTCAAGATTAATTTCCAAAACTTAAAATTCAACTATAAAATGGCGAATAAACTTCCAAGAGGAATGTTACTTGAATTATATCTGTAACATTAAATTGGCAGTGGGGAGATACTGTAAACATTTCACAAATAGTGAATAGGAAACTTAATAGAAAATTAGGATATGAAAGGTTTTAGAAATTATTCAAGATCATCTCAGATGACAAAAGACATACCCAAAAGTGTGTGTGTGTGTGTGTGTGTATGTATATATATATATATATATATTTTAAATGCTGAGAACTAAAACTGGTTTTACTCACATGAGTGTGTGTTATAAAGAACAGAAACAGACAAATAAGAAGTTTGAGAAAATAGCCATGAAACTGGAATAAAGTTTTTCTGCAGGATGAAAAAAAATCTGACAACCCTTTAATTTACATATGCTATATTACACAAGTCTGTTGTAATAGCAGAGCATGTAGTTCTACAGTAAACAGTGCCATACTTGAAGTTGGCTGCATCAGAAATCTCCCAATTATTTACATGAGGAGAACTGTGACAAGTCATTTTTCAAATAGGGGGGGCTTATTTACTTGTTGTCAATCAACAATAGGTCATGTCAGGTGATCATGTGGTGAAAGTTATCTTCTCCAGGAACGACTTTCTTCATCCTCTTCATCTTCATCATCAGCAGCCAACAAGGAATCATCCAAGTCAGTCAAGTAAGATGGTGAGTGAGGCAGCTGGAAAATAGAAACGGTTAAATTATACATGTGAGGAAAAGGAGAATAAAAATTATCGCAGACCACTACAAATAAGTATAACAGCCACCACCCTATCACAGAAACTGTGGTAAACAGGAAAAAAAAAACAAAAACATTACATCTAAACAAATGTATTGAGTACTTGTTAAATCAAGCAAGGATTCAATGAAAACACAACTTTGGAGAATCAATTGTATTCTTGATTGTTTTGAATAATATTACATATTATCTGTGCTCTTCCAGCAAGAGAACAATAAATAGGGAATTTAATCAACTTTATGGTCAACCCAATATTACATCGAAAAATTCCATTTCACATTGATTATCCTTGCTCCCAAAAATTTGTGATAGGTACATTTAAATTCCAATAAAGGAGTCATATTAGAGCATTCTTTCTTGTAATTACAGATAATCTGTCAGATCAGCACCGATCTACTTAAGTTTCTCTTCATCTTGATTACTGCTTTGTAAAAGCTCAGATGATGATAAATGCTTAAGAGTAAATAAAAACAGCATCGGAAAGTTCCTACTTTCATTCTTATTTCCACTTCAGTTTCTTTTACTCTAAATACAAATCAACTCCAGAAATAACAATTTACAGGAAAAACAACAGAACAATTTATGGAAACTTAAGTCATACCACTTCTGTTTCTTCAAGATCCAAAGAGCTTGAGTCAGTTGTAATAGTGGAACCTGGAACATACCACTGAATTTTCAGATCTTTCTCTTTGTATCGTTTACATTTTGTGACAGCCTGAAAGAAGACAGAGAAAAAAAAAATTGACATGTTACAAAAAGAAAAAGTCAGCAACAACTCAAATTCCTGTTTTAATTACAGTGAGTAAACAAATATGAGAACAAGTCAAGGATTTCAAGCACAAGGGTGTTACAATTATAGCTACACTTTTTATCTGGGTTCACTAATGAAAGTAATTTTTATATAAATACAATTTTTAAGAAAAATTAAATAATGTTAAATGATAATAATTGAAAATTAAATTCTGAAAAAGATTTATTTACAGAACTCAACAAAAATTATCAAATGAATATTACTTGCCTTCTCAGCATCTTGCCGGCTCTTGAATGTAAGTATGACACTGGTCTCTGTTGCATCAGGCTCCGATTTAATAACTTCACAGAATAACTAAAAGAAAAAAAAATTGTAATGAAGACTATAAAAACCCTTCAACAGTGTAAAGAAATATAAACAGGAAGACAATATATAGATTTTTATATATCAAGAGCAATTTTAGAGAAATCTATGACAAAGTATTGGTGTGATGCATTTCATCCTTTAGGACTTTGTCATACTAAAGTGATATTTATGCTGATGTGACTACATGTGCAGAAAGGAGAGGGGAATTATGAAATATTCAATAAGGCATTAAAATATCTAAATTATAAAATTTCTAAATGTGAGTAATCTAAATAATTTCTTTAATAAAGCTTGTATTAAAGAAAAAATTTATATATTTATATATATATATATATAGAGAGAGAGAGACAGAGAAAACATTTGAACTGTCCTTCAAATTGCAATCTTAAAACAATAAACACGATAAATACATTCATAGTTTTTTTTTTTTTAATGAGTAAGAGATAAAAAGAAAAAAATACAAAGTTAAACAACTGTTACTGTAAATCTTATTCATTTGGCTTTTCAATAAAACCAAATTTATTTCTGCAGGTTAAAAAAAAAAAAATTTCTACAAAATTAAAAGAATTACTGAAGAAAATGTGTAACACAAATTTGAACTAGTTAAACCTTGTTTGCATCAACAAAAGTATAAAGACTTCCTCCAAGTGTTCAAATAATTATCAGCATAACGCAAAGGGGAAAAGATAAACATTTATTCAAAACCAGCAAACAAAATCAGTTGGATATATTTGGATGATATTCTAATACAATACACATTTTAATAATTTTAAATATATTTAAAGAGCAATTGAACACGTTTCAAAGCTATTTAAGATATTGATAAATTCCAAATATTTGAAAATAACATTTGCTTCATCTAAATATTTTCTTCTTAAACACTTAAATCCAAGTAAGGAGAAAAGTGAAAATTTAACTTACAGAAAAGTGTGCTATAATGTTTTTATACTGATCTGACTCAAAGCCAGATACATGAATTTGTTTGGGTCGGTTATCCAGAGATCGACTGAATGTGATCATTTTGAGGCCACGTCCTCCTCGTGCCCAAGAATTCCCACGCATTCTCATTCCACCTCTAATAATGCCTCGACCTCCTCGACCTCGAGGTAACAAGCCAAGAGCAGCAGCCTGCAATTGAAAAAATGAAGTTAAAAATTTTGATCTTTTAACCAATCATTACTGACGGATTACACAAAGGAAATCAAACCTTGTTAAGAAAATAGTTGGATGAATTGACAAGTGCATTAAAAAAGTGATAATTCTGAATTTTGGCCTGAAATTTTCACTGTATAATGTTTTAGATTGCAGATTTCTTAATGTATACCAAAAGAATAATTCTGAAGAAATAAGACATACAAAACACTACATTTCTCATGCAAACAAAAAGGTAATAAAACAGTCTAACAAAAAAAAAAAAATCTATTTCTGGTTAACCTTACAGAAGGTTATAAATATAAATATGAAAAATGGTTAATCTTTATAAGCTAAATATACAAATCTATTACACACAATATTAAATATCTTAATTTAAAATCAAATTATCAAACAACTGTAGATTTACTTTTTTTTTTTGCTTTTTAACAAGAAAAACACAAATAACAAAAGCTATTAAATACAGAAATCAATGCTTAAAAGCAAGGTTCAACATCCTGATGAAGAAGTCTGCTGTTGATAAGTCAATTGACACAAATCAATTTTTTTTAAGTCACATTTAAGAAAAAAAAAAAAGTAACAGACAACAGGAGTTTTAAGCTTATAAATGAATCTAAATTTCTATCCACAGCCTTTCCAAATATTCACTTACAAGTATTTTTCTGCCTTCAGTTCAATACAAAGAAAAGCTTTTCTTTTGCCTACTGACCAAAAGGTTGATTAATCAAAATTTATTTTAAGTTAAATAAAAAATTCTTATAAGTTTTCAGCCTTTAAGCCAAATAAAATAAATAAATAAAATAATAAAATAAATAAAAATAAACAAATTTTGTTTCTTAAAATGAAAATAAGCATAAGGACCAAAAAACCTTCAAGTTTAAAGGGGATTAAAAACAAACATAGTTACAACTTTATAAATAATTCTTGACTAAGAATAAAAATTTCCACAGAAGAATGAATACAGCAGGAAAGTAATTGAGTAGAATTACCTCCTGGGTCAGTTCTATTAATTTTTTACGCAATTCTGTGGTGTCTTCCCCACTTTTCTGCTTAGAAATCAATTCCAATTCAGTGTCCAAGATCTCCTTTTGGGTTTTCTGACTATTAGCAGTAGGTGCGGCAGTAACAGCAGCAGCAGTAACAGCCTATCACATGACAAAGAAAAAACTCAAACTGAATTGTAACATAAATAAAATTAAAAAAAATTTAAAAAAAGGGCATTTTTCATAAAAGTCCTATTTTATTTTGAGAATTGCAACAGGATGAGATATTTGTTTGTGAAGCCTACATATTTAGTCTTAATTCAAGTTCCATCTTTATGAAAATTCAAACTGTATAAATTTTCTTTCAAGAGATGAAGTCCTTTTCTATGCAAATAAGATACAGATACTGTTTTGGTTGAATCTGCTTAATCACTTCTACAACAAATATTTCTTAAAGATCTGTGTTTCAATCAAGAATTCTCAACAAATGTCTTAAAAGACCTTTATCATTATTTAGTTGAGCAGATACAAAAACAAATGCACAAGAAAAAAAAAAAAATCAAACACAAAAAAACTTACTGAAGATTTAGCTTTGAACATCTCGGAAGACTTCTTTGGGGTAATTTCCTCTTGAAGTTTCTTTATCACAGTAGTAAGATTGTCAATTTGCTGAAATTAAATTAGAAAAGTAATTTGAAACTAAAAGTTTTTTTAATTAGGAATTCATACTTGTCCTCAATGTTTTTCTTCACTTTAACAAAAGGAATTTTGTAAGAGAAATATCTTTATTACATTCCATCAATTAATGATTGTTAACTCACATGATTAGAGTTTAGTTAGCTTAAGATTGAGTATTTTGAGCACAAGAGTTTGGTTTTTTTAAATATGAGCCACTGGCCAACTTTAAAAGAACAAGAAATTTTACAATGCACTACACTAAAACCCAAAAAGTTAAAATTAATTCATTTTTTTTCACTCCTTGGTGACAATGCATTGTTAAAAGAATAAATATTAAAAATGTACCTCTTTAATTTTGAATTTTGTTTCAGGAGGACTGCTTTTATCCTCATATTTCTTTATCAATATCTGGAAAAAAAAAAAAAAAAAAAAATACAAAATAAAAAATGTCCACACAATTATTTCCATGTGTTGATACACCTAACATTAGATCCAGTATAATAAAAAGAAAATATATTCAATCCCCTTAATGAAAGTTAGTGTGAGTTAGTTGTCACAAGATATGACTATTAGATTTAACTAACAAAGACAAACCAAACTGTTTCTGAAAAGTTTTTAGCCCAAGCTAAAAAAAAAAAAAAAAACATAACTGAATGCCTCGATTAGATTGGTTGATTTTATAACATTTCTTATCGAAGTCAGACTTTTTTCTTTATTTTTTTAGGACAAAACTCATAATGTAATAGATAAATAGTTTTAATGTTAGCCCTTCTACATTAATTACTATTAAGAACATTTCCATAAATTTTTTAATATTTAGTGAGTGTGTGTGTGTATATATATATATATATAGTGTGTGTGTGTGTATATAAAGGTTAAATGGTAAAGAGTTGAATCAGACCCAGAAACAGTGGTATTAAAAAGCATTCAATACACATGTGAAAAAAATAAAATAAAAGTAAAAATAACATGTAAAGCTTTTCACCTTAAGAATCAGGTCAATTGAATCTGATACCTTGCTTTCAACCTTACAGTATCCTCAGGCAATTTTTATCAATGCTTTACTATAATGAATTGGTGCTTTACAGGGCAACCCAGATATAAACTGAACAAACACTATAAAGATTGTGTAATAGATACATTAAAGAAAATAGGTATTTGTGAAAATTGGGAAGTAGAGATTAAGAGCAGAACACTGGAATAGACTTAATCATTAAGGTGGTAATTGAGTAATTGAATATGAAACAAGATGTATAGAATGTGTACAAATGAAATGAGCAGTGAGAAAAGGGGATGATCCGACTTTAATAATTACAGCAAATGACAAAGCCCAATTCTATGTAATCTTTGTAATTGCATCTGTCTTTTAAATGCTGGTTAATTTCACACATGATCACATAACAATCAACCCAAAATTCATTACCATGTTGAAAACAATTACCTGTACCTGGAATTTAGTAAGACTGTCAAAATCTCAGGTGGCTTAAAACATGAAAATTCATCAGGCTGAAGTGTCCAGCCAACAACCGTTACCTGTTGTAACAATTCAGCAGGTAATTCTACCTATTCCAACTGTCAGCATATGTAATTCTAAGGACATGCTAGCCAAACAATGTTTCATTGTACCCCTGATGTTCCTAGACACAAAATAATAAATAACCAAAAGAAAAAGTATTATTCAATAATAAGTAGGCTGCCACCATATAACTAATAATTTTCAAATAACGAATGTCTAGTCAGATCCTCATATTTTGGATTATAGACCCACTTCTTGAATGTAGGGTAATAGGTCATCCACATTGATGGTTTTGAATGCTGTTTGCATTGTTAAAATTGCTGTCCAGGGAAAGTAAAGTAACAATACTCGATCAGGAGGTGCTTCATTGTATGCAGTGCTTAGCATACTGCACATTATCTACTTGTGTATTTAAAAAAAGTGTGTGAATGGCTGAAGCATAATTAGGACAAGGTATGTTCTTTTCAGGTCTTTCCAAATCCTTGTTTCACTTTCCAATAGACCAGATTTTATGAAGTTGATTGAGATGAAAACTTTTCTCTGTGTGTGTCTTAGTAGAAATGATAAATAAATTAACGAGAAGTTGAATCTTGAATTGCAGAAGTGAAATAATCAACATTGACTTGTCAAACTCTACTGACTTAATGGGTCTCTAAAATCCTTACCTTTTGCTGTTGAAGATAACTGGTCAAAAGTTCATGTCTCTGTTTTTGCACTTTCTTCAGAATGCTGTCCTAAAAATAAAATTAGTAAATTCCATTAAGTAAAAGTTTAAAAGTAAAAAATCAATACGTAAGAAAATTCCTGACAAGCTTGACAAATACAAGTGAAAGCAAAAAGAAAAAAAACATGCAAAACTCATAGCAATTCAGACATTAAAGACAATTATCAGTGCACTACTTACATACAGTATGTTAACAGGAATTTAGAATAAATGAAAGAAAATTAAGTTCTGAGCAGTTACATAAGCAATACTTAAAAGGAGAGAAAGTGTGAAGTAAGGAACAAAGACAATAAATGAAGGAAGGATTCATGTCAATTGCTTTCATCAGATATTTACAAAATTTAGCAAATTATTCAAGAGTAAACACTTTATGTAAATTTCAAAAGAATATTTTCTTGTGGAGGAGGAGAAAAAAGAACAATGGCAATAAAATTGCAAAGATACAAGAAAATGAAATTATTTTATGATAGGCAGAAATCACAAAAATGGCTAGTACCTTTTTGGGAATTGTCTTTTTTGTAGTAGTTAAATCTGTCTTTGTAAAACTAGTATTGTCTGTAGAAATGATTTTGGTTGTAGAAGTGGTTGATGATGATGATGATGTAGTAGTTAGAGTGTTGACTTTAGATTTCATGGCTGCAGGATTGAATACTGTTTTGGTCAGGTGCCCCATCGATGTAGTAAACACAATCGCCTTTAATTATAAATCAAAAACATTCATATCCAATGACAAGATTTCATGAAATAAAGAATACAAATAAAGCTTATTTAATCATTTCATGATCCCTGATTTATACATTGACAGAGAAAATTGAAACAATGAATATTAATTAAAAAAGGTACTTACAGGTAATGGCTGGAATACAGTGAAGAAAAAAAAATCAATACATTTACAGGTTCCAAAAATTAGGAGTGTATTAAAAATACTCAAACCCCATAACCCTCTTGTGACAATACTGAGAATGTACACAATGGTGTCGTGGCATAAACGGATGTCAGGATAGAGATGTGTCTGGAGTCATGCTGCATTCACACTTTTGGGGTCAAATTTGCTTCGAGGAGTGTTGTACATGTCATGCAGTTTGTCACTGCTGTCCTCACAGTGCATCAATCTTGATGAGCATCTGTACTATGTAGCTATCTAGAAACTGTTCTACAAGAGTAAGAATTTTCATTTAACCAATGTTGCCAGCATTAAAGAATGGCTAATGTGTCATATCCCTAGGCCTACAATCTGATTTGTCTGAAATATCTAACTGAATAAAAAGAGCTAATGTGCATCTCCATGCATGTAATTCTTTCAATGAACCTTGTCAAAGTATAACATTACCATCTAATGCTCAAAAACAGACGTTGCACTGGTATGAGCATCAATGATGCCTAAAGACTGAAAATTTTATCAGAATATCTGCTACCGCTGAGCATGAACATACTGCACTCATGCCAAAATCAGCCTTATTCTCCAGGGCATTGCAATTTTATTTTCCATTAGTGTATCTCAATTTTACGATAACTGCTGGAGATATCAGCCATGCACAGAAATACATTTCTTGTAAATTTTAACTTAATACTAATTTCCTTGAAATCGATTAAGAAAAATTGTTTAAGAAAAACAGTAATGTTTAAATACACTTGGTAACATAAAAGTGCATTAAAATCTAAAATTTATTCCTACTTCAACCATATAAATAAAAAATTATTTATCTTCTCTCCATAATTTTTCTAACAAATAGCCTAAGTCTACAAGATAAAAATGTTTTTTTTGTTTTAAATTTAAAGGATGCAAGTTTGCAACTTATTCAGTTTACTAAGGAGTCAAATTGAACCCTAAGTTCAAATTAAAGCATTATGTATGAACTTGACATTTTTCCCCAAAAAACTTAGCTAAAATGAATATAGTGTTTACAGACAGAATAGATCTACAACAACAAAAAAGTAAAAAAAAATTAGTTTTCAAATTCTTTACAATAAAAGCCTTTCATAAAATTGACTTATTTTTTAATAGACTATGTTCAGTATACACATATAAAAATAAAATATAAGTAGAATTCTTGGAAGCTAGTAAATCTAAAATATTTCATAACCAAAAAAACATTTATTATGATTGGTGTAGTTTGATTTTTCTTTTATTGCTAAATGCAGAAATAGGATTTTTACCTTTTCAGCAGTTTCTGTTTTCTTTGGTACTGTGTTATCCAAACTGAGCAAGTTAGGGGCAGGAATACCCAGCCTGGCTTTGACTGGCATTCGATGATCAGTTTGAGGAGTAACAGAAGTTGTTCGGGTTACAGAACTAGAGGAAGTATTTGGCTGCAATAAAACAAAATAAATCTTTCAATTGATTCAATAACTGGTTTTACATTTTCAACATTTAATGAAAATAAAAAATATCAACTGGCAAGCTATGAAGAAAATCTTTGAGAAATTGAACAAATTGGTTTGAAATTTGTGCAAGGGTATAGGGCATAAAAAGTACAACACTGTTTGCCTGAAGTTTAAATAAAAATATGTGAGCATTTAGGAGGTACATTGGGAGTTCATAGTGTAAAGGTAAGCATATTAGATATACAGTACTACATGAATTAAAAGGTGCTATAGTGTGATGTTGGCTTTGTGTAAGTCAAGTCAATCCAAGTGTAAGGATCAGATGTTTGAATTATCCAAACTTGGTTTCTAAATAAAACAACTAGGTTTTCATAGAGGTTTTAACAATGGCAAGCATCATTCAATTTAAACCGGAGACTACCCAAATCAGTCTCTTTCCATTCTCAGCCATGGATTAAATATTCATTTCTTTTGTGCCATTTTAACACAAAGTATTAAATCAGACATGTGCCTATACTTTGAGAGACTTCACTACTAACTCAGAATTCAGGATTGCTGAGAAAATATTTATTTATTTCACTACATTGTACAACTTTGTTTACTTCTGGCAATGTTCTATGCTAATTAACAAGATATTTGAACCCTCCTCTGTTATATTTAAATTTTACATATGAACTCTTAACAATAGTGACCCTGACACCAGAACACATCTCCAGATATTTGGAAACAATATTTTTACGTGTTACTCAATAAACCAATTATTTCAAACCAAACCTTACACAATTAAAAGGAACAAAATACTTACAGGGTTCTGATCTGGTAATTTCTCTCGGTGCCAAAACACCTTAATAAATCTGTTATTAAATACTGGTTCACTGCTCCTGTATGCTGTGTTGGCTTGGCTATGATTAGCAAATGTAATCAAGGCTGCTTCAGGATCATTTTCAAAAGATACCTTAAAGGAAAAAAACAAAAAAACAAAACATTATCAAGAAACAGATCATTCACAATTTAGATTTTACTGTATAGAATCAAGAATGAACAAGGAATGTAAAAACAAAAATAATCAACCATTATTAATGTTTTTTTTGTTTGTATTTCTTTCATCAAATATTAATTCTACAAACATTAGTAAACAGCACAGATTGGAAATAAATAACCTCTTGGCAGTAGTTAAACTCGCATCCTTTTTACTCAAGAGAAATTGTCTTATTGTGAGTTTGAGTCTCACCAACTGTTTATTCTTCATTTCTGATCAAAAATTAATAATGATTAACAATAATTCATCTTATAAAAAAAGTACAAGATTGACATTTAAGAATGGGTAATTAAATGACAAAATGGGAAAAAAAACCCTTACATTATACATTTTGTCATACAAAAAGGACTTTTTCAAATTAACAATGGTATTATTAATGGAGTCATAAAAAAATAAAATGCCAGTTACAATTTTACATTGAGAAACAATGATACAAGGACATGAAATACATGAGTTTTTCTGTTTTGTTATTACTTACTATTAGTCTGATATATAGATTTGTGTATATCTTCCACATAAGAATGCTTGTAACAAAAGTTTGAACTGCAAGTCTAAGATATTTTTAAATTAGCATTTACTCAAATATAACCTGGCAAAAAAAAAAATAAAATAAAAAATAACTTTCATTAAATTGACATTTTCATCAGTTGAAATGGTTTGATTTCTTGCAATCAAATGTTTTTATACAACTTTATTGTTAGATAAGCTCCTGAAGAAAAAGTGATTTAAAAAAACAAAGCAAAGAATTGGGACTTATTAACCAGCCAGTTTCTCCTTTTACTTGGGGTAAATGGAACTCACTTGAATATTCTTCAAAACACCAAATTTTCCAAAATGCTCATTTAATTTTGCAATATTGTTCTGGTCTCTTGGTATTTTACGAACTTCCAGGGTTGTATTAAGATGCCGAGGAACAGGTCTTCCATGGCCAGCTGGAAAAACACAAGTCATTTAATGTAAACAATTTTCTTAACTACTTTATAGAGTAAAACAAAAACATTCTAAATTCAAAACTTATCAAAATATACTTAATTCTTAAAGAAAATTCTTTATATTCAACCATTTCTGCACTTACATCTGTCGCTAAACAGCAAGTTATTTTCCAAACTTTTCATATATTTCCATAAAAATAAAACAGTAAGAATAGGGTAGAATAAAACTTGTAATAAAATGATAGTCACCATTTAATCTCTATGAATTGCATTGTAATCAAAATGAGCAAGTACTCAGCTATTAATATTGAAAGCTTTGTTATTAGACCTTGTTTTTTAATTAATTCCAAAAGTAAAAATAGAAATAATTTTAACCAAGTTCAATATCTGAAGCTTTCATTTTTACAAGTAAGAAATTGATTTTCTTTTTAACCCGAGTAATTTTCTGTTTCTTTTTATATGAGGAGGAGTTGTTTTGAAATGTTACTGAGAAAATATGATAATCATCTTTCAGACGAAAATTTCAGCAGTAAAAATATAAACTTTGTATAAAAAAAAAACATTGAAGAACTAAAAGGTATGTTAATGAAAAACTGATTAATTAAATAATTATCTGAAGCAAATAAATAAACCAGAAAAACTTACACTGGTAATTAGGTTGAAAATTTTGGTGTTGTTGTGATCTTGTGGGATAATGATGCTGCTGATTTTGTTGTTTGTGGAGATCATTAGTAGGAACATAATCCCTTTTTGGTGGGATCACAGTTCGATTAGTTTCACATGTCACATTTTCATCTTGCTTGTCTTCAATGTCTGTAAAGCAAAGAAAGGAAGTGGGAATGCCGAGACTGAGATTTTCAATCACACCCTGGCAAGGCTATAGACTAAAAAATGGTAATTATCCAAAAATATTTGACAATTTAAGCAAAGGACACATTTGACTGCACATTGTAAATACATTCAGTAAAATTTCTAAAATAGAGAGAAAAAAAAAAGTAATTAAAAAGAGAAAATAGAAAGAAGTCAAAAAAAAAAAAAAAAAAAAAAATTATATTTGTGTGTGTGTCTCGCATGTGTGTGCGTGAGAGAAAAAAAATCACCATTCTTATCTCACCCTGTGTACACATTAATTATATGGAGCCATTATTATAATGGAAAAAGAACACAAGAGATAATTACAAAATGCAATAAAACTGAGAAACAATTATTATGGCATTAAAGAATGTGTGAAAATAAGCTGGTTTATGGTTAAACTGTACAAAACTCATCTTTCCTTAATATTCAGCTGCAAATTGGCCTTCCATGAATACTTCAATGTAGTTAAGAGATTTGTGTAAGACACTGAACATACATGTAACATTATAAAAAAAAAATAAAATAAAATAAATTATTCAGTAACTTAGGGGAAAAAACTTGGCATTTCAGCAAGGTAAGAAAAAAAAATACAGAAAAAGAAAACTACAATCAGAAAATTTCAGTTAAATTTAAAGGAAAAATAAGTATAAAAATTGCAAATCAAAATATACTAACTTGGAGGCTTCAAGACATCGGGAATGGTTGGCACATTGACAAGATCCCTCTGCCTTGGAGGTTGTGGGTAGAAGGGTTGATTTGGACGAGGAGGTCCTCTAGGCCCAACCCAGAAAGGTGGCCTAGGAGGGTTAATAGCAGGAGCCTCTGGGTTGTAACCTTCTGGGGGATATGGTTCCACTACAGGTGAAAGTTGGAGAATGGAGTAATGAAAACAAAGAGGAAAAAAATAACCATCAAAATGCCTAAGCTGTCAACAACAAATCAAATTAATTAGCAGATAAGACTGTTTAGCCAAAATTCAATTTAACAATTGATCAAGTACATAGTTCCTATAGCAAACTTTAAATTTTGTGCCTGCTAAAAAAAACAAAAGTGTGTCAAAAGGACAATTTTTACCTTGACACCACTATTTTGTACTACCTTCACCCAGCCATGTTTATTTACAAGATTATAAAAATTTGATCCAAGTACGATATATTATTTATCTTTTATAAAGAATTATTTGCAATTTTATAAAAAGAATGTGAAAAAATTTATTCAAAAATTTATCAAAATATGTAAACCATCTACAATACAATATTTATTATTTACCATTTTACCATTTTATAACTATGAAAACAATTTATTTCCACATTTATTTATTTATAAATTGATAAACACTATATTGTATTAGTTGATTCATATTTTTAGAATGTTGTAAATATAAAATTATTTTTGTCAATAAACAAGCTAATAGAGTTTTATATTTTTGCTGTAAATTCTCAAAGAACAAAAAAAAATGGATAAATTGACTTTCATATGTTCAGTTTTCATTAAAATTCTAATCATCGCTCTTTAAAACAAAGATTGCTGAGTAATTGCATTATTAAGGGGAAAACCATCCTTTTGACACCCTTGTATTGCAGGCGTGAAAGTTAGATTGTCGTTCCTACTTCAGAGGGAAAAAAAAAAAAAAATCAAATTTATTGCATAATTCAAAGTTTCACAGAAATAATGTGTAATGAAGTCTCATTAGAATGTTTAAGAAAAAAAATTTGTGAAGATTAAATAAAAAAAATTCCAAGCAGCCATAAAACCAAAAAACTTGAAAAAGTAAAATAGAATTTTGAATACAACACACATTTTTTTTCTTTTTTATATATTTTATTAAATATTACCTGGCCTAGAAGGTCGAGGAGGTGGTCCCCGAGGCCCCATTTGTGATAAGTGAGGATGATTAGGTGGAGGAATTCTGGGTCCAACAAATCCTGGGCCACCAGGACCAGTAGGTGGACCTAAAAGAAAACAAGAACCAATTTCTTATTTACTGGTTTAGCTCTGAATTAAACTTACAATTTGTGAAGAAATTTAAAAAATTACAAAAATATGAAGGTTATATCAATCTTTCTACATTCAAAATAAATTTTTTTCCTAATCTAGAAACAGAAGTTGGTTTTAGAATGTTACTTGGTTCCATTACATTTAAAAACTAATTGTTATTAAATGAATGGGATACTTCAACGTTTAATAAAAATAAAAAATAAAAATTTTTTAAAATAAAAAAATAATGACAATGTTAATTAGTGTCACAATCCAAAACTTACTGCTTATCTATTGAAGTAATTAAAACTGGTATTGACTGTACATTTAATAAAAGATTTTTGAGGTAAAAATTCCATATTTTCAAAAATAAAACTGATGCAGTTTGGAAAAAATTATAAAAGAAAGCAAACAAAAGACTGAGTGAGATATATACATACCATGACCATGAGGGAAGGATAGAACATTTGGTAAATTGACATCTTCAACTATCACTGGATCTAAACCATGATCATAAGGGCAGAGGTCACCTCGCATACAATAACCTTTTTCTGAAAAACATCAAAGAAAAAAAATAAATACATAATTTTTCCATTTTATGATGTAGTCTTTTTGACTATTTTAAAAATCTAATTTTTTTCTCCACAAAATGCAAATTCAAATCTAGTAAAAGTAATTTGAATATAATGAAAATGGAAAATAAACTTATTGCAATATCTAATGAAAACCTGGTATATACTAATGTCCACATTTAAAATTATGAAGTTAAATTTGGGGAAAGCTTCAGTAAATTTTAGATTTGTAGTAGCTAAATAAAGAATAATATTGGTTAAAGAAAAGTATAAAAATCTGTCTATATTTCTAAGATGAGGTATTGTACTTATTTACATTGTTCAGACTATTAACCTTCTTTTTGTTGCTATATTCACATTTCGGCTACTACAGTGATGAGCAAAAGCTTGGAGAGTTGAGTTAAAAGGGAGATATAACTGACACATCCGGAAGACGCATGGCACGTGGAATTAGAATAATCTACCCCCAGAGGACAAAATAAGGGGTTCAGCCCGAAATTCCAATCACCTGAAGAAGGCCAAAATATTGTTTGAATTTGTTGTCGTCATGTTCACAATGTAAATAGTATATAAAAATGTTTAGTTTTTTTTTTATTCTTTTTCTCAGGTTACCAAAATGTTTTCATGTAAAATACCAGGTCCCCATTGAAACTTGCGGAATTTTGAATCATGAGAACTTTTTTAAACAAAACAAATAAGTACCACTGAACTTACCATCATAATCTCTGCACCGTGGACGATTGGATCCAGTGCTAGATGGAGCTGTTGTACGAGGAGTGGCATCAGCAGCAGCAGCAGCAGTGGCAGGCACAGGAGCAGGGTTTCTGTTAGCATCCCAGGGAGACACGACAGATATTGCATTGCTAACTGTTGGGACGGGACTAGAACAACCTGGAGGAACTTGGGCCACTGATGCAGCAGCCACATTATAGCTATCGGAATCTTGCAGAGGAGTTGATCCGCAACTGTCAACATCTTTTCGCCCTGGAATAATTCATTACTATTAATAAAAGGAATAAGAAAATCTGGCACCAACTATGCTTACAGACTGCATAATAATCATTATTCCACCACTGGTATATCTAAAACATTATCATGTATTCATATTAAGTTTTATTTAGGGAGTTAAAACAAAAATTAAATACAAAATCAATATAAAGACTCAAAAAAATGAGTAAAACAAGTTTCTTTGAAAATATTGCATTTTGTTCTTCAATGGAACATACCTCTTGATCGAGAGCGGGATCGTGAACGCTGAGGGGACCAGGATCTTGAACGTGATCGACCACTGAATGTTCTTATGGCTGGACTCCTTGATCGTTCTCGATCACGAGCAGAGTCCCTTGTAGGACGGTGCCGTTCGCGAGACTTTCCTCTGGGACTTCTGGACCTTGATCGATCTCTGCTACGTCGTCTGTTAAATCTACGGTCGTCATGGCGTCTTCTACGGTCATCACTAAAACAAGCATCCAATTCAAATTATTACAATCAACAAATTTATAAACTGGCTATTACTGAACATTTATCTCAATAAAAACAACCCATTCTGTGGGGAATTTAAAGAATAGAAAATACATAAACATGACCCAATGCCAAAAAATACCCTTTATTTTTTTTAATACAAAAACAGAGTGTATATATATATATATATATATATATATATATATACACACACACACACACACACACACACAAATGTGAGAAAGAACAGATAGAGTAAAATTCCACTATTCATAGCATTTACTTTTAAAAAGTGCTCAATAAGAGATAATGAAAAATGTTGAAATTGCTACATTTAATCACCAGTTAGTTACCATCACTTGTAGTACAATCAAAGTATTGAAACATGAAAGCTTTTGTGTAAAAAGCTAAACGTTTTTATTATAATCCTTTATAATTAAATAATATATATATATATATATATATATATATATATATATATATATATATATATATATATATTTTGAACAATAAAAAAAATTAAAATCTTCAGACACACTGGGTTGTAGATTAATATTCTTTCGTTTTTATTATTATTATTTCATTTAGATTCCTCAACTAGTTTTGACCAACATGGACATCATCAGGAGAAAAAATATTTCTGCTTGCTGGTAGCAGTGAACTACAGAAATGAATGTCTTGATTGAGAAAATGAACTTTTGACTGTAGTTTTCATTTGTTTTTTTATTTTTTTATCTTTTTAACATGAATTTTTTAACATTCCTTGTGTTGGTCAAACAGTCTCTTTTAAGTTCTTATTTGAGATAAGAGCTGGATGGATCCATGCTGCTCTGAATTCCCTTGGTCAGTTTGACAGTTTTATTGGTTCCTGGAGAGGGGATGTGTCTCTTAAGTGTGTGTTATTTGGTTCTTAGGGAGTATGATATGTGTAAGCGTGTATATTGCTGTGGGTGTGTTATCATTTGGCTCATTAGGGAGTGAGTATGATGTGTGTAAGTGTGTCTATTCGTGTGGGTATGTATATAAGTGTGAGGCCTCAACATCTCCGTAAGCATGTCTGTCTTGTGTGGGTGAGAAATGTGGGTAGGTTTAGGCGGAAATGTTGTTCTACAGGTAATAATTTTTCATGGGGAGTCGACATAATTCGATTACGATAATTATTAATTCTGTAGTGAAAGGGCCATTCAGATTTTCCTACATATTGTTTCTGGCATAGTGTGCATTCCAGGAGGTAAATTATGTTATGACTTCTACAGTTAGAATCATGGTAGATTTTGAAAATAGATTTAGTGACTGAGCTAGTGAATGAATTCATGTGCCTAATGTGGTTGCAGCATAAACTTCTTTTGTTGTTACATGGTTGGGAAAATCCTGTTGTTTTTGTTGTTAGTTTATTACGGATTACCTTGTCCCTTGAAATGTGGTTACTACCTATGATTTCTTTTAGGTTCTTAGGTCTACGATATGCTAGAAGGCCAGGTTCCTTAAACAATTTTTTTAGGTCTGGTTTGAGATGCAGTATTTGCCAGCAACTTTTGATTATTTGGGATAGTGGAGACAGAGTGGGGTTGAAAGTGGTTACTAGAGGAATGCGGCTAGATTTATTTTTAATCTTGTACATTAGGGTGTCTTCTCTAGGTGTGGAAATTACTTTATTTATTTGTTTGTTCCCTGATTAGGTGTTGTTTATAGCCACGTGTTGCGAATTGCTGCTCCAGATTTTCAATGTGTTTATTTAATTCTTCATTGTTGGAACATATCCTTCCGAGTCTAAGTGCCTGTGAATAGGGAAGGTTCTCTTTCAGGTGTTTAGGGTGGGAAGACTTAAAGTGTAGATAGTTGTGGCTGTCGGTGATTTTAGTGTGTAGTGTCGTTTGTAGTTTCCTGTTTTCATCTATGTAAATGCGGGTGTCTAAAAATGTTACCGATGTTGTGGATTTTTCATAGTCAAACTTAATTGAGTTGTGCACTGTGTTTAGGGTCATGAGAAATTG
Source organism: Acanthosepion esculentum (assembly GCA_964036315.1). Taxonomy (NCBI): domain Eukaryota; kingdom Metazoa; phylum Mollusca; class Cephalopoda; order Sepiida; family Sepiidae; genus Acanthosepion; species Acanthosepion esculentum. The sequence continues at coordinate 46,081,168 of OZ038505.1, forward strand.
GATAAGTTTGTCGTCACTGCCTGTGTATACAAATATATCATTTATATATCTTGCATAGAATACGCAGTCGCTACCAATGAGGAGATAGATATGGGTCTTCTCAAATTTTCCCATGAATATTGTAGCATATGATGGAGCTGCAATGGTGCCCATGGCACAACCTCTTACTTGAAGGTAGTGTGCTCCATTGAAGTTGAAAAATATTCAATGTAAGAATATGCTCCATGAGTTTTATGATAACTTCGGGGGGGGGGGGGGTCTTGTTTTCTTCTCTTAGTAAGTGCTTCCTGAAGGGTAGTTAGCCCTTCAATGTGTTTAATGTTTGAATAGAGTGACCATACGTCCATAGTCACTAGAATAGCATTCTCTGTTTGTATGTGATTAATTTTGTTTAGTAGATCTGTTGTGTCTCTGATGTAGGATTTTACTTCCTTAACTAGGGCTTGTATGTAATGATCTACGTATTTGGAAATTTTGGTTGTGTGGCAGCTGAATGATGAAATGACCAGCCTTCCTGGGTTGTTGCTTTTGTGTATTTTAGGGAGGAGATAGAAACGAGCAGGTGTAATGTTTGTGGGTGTAAGTGTTGTGCATGTTTCTTTGTCGATTAGATTGTTGCGAAGCATTTTGTTTAGTGAGCTAGTTAATTCTTTTTGTTATTCGGGAAAGGGATCTGTAGGTAAGCTTTTATAGGTTTCTTTGTCGGCTAGATGATTGTTGGCCTCTTTAATGTATTCTCTGATTCCTCAGATCACTGTGGCACCCCCTTTGTCAGCCTGTGTTATGACTAGGTCATCTCTATGTATCAGCGTGTTGAGGGCTATACGTTCCCCTTCAGAAATATTGTTACGTGGCAGCTTACGTGCTATTGTTTTCTTTATGTCATTTGCTACGGCTATTTCAAATGTCTAAATAGTAATGTCTGTGTTTTGTGGGGTGTATGTAGTATCCTTCTCTTTTAATGTATCAAGTATGGAAGGTGTGTGATCATTGTCCCCGTAGTGGGCTTTTAGACGTATTCTTCTGAAGAAGGATTTCAGGTCTTTTGCCAAGGTGTCTTTATCAAACCTTGGGGGACTAGAACAAAAGCTTAGTCCTTTATTTAATAACCTGAATGTGTTGAGTGAAAATTTATTGTTACTTAAATTTATAACTCGCCTGTATGGGTCAAGTTTGAATTTGCAAGCATGGCAAAGTTCTTTTGTAAAAGCTTGAAAGCTTGCATCATGTCTCCTATTAGGGATGCTATACCCCCATCCAGGTGTCCTGGTTGGGGGCTTATTCCATTTTTTTTAAGGTTGAGTGTGTTTGCTGTTGATTGTCTCTTAGGGGCTAATATATATATAATTCAAACTTTTGTATAAAGGGTATTTCAAAACCATAAATCTTACATTTGGTAAAATATGAAACTAATAAACAAAATTACAAAAATATTAAAAAATAAATTAGATAAAATAGGCTAATTAAAAATAAAAACACACCTAGATCTGCCTCCTTTTGGGCTTGAACTTCGAGAACGCTTTTTGCGATAATCTTTTTCTTCTTCACTCGGACCCTACAAAAACAAAAAAATATAGCTAATTGTATTCTTGCAAAAACATAAAAGAACATTCTTTCAATAAACCATAATATAAAACAATAACAATACTTTGACAAATTAAAGAAAATAAATATCTTAAAACACTTACTGCATCAGAACCATCAATAATTTTTCGTTTGCGATCAGCTTTTGGAGGTGGTTGTGGAGCAGCGGCTGGACCGTGGTTACTCTGATTCAAAACAGTACTGTTCTGATAATTGTTGGTAGCACCCTGAGAACTCGGTGGTACAGTAACACACGACATTCCATTAGTTGAGCTATTTATATAAGATTTTGTTTTCAAGGCCTCAAACAGTCCACTGACAAAAGAGCGTGTACCTAAAAATAAAAAAAATTTAACTGTTTTTTTTTTTTTTTATTATTACACACATACAAGTTTTTGCAAATAGGTTGCAAATTTAATTTATAACTTCAACTGGGTTTGGTATCAACCAGTTCTGAACATTTCTGGTAATCATTGCCACAACTTTAACAATTTAAAAAAAAATAAATAAATAAATCACCATTAATATTAATAACATGTTATTGAAGTAACCGAATAAATAATTTTAAAACATTAAATGAATGAAAAATAAGCAACTTATAACATTCTTAGCAAAATATTTGATTGTAGTTATTTTTGGATTTGGGACATATTTTCTACACCATATGACATTTCAAATAAAATTTCATTTAATTTCTCCAAGGACTTTTTTTTTTTATATAAAATATAATTTTTAATGTCCAAATGAAATTTTACTCATAAAATTAAATAAAGGGATTACAGTTGGCTTAGAAGAAAAAAAACAAAACAAAAAAAAAACACTTCTTGAAAGTGTGTGTGTGTATATATATACACACATGCATATTTAAAAAAATTTTCATAATTGACCAAGTACTAAAAATCCTATTGAAATCCAAAAATTAACTAATAAATCAAAGTGTATAAATGGCCTATAAATATTCCATTATTCCTTAGGAAAACTGTTTTAAAATGGAAACACTTCAAAAACAAAAATCTACAGTTCTAAAAAATTCACAACATGACCCACTTCCCAAAATCAATATTTCAATGACCAAATTGATAAAATGTATGGATACTGGTGGCATCTAATTTCTGGGTTCCAAAAAAGAAGCCACCGTCATGTTAACTCACAATTAGTTTCCAATGCATCAACCACGAATTAATCAATTATCCTAGTGGACTTTTTATTTTGCAATAATGGTTCATAACTTTAATTCTCTTTCAAATGTGTTACATTGCTATTAAAGAACTTTAAAAGAGACTGAAATGCTCAAAACAGAAATATATAGTGGATGGTTTTGCCCTTGCCCGCTTGTAGAAATAGACTAAGATGGAAGATATGCAATGTAATAGATAAAAAGGTAGTGTAGCTATGGCAGAAAGATGGGAGCACTACTTCCAAGGTGGTTACTCATCTAGGTTTCTCTTAGGCTACAGAAGCAAGTATAATGAAAATTGTGAAAATACTTCAATGCCATATAAAAACTGCAGACACGTACACATGATACAAGACCAAGTTTGCTGGTGACTAACAAAGAGTAAGCGGGAACAATGAAGAACATTGAATCAAATGACATCCCAATTCAATTCTCATATCATCAACTTCTCAGTAAATGCTTGTACATTATACACTTGATTCCATGGGATTTCATGATTGTCAACAACATACAAGGGTACCATTATTAACACCAAATCATAGGTTACTGCACATTACTAGGACCAGAAAACATTGCCATTGAACTGTGAAAGCCTGACACCATATTGCCTGTGCAGTCAAGTTAATGTATGAAAGAACAACATAAGGATATAGATTGAGCAAATTAGCTAAATGTTACACAAGATGGTGCTGGCTATATAAATTGTGTAGAGTGCATTCCATTGGAACCTAGCTTGGCAGATGTGACATAGCAAGACCTTTTTGGAGTCCATTTGCATCCCTTTATGCTTGCTCTATTTCCTGGTGGTTGTTTCTTCCAGCAAGATAACACAATCCCTCTTCATATGGATGACAGAAAACTCGTTCCAGAAAAACTTGACTGATTCCCTGGTACTCCATTGCTCCTCTCTTCCATGCTTTCCAAATTGAAACCCCCTCTTATACACACACATGGGACATATGTAAACGTCATTAAATTGCATGTAGCCATATGCAATACCGTTCAGTTATAGACATACCCACATGATGATTCCAACAACTCAGACTATGTTGTGTCATGTTGCTACCATTATTCAGGTGATGGGAAGAGTTAAACACTAGTTTAACTAGGTAGTTGTCAAATTTTTGGCACTTCAATTCACATACAAAAATGTTATGTATCACATACATACACAGCAAAATAAAAAAAAATCTCTATCCAGATGCAAGTATCTGAAGTAAAATTGCACTGAAAAGTGAGAACGTACGCTGCTGAAGGAAAACATCAAGTTGATCAATTAGGTTGTCATTCAGCTCATTTTCTGGTTTATCTTTTTTCACCAAGGCAACAACATATTTGGCCAAAGCAGCAGGATCTGCATCACATCTGCAGGAGAAAAAGAGAAACTGTAGCCCACATTAAGGCAGTTCAAGAGGTTACATTGTTTTGTTCTTTTTGCATAATCATGAAAAGAGTTAATGACCAAAAAACACACCTCAAAATATAGATATGAATTTTTAAAAAAAAAAAAAATTCAGTGCAAATGCAGATTAGTTTTTTTTTATAGTCTACCAGTTCCTAGCATGAAATATTAAACATTCTCATGTGTAACATAATGGTGAAAAGTGAAAGAAGGACAATTTGAAGTGGAAATCAGGATTTTGCAACTATTTAGAGGAAAGGGGTAATGTGTTTTTCAAGGTTATCAAAGTGATGCGAACATGCAACAGAACCGTGAGGGTACATTACATGTCAAAATAAATTCAGTAAAATAAATACCCCAGACTCTTCATCTTTTCATGCCTGCTTCCATGTAAAGTTGGAGAGAGAAAATTTCAGTGCAAACAATGAACATTCATTCATTACAATGCCCAGAAGAACAGAATAGAAAGCAGATTTTCTGGGCAAGAAAATAGAAGCAGTTCAAATTCAGCAGCAAAGGGGCAGTAAGCAAAGAAGAAAAAATGTTTTATTTTTGTAATGCTTACAAGAGAGTGCTAAAATGTTCTCATGCCCAACCCGCTTTCCAAAACTTGACCAAACATTATTTAGTCTGACCGAGAACTTTTCAGCACCCCCTTGCAATTAGCAAGATACCTGGAACAACCTTGAAACCACAATCACAAAACTCACAACAACCAACAACATCAGCTGTTTTTAACTGCATTTCCATTTATGCAACAAAGTAATTAACAAACAAAAAATGACACTGTAGATTTATTATTAAGAGATTTTTAAAGTTATCACCAATACAGTTTTTTTCAACTTATTTCATACCACCTAAAACTCAATCGCATTCTGAACAAAATCAACTGATTTGTTCAAACTTGACACAAAAATTGTCATTTTGCAGTAATTAGACTTCCTTTCAACAATGAATTAATTAAATCTAAAAGGAATCCATATGATAGATTAAATTATTTCTAAATAAAGTCTGGGAGGGCATAAATAATTCAAATCTTGTTTCATCACAACCATTTTTTTTTAATAATAATGAGAGAGAAAACATACCTAGTAAAAGTAGAATTTTGAAATTTCAGGTGATAAAAGACAAGGTTATATCCTTGCTACTTTGAAATAAATTAACTTATAGTTTTAGTGCCATCATTCTGGCAGCCACTAAGAGAACAAAAATCTCGTTAAAAACAAAAATAAAAAAAACAAAACGAAAGCTAGTGGCTTTTATTTCGTTTTTTTTTTTTTTTTTTACCACTAGCGTTTTCCTGCTTCAGTAAAATTTTAGCACAATCACCAATTATTATGAAATGGACACTTTTTCTCCTACACCATATAAAAAAACATGGTGCTATATATTCTTTTAACTTTATTACGACCAGTGTTATTTTTCGTAAGTTGAAATCTGAGATGGTTCAGGTTACAGGCAAAACAGTTTTGTTGAGGTCTATCTACAAGTTCGTTAATGAGGAAAAAAAATAACACGTTAACTTGTTAGGCGATGAAATAAGAAAAACGGTCAAGTTTTTACCCAACTGCAGACACACACAGCCTACAAAAAGCAATTAAAAACAAATTTATTCAACATTCTTAATGTTCCACTTTAAAAATACACAACAATTTTTTTTTTAAATCGGAAGGAAATTTTAATTTTGAGCTTAGCCTAAAAATGATAGCTTCGGGAGAAAAAGTGAACAATCTCAAATAATTCCAGTGAATTAGTAACAAAAGATTTTAAAGTTGTTAGGCAGAAAATGTTAAAAATTAAATCAATCGAAACATTTAAAAATTATGTTGAACAAGACAACTTAGAGATGATTTTTATTAAACACAAACTTAGCTTGTTTATCACCCAGTTCATCGTTCTTAATTAGGAAGGCTCGTGGGGGTACATCGGCCAAAAATTTATGCAGTAATGTTAGTTCGAAGGAATTTGGCAAATTTTAGACAAAAATCGTTAAATGAAAAAAAGGGGGAAAACACTCCAACCAAATAATACATTTACTTTTACATGTATTGTTTACAATACATTTCCTTCATTTTGTCAAGCTTAAGTTTTTTTCTTAAAAAATTGTTATTTATTGATATTTACTAGATTGTTGTCTTTTTCAAAAAAAAAAAAAAAAAATATATAATCAGTTTAAATAAAAATGTTCTTAAATTTTAAAAAGTAGTACTGTTTAATAAACTTTAATGAAAAGTTTAAAAATAAATCCGATTAGGACTATATATTCTTCATCTTTATTGATTTTTTTTTTATCGTAACGTTTCATCTGACATTATGTTGTTCAGCCCTGTCAGGGATATGTTGCATCCAGTGGTTAGATATATTTATTGCCTTTTTCTTCTTTTTTATTTCTTCAAATTAGCAAGATCTAACATCACAGAAACACGAAGTCCTAGCTAGTCTTGTAACTTGGGTGTTCCGCGAGGGGAAAAATAATAAAAATGGATAAAAGAAAAACCAAAATGTAATTGTAAAGGCCGAAGCTGTCAAAAACTCTGATACATACGAAAACCATTTTGAAGGCGTGTAATAGTAATTTTATTTATCAGGTAGTTCAATAAAACATTGTTTTTTAAGAAATATTTGGATTCCCATTTTTTTTTCACGAAGGAGAGGAAGGCCAAACACGTATCAGTTGAAACGTTGATAATAAAAAAAAAAGCGTCAATGATGAAGACAAAAAGTAAAAATAAATGGAATTATGAAGGCATTTCTTTTAAGTTCATAGTTTTTAAAAATTCTTTTTATTCTAATAAATAAATAAAACAATTCACTGCAGAAATTAACTAAAAATTATTTCTGGAAAACAATAAATAAAATATTCTTTTAAAAATGTAAATCTATTCACTTTTGAATTTTGATATATAAACTTTTTACTGGAAAAAATAACGTATTTTTATGCACTTTAATGATAGAAATAAATAAATATTATTGCTCCAGTGAATTATCAACATTTATTGAATCACGAAATTGCATATTTTTCTTTAATTTAACAACAGCTATAATTTTTCATGGATTTACTGTTAAACTTTTACAAATATAATTTTTTCAAAAATTCTTTCTTATAATTTTATTTATATATTTTTAAAAGCGTCTGCCATAAACAATTTTCCCTTTTATAACTATTCAATCTATTGTAACAAAACCATAAACAATAATAAGAAATAGCAATAACAAAAATTAACAAAAAGTCAAGAAACAATGTTTTTAAAAATAAATAACAGACTGGAATACTTACATCGGCGATAAAGTTTTGGTCAACCAGGTTTTCAAAGCTTCGACATTGTCGATTATCATCTTTGCCAACCTTTTCGGTTTAGTTCAAATTAATTTTCCGGTTTTTTCCGGATCCAATATTTTCCTTAGACAACTTTACAGGAGAATAAATGAATACAAAAACATCAAATGGTCCAAAAATAAATAGGTTTTGCTAAAAAATAAACCATAAACGAATTTTGTTCGTTGTTTCACTACTGTTTCAGTAGTTTTAATAATCGGAAAAAAACATTGCCTCTTTTTTCCGATTTAAAAATAGAAAAATGGTCGATAAATTTCACTCTTTACAGGTAGTTAGTTAACTAAAGTGATCCATAAATGTATATTTTACAATCACAATACAAAGTAAAACGAAAATATTACTTTCAGTATTATAATCAACGTGTGCTGTAAATTAATTGGACGTGTTTCTTTTCAACATGGAGACCAACTACGACAATTTTCTGTCACGTGACTTTCAATTCACATCTCGTTTGAATGAGATTTGCTAGTTGAAAATTAGATTCAGAATTTTTTTCAATTAAAATAAAATGTTTATAATATTATTTATTATCATTGTTTTGTTTTATATAATATTATACTTATAAAGCAACAACGATAACATTCCAATGTAATGTTAAAATCGCTGTTGTAACTTCGCACGTGATTTGATCCATCTCACCACAGTGGAAGGGAAATTTTAAGTTTGTCCTGATGTCTGTGGTATTTATCAATGCACCTTCGGGAATTTATGGTATTAATGTAAAAATGGCCGCATATCACTAAAATTGATCATATGGATACCAACTTAAATACTATCCTCCACTTAATATAAAGCATCTTGTGGAGGTTGTGTTAAATCATAAATGGATTTTCGATGAAAAATTGTTGAGTAAATTAGGCTGCGTGATGAAATTAATAATTCCTCTCATTAAATTTTAGTATTTAACAAACATAGAATAAGGACAACATGAGAAACAACAGTTTTTTGCACAACAATGAATAAAATATTTATATAAACAAGATATATAAACAACTGGAGTAAAGATGTGGTTTTAAAAAGTTCAAACGTCCTTTTATGTTGAGATTGAAATGTTGTCAAAGTTCTGGTTTGATAGATTGTAAGTTGTTGAATGGTCTGTACAATAATGAGAAAGTGTGTTTGGGTATTATTGCAATTTAAGAAAAATAATAAACAGTTCAAGTTTGTATTTAAAGTAGAGAAATATTTTTTACGACTTACTTTAAGGTTTACGGAATTGTTGCTCTTTGATTTGCTTTTCTTGTTCGAAGAAAATATTCTGTAGTTGAAATAAGTGTTTTTTAACAAGCTGTGTTTATGTTAATTGTGATAATTAACGTTGAGCTTGAAAGCGTATGAAAAAGATTCGTGTATTAAGTTGAATGTGGAAAACTTGAGTTGATTGTTCGTGATAAAATATTGCTGTGTGAGTGAGTGTTCTTTCAGGCTGGAATCATGTTAAGGAACTTTAATGTAAAGCCTAGAACTGGGTGACAAGTTCAAAGGATTTCGGTCGGCTCACCGTCGAAGATGAAAGACGTTTCATATTTTATTGCTAACTTTGATCACGTGTTAGGCTCACAGAGGCTTGAAAGATTTTGGCGGAATTATTATTTTGGGTCAGGTTTTCTTTGGTCATATGTTCTTTTTTATACTTTCAATAATTTCTTCAAATCTCTTTTCTTCTAATTCACTTAAACACATTGTCAACATTTTCCTCATAGCTTTGCAACCAGTGGTAGCAAGAGATAAATCCATTATCTTGTTTTCTCCTCCATCGGTCTTTGTGTCTCTTAACTTTTTTCATACTTGCAAATGCAGCAAAAGTTTTTATCCATGTTTTTATGTGTTCTGGGTTGTTCAGCAAATTTAACGATCCTATCGGTGATACCATTGTTATGTTTTGCACATCTCTCTGCATAGTAGTAGTTGTAGTACAGTTCTCTGTGTCTTGAATAGCGACCAGGTTTGCTAGGCATAGCCCCTATGTTCACCAGTTGTTCTCTATTTACACTTGTCTATCTAATTTGCATACGATACTACAAGCTATTACTAAAAGATTTTCTGATGTCCAAAACAAAATAAATGATGCTGCCATGTCTCTTGCTCTGACATGGCTCCTGGATACACAGCATCCTTGTTTCTTCCACCTTATGCCAGTTTGAAAAGGTAGTTTGTGAATCCAACTTTAAAAAAAGCAATTTAGAGTTGATCTTAGGAAAAGCTTGGAGAAGTCAGGTGATTTGTGAATTGAGAAATTGTTCTTTGGCTTAGCTGATGCTAATGATTTGTGTTAGGAAAGTTTTGCATGTTTATAAAAAAAAGATTTTTAGCTCATGGACCAAGAATGATGAGAAAACCTTGGAACCTGAAAACTAATGAATTGGAAGAATGTTTAAAGGAATATCTAGCACAAATAACTTGTGAACTTGTAGAAAAATTGATTAATTTGTTTCCATTAAGAGAGAAAAAAATTTTTTCTAGGTAAGGAAGTTAACATGGTTTTGTGGCATGATAACACTCGTTCTCAAGTAGCAAATATGATAAAACAAATGTTCCATGAGTTTGGATGGGAAATTTATGGTGTGTTGGGAGTTACCTTTGATCAGGTTTTCTATCAAATGTAACTTTATATTCATCACTAAAAATTACTGTCAAAAAATAATTTTTCATGTACTTCTTTGTCTTGCACATTTCTTTTTGTGATATTTAAAGATTTTGTTAGCAGTACAAAACTTAATGATGGCTAAGAAAATTAACATATTTTAAATATGGAGTTAAAACCAAGTGAAAAAATAGGAAGTGACATTTAATACAGAAAAAAATTATTGGGAGTGAACTGGTTTCATTCCTCTCATATCTAAACTTGGTCAAAGATAATAAAATAGTACATACCAACTAAAAAAGGAAAACAAATACACTGCATTAGTAATATACTGACAATGAATATTTATAGACAGATCACATTAAGTCCTAACAACCATTCCTTTTGTTTTCACAGAAAAGTCTGCCTAGACGTAATGAAACATTTTTCAAGCATTTTGAAATTAAATTCTGAGTGTTACCTGCACAAAACGGAGAACATGTTCTCCTGGAATGCCACAACACACTAACAATTTTTTATCAGGTGCTCTGCAATAGCAGACTCAGAAACAACAGGCTTATACAAATTCCCACTCAACTGACCTCTCCTAATAAATGCCAGCACAGTTTAGGAAATTTTCCTTAGCAGAAGTTGAGTTGTTCTGCCTATAGAGTTAGCATCATATTGACACTTAAAAGAATAAATAATAGAACTTGTTTTGAAGATAGGCAGGAAGTCCTTGCAAACATATTTCGACATCAGCCATGGCAAGAACATTACTTGTGGATTAGAAGAAAAATAACAGTTCAAAATACTGGCCATAATTTGCTTAGCAAAAATTGTGCCAGTTTCACAATCCAGGGCAGTTTTAAATAGACAGGACATTTTTCATGGCAAAAACATTTAAATCCACAAAATTGTTCAATCTACACATTTACACTTGGCTAAAGAATAGCTGAGATCAAAAAACCTCTGTTTTATAAATTTTAGTTCTTGTTCTGACTTATTAGGAGAACAGATCATTAGGTCCCAATTGATTAAGGTTTTGACAAAAGGAATCCCATCAAGTGTGTAAACCTGAAAATATGGGCTTACTGTACACTGATGTAATAAATCTTTGTACAAAGACATCCAGAGAGGATAGGGAAGAGTTGCTCTCCCATTTCATAGTGAACTACAGGGAAGGATGCAAACTATTCAATATTTTATGAAAATTTATGCAACCAACTCATCGTTGAACACACAGAACATGTTGTCTACATATGCATAATAGATGGGTGGCAGGTAATAGAAAATAATTCTTGTTCATAGAACTCCATAAAAATATTTGCCATAGTGGTCCCAAAATCTTGTCAATTTGTCTATACATTATATTGTTGAAGCTAAACATCACTAATTTAATTAGCTCAGCAAAAACAGTTTCAGAAATGTGGTGGTGGTGGAGGAGATGACTATGATACAATGTTTCAGTACATATATCTATAATTTCCTGAAGAGAAACACTAGTATATAAATGATGTCAAAGAACACATGTATCCTCTTAGGAAGAGAAAGGACAATTTTGAATATAATTTACAAAAGTAAATGAATCCTTAATACAATATTCTGAATACATGTTCAGGACCAGGTGTAACAATTCATGCTAGACAGATCCAATCATTGACAAGATAAGTCAGACTGGAATATTCACCTTATGGGTTTTAGGTAACCTGTATAGCTGGGGTCACAATGAACCCAACAGCTTAATAACTACATAAATATATTTACTTAATGTCATATTTGCATAAAGGTGGTAGTTTGGTTGCTTTCATATACTTAGTCAAGGTTCTTAATATTCTACATCTTTTCTTTCTGTTTACATTTATAACACAAGCTTCTTCAAATATTTTATTATTAGTCAATTCATTTTTCCTGCTTTTTAATTTTTTCTAAAATCTCGTTTCTCGTTGTCTGGAAAATAATGTCTGATTTTAGAATAAACTGTTTGTGTTCTAATATATTATTTTTTGTGTAACTATTATGTTAGACAAAAATAGAGGGTGAACATAAGGTAAATGATCCATTTGTGATTGGACAGAATAGTGTTTGTTTCTGAAGTTCCACAGTGGAGATCAAGAGGATGTACATCTGCAATTGACAATCAGTATCTGAAAATACTAGTTGAACAAAATCTATGTCAAAGTGTTAGGGAAACATCTTACGTAATGGATGTCAGCATTTCAACAACATTGGACAATTGTAAGGAAATTGGCAAGATGAAGAAACTTGATAAATAGATTCCACATGAACTCAGTGAAAGTCAAAGACTTTGATGTTTTGAAGTGTGTTTAATGCTGCATCTGTGAAATTCGAATGATCCATTTCTTGATTGAATAATGACTTGTGATGAGACAAAAAACTGGGTTTGAATTCCACTTGTGTTTGTTACATTCATTTGTGTGCAAATATCTTTGGAAAGGTATGAATCCCTCTCTTCTCCCCCAGCTATGGGTTTAATAGCAGGACAGCCTTGGTTAGCAACCTACTGCTTAAAATCTTCTGCCTAGTCAGTTATGAATTTAAAGAGACATGATCACTTAAGCATGTATCATGTATGGCACTGACTGACTGATGAGAAATGGATCCTTTATGACAATCATAAATGATTGGCTCAATGGCTTCATCATGACAAATTACCCAAACACTTTTCAAAATTGAGATTGCACAAACAAAATATTATGGTGACTGTCTAGTGGTCCACCATTAGCATTATCTATTATAGCCTTTTGGAATGTAAGCAGAGCACCACTGCTGAAGTTTACTGCTAGCAACTGGATGAAATGCACATTCAGTTAAGCAAAATGTAAAAAATGTCTTTAAAAACCAATAATTGCCAAACTGCAATGTCCAATTTCTTATATGGCAGTGAATGCTGGACAGTTTCATTATAGACAAGGAAAAGCTTGGGATGACAGAGATGTAATCCTACTGACAAATGTTGAGAATTCTATAGACAGAGAATGTAAGTAATAAGGAAGTTTTAAAAAGAGGAGGAAATATAAAGAAATTGTAGATAACAATTTCAAAGAGATAGCTGAAATTTTTGGGAAACAATGTTTGAAGAATTTAACACTCATACAAATGACAAATGAAGATGGGAAAAATGGTAAGAAATTAACATGACATGTTTGAGTTTGAGTAAATGCCAGAACAAGCATCCCAAAGACAAAGAGGTGTTGTAAAGGAACAAGTATTGCTGACAACAGCAAAAGAGAGGAAGCTGTGGACATGGTGAGAGAGAGAGAGAGAGAGAGAGAGACAGACAGAAACAGACAGAGAGAGAGAGTCTGTCCACTATAAGATATGGTTCTATAAAGTGGGAACCTTTCAGAATATATGGGAGTGTAGTTTCTGTTGTTAAATATTTGATCATGTAATTTATTGCAAGTTTTATTTTTTCATCTGATAAGAAACCAAAGGCTAATTTTGAAACCATTTTTAAACAATTAAGAGTGAAAAATAGTTATTATCATGGGTAAACACAAAAATGTAATAGATACCAATTCTCTAATAATATAAAAATTGACAGTATCCTCAAGTAAGAAAGCCTCAAAGACTTCTTTCTTAATTTGGGGAAACATTTTATTTTAAAGATTTCTACTCTTATAATAGTTGATATAAGATAAAATCTAATGCTTAAAATCCTTATTTTTCATTGACTGCTTGATATTATATTTGTTGAGTTCTGACAGCTTAGTAGAATTGCTGCCATACATAAGTAGTTTCATGAAGTAAAAGTGATGTGAGTTGGAGTCTTGCCTGGGGGAGTTTATTCTTGATTGCCAATTTTCACTGTTTACCCACTACCAGAGAATAACAGTCTGAGTAGTTGCAATGAAAAACAAATAAAATTAAGGTGAAAGAAATATCAGTCAAAAATTAATAATGGTAGACAATGCTTCATCTTAGAAAAAATCAAGATAATATTACAATTAAAACAATATCATATGTTTTATACTCAGATTTATCTGATTGAATTCATTTAGACTCATGTTTTATACTTTGGAGTATTTCTAACAATTGTTTACCAATTGTAATAACAGAAAGGGCAATTTCTATGAGTGACTGTTTCAAGAAAAGTTTTGATTGTCATTTTTCCAAAGCAATTCATTCACATATTTTCAAAAATCTCATAGAAATCTTTTTTAAAGAGAGCAAATTTGAATACACCATTATTACAGGGCTGTATTATCATTATAGGCCCCGAAAAAAAAAAAATGAACAGGAACTCCTACCCACTTACTAGAATAAAAAGCAAAGGTTAATAAAATTAAGCCTATATATTTATTGGCACTTTCATCAGAATCAATATTTTAATGTCTTGAATGGAATTGCAGAAAGAATGATGCAGACAGTGAAAATGAGGTTGAAGGCATTTTTCCCATCCAATTTGTTTTAACCATGAACACAGATTCATCACAAAATTCTGGTGTATTGTCAGAGACTAACATTTTTGGCACCCCATTTCTGGAAAATATTACAAGTAATATTTGCATTACCATGGCTGCCTATCCTAAACTCTAACCAACTTTAGGCCATCCAGAGAATGAGTCGACCAAAATTACAAATATTCCTATGCCTTTAACATGCACTTGATCCATATAAATGCAAGCTCATGGCTCTTTTTCTTTAGGTCATGAATGTATCATTTTTGGTGAAAGTTTTTTATTTCCTTACATTTTGTACATATTTTTCTACATCATGCAAATATCAAAGCCAACATGATTCCAATTTTAATTTATTCCACAGAGAACATCATTGTATACAATTTTTATTACATCTTTTCTTTAGTGCACTAAAAATTGGCTGACCCTAAAAAAGATTCCAATTCTTTTTTATTTGTAGATGTAGATTTTCTTTATCAAATTTGTATCTGGTGAAATTCTGTCTTTGGAAATTTTGGTATCCCAGATACATTATTGCATCACAATTTAACACATATTTATCCTTGTTGATATTTATGCCAGCATTTTTCTATTTGTTTTAAAAATAATCCATTTTCTGTTTTAGCTTTTCTCTACTGGTAACACCAATACATCTATCATCTTGATAGATGGTCATATTCTTAACATCACCAGTTAGTACATTTTCAATGTCTCTTTTTCAATGCTGTTTTTAAACCATAAGGCATACATTTGCATATGAGTAAACCTATTGGGGAGTTAACTGTAGTGACCTTTTTAAATTTTTCATCAGTTTGTATTGGGTTATAGGCAGATTAGAGATCAATTTTAGCAAAGCATTTAGTTCATAACAACTTGTAAACAGCAGTTTCAGTGTTAGGAATAGGGAACAAATCATAGCATATTTTGTGGTTTACTCCCATTTTCTAATCCCTGCATATCATTAAATCTCCATCCAGTTTTTGTAAAACCACATTGGGTGAGGCCCAATTAGTACCACCAGGGGGAACATGCTCTAAAATTCCTTGCTCCACCATTGTTTTTAGTTTAGCAATTACTAAAGGTAGTAGTATGAGAATGGGCAGTCTGTGAGAGTCAAAGTAAGAAGGGATGACTATTTTCTTTTGACTGCTTACTTTATATTCTTTTTAACATCACCGTGTCATTACTTTCCAAATTCACATTGTTAATTAATTTGGTTTTATCCACTTTCAAGACATCTATTCCCACAAGTCCATGATTTTTTTCACATTTCATTATCATGATGGGAATAATTTTGAAGTGTATGTTGGTCTCAAAAGTTCCTTCAAAACAACCTAGCATTTTGATGAAAGAGCCATTGAACTGTCTTAGTTTAAATTAACTTTTTATTAATTTGGGTCTGCCCATTTGTTCCCAGAAATTTATTGGGATTGGAGTGACATCATTCCCAGTATCTACTTGCATAGGAATGTAGCTCTAAGTTGATCCTGGTCAACAGCAACCAATAATGCAATCCACACCCTGCATTGGTTCACAAGCTTCTTCAGACCACCATGATTACCATCTAGCTGACTCATTAATGCATTGCTGGTTTGTCACTGGTATCGTGATGATGGGCAAAGTTTGACTCAACTTAGCTGGTGTTTGTTTGTTCACAAACATTCACTCCTTTGCTATGTTTTGTTTTTTGTTTTTTTATCTCAGAGAAGATTGCTGATGAAGTAAACTGAAGTGATAACGTGTCAATGGCTGAGACCTACATAAAAAAGGATTCTTTGAAATAAGGAATTAACTTGGTTAAAAATTGTAACAATGATTTGGTTTATATATGATTTGTTGTATACAGTGGTTTTAACCTTTCCCACTTACTTTTATAATCAAATGACACTGGGATCACCTGTTAGAGTTTGCAATTTGTGTTAGTAGTAATTTAAATTTCTAAGTTTTGGTCTTCAGGGCCAGTACAAGGTCTTGGTCAGGAGATATCGGCAAATAATGTGGATTCCAGGAGCAGTAGTGTGGGGACTCTCTAAGTTGTCCAAAGCTCCAGGTTATATGGAGTAATGCATCCGGCAGGGGTGGGGTTGACCAGGAGCAGTGTTCGCTTATCTTTCACCCTTAGCATCAAACTTTTTCTAAAATTCCATATTCTCAAAATATGTTTACTTGATGATTTTCCAAATTTGGTGTTGCCCAGCCCTCTTTTTGAGAGTGATCATAGGAATCAAGCCACTCCTTAACTCCAACTCCCTTCACCTCTCATCTTGCACCAGCACTCCATACAAGCAGTGCAAATCACTCTCTCTCCCTCCTCCCACTTTCTCAGCATATAACCTGAGCCAACTCCAAGAACCAACACACTGTTTCTGTGATGAATTCAAACTTTCAGAATTCATAGGTGAAAAGGGATTTTCTGATGATTAATCTTTCTTCATTAGCTTGTCTCATGCTGTGATTTCCCAAAGCCAACGACTTGTTTGGAGCCCATTCAGGTGGCTCCTGCCACTGCCAGCCAATTTCAAGAATTGTCTTGGTGGGAAAGAAATAGAAAGAAAAATATTCCCAATCTCTTTAGTGAATAAAAAAGAAGTTATCTTTCTTCTGTTTATGCATTTTCTTGGTCAACAAGACCACACAGCCTTTTTGCCCAGGGTCACTCCGAAATAGTAGTTAATCTTTCTTTATCACTTCTATCCAAAGGAATCCAAATTAATGTTGGATATAAAATTTTTTGACAAATGTTACAGAAATTAAAATGAATAAACCTCCCTATTTTGTAGGGACACTTTTCTTCTGGGTGGCCGATTCAAACCAGATGTTTTTTTTTACTTTGTTCTAGATGTTTTGTCTAGAACAATATTTAAATGTTATTTTGGTAATCATCCAGGTTTCTTTATCAACAACATTTTTCTATTTGACATCTTTGAGGATACATTAATGGTCCCTTCTCATCAGCAGAAAATTGGGAAAGACAAGTAGTCTGGAGTTTGCTCAATCTTACTGAATTCTGTCTAGTTAAGTTTGGGTTTGATTCTCCTTGGAACAGATCAGGAGTTCACTACTTTGAAACATGATTTTTCAACACATTTCATTTTTAATTTTCTTCTCAACTTTTCAATCCATCTTCCTGCAAATTTCAACAATTGCCTTTGAGTTAGTAGACTCTTTCTTCTTCCTTCTTTCTTACCATTTTTGTTTGATCAACCCCCAGAGATCCCAGTGTCACAGGAAAAGTTATACAATTCTATTTAATTTTTTCTCTGGTATTTTTCTCTTGTATTTACAAATACAGTTATGACACTTCTCACTGGTTGGTCCTTGATCAATTTCTACACCGATCAATACTGCTGCTTGTCACTGAAGTGGCCAATCCAGTCTGTGCCCTGCACGCCCAGGTTGTACTTTTTGATCATGAAGCTAGCAAAGACTGAGTTGTCATCAGCAATCATAGTGTTGGTTTGAATCTTGGCGAAGCTGTGTCACAAGGAAAAAATAATCTTCTTTGCAGATGAAATAAGAGAAGACAGGAAATTCTTTGGGTCAATTTTCTATGCAGTTTATATCATTCTTTGTACATAAATGTTAACCCTTCCCACTCTGAATTCTATTGTGACACTTTGCTCATTTTAGTTAAGTCTGGAACAAGGCTAAAGTTTGAAGTTCTCTTTGACAGCAAGTCATGTAGGCTTCAGCAGCATGGTCATCTCTCATCGTCTGCTTCTCCAACTGCAACTGCAACTGGCCTGCTTGCTTCAGTCTTCTGCTCATATTGACTTTTACTTGAGACTAGCATGGGGCTGACAGTATTTGGGGATTCCATGCTTTCTAACAAGAGTTCTTTCTTGTCTGGTCGTGGAAAATTAATTATCCTTCCAAATTTGGAAGACCCCTTCCATGGCAGTAGTCATAGGTATTGACCCGTCCTGATAACCCCTTCTTCTTCTTGTCTCTCATACCATTACCTGCCAGTGGGCAGAGGCAATCCCCTCATCTCTCTTGGTATTTCACCTAAGTCTCTCTCTTCAATTGTTATTTTGACAAATTCAGTTTTCAAATTCCGTGGGAAAACAGGTTGGACTTATCTTTTGGTCATTAATCGTATTTAGTACTTTAATTGTCGTCAACACATTTTTATCATAATCTTCATATCTTAATTTCTTTTAGGTGAAGTATAAAATTCTTTCTCTGGTATTGTTTTTACAGTCTTCTGATTTTTGACAGCAATCATCACTCAGTTTTTCACCCATTTGCCTTCACTTTAAAATTTCCAGATTTTATTTCTCAATTGGTGTTTTCATAATAGGCACTTTTAGTAGATGGTCATTAATGTTTCCCTTTTTACTTCATTTCCAAAATTCTTGACTGTTTCCAAGTATATTGTCACTAATTCTCCCTCCAAGCCCCATGGGTTTAATCTTTAATCTCAACTGTATCAACTCATTTTTGATGGCCATTTCTCCAGTGCCACACTTTTCAAACTCACAGAATCTGAAAGCTTCTTGTATCTTGTGTACATGCTGTATTATTTATTAATTTGGCTCGTTTGCTTGCAGAATCTTTGTCCTCTCAGCAATAAGCAACTTCTTTTTCAACTGCAAAATTTTTTTTATAATGTCCAAAATTTGTGAAAAAGTCAAATCCTCCAATTCTCTGGGATATGGCAAGACAGAGATCTTTCTGATGGCCTTACATTCTGCCGAATCCAAAAATAAATCTGTAACTTTGTTGTACCCTTCTTCAACTTTGTGGTCTTTGAACTTCTTGGCCCATGCCTTGGCAATAAAAAAACAAAACCATGTTTCTACAAAGCCCAGCTCATCCAACAGTGTCATATTGTGACATCTTCTAGTCTATGACATAGTTCTCTCTCTATGCCAAGAGACAACTGACTTATTAGTAGTTGCTTGAAGCTTGTCTATTTTGCCTACATCACTACACAAAGGATTTATTTATAATTGATATAAGGGATGTTATTTTCCATGCATAAATGAAAACTAGTTCAGATGCAGCTGCTCCTTTGTTCTGTGAAGCTGATTCTCTATAAGTTTCAATCTTGAAAATGAACAACTTCCTCTACAGTTGGTTATCATCATGCACATAAACACTGTGAATGCAATTTTAACATTGAGAAAACACATTTCATATTGTCCGTAATTATTTTTCTCTGCTATAATGCAGAGAAAGTTTTACAGTTCTCATAAAAAATCATGTAGTGGTTGAGATGCTTGCCATTGTTTCAAAGCTCAATATAATCAAGGTTTTTACAATACACATTAGCCAGATGTTCACACTGTTGGTTTTGGCCATCAGCACCAACTGTTTCTAATTGACTGAAGAAAGAAAGATTCCCAATTCATAAATAAGCCTCTGCAAAGAGTCCAGAACAGAGACATATGCTTTCACTTTGAACTTTTGTTTAGAAGTATTCCTTCATCTAATTCATACAGTAAAATGTACACTTTGTTTTTGTTCCCATTTCTTCACATTGCTAAGATCAGTAGTGGACTGGGTCTAAAAATATTGGCTGACAGGAGACAAAGGGAACCCACCCACAACTACAATGCTACCATTTAATTTTCATAACAAATAAAATTTTCAAAAAATACACATGGAAAAAAGGGTCCAATTAAAATGTTTGCAGAAAAAAAAATGTATTTCTTAGTAATACATGTACTGTACATATTACTGGTAGAAGATAACAAATGTAAATGCAAAATGTTTAATTTAATTTCATATTTATTTTTTTGAATTTCAAGTAATTGTTTGATATTTTTAAATAGTTTACTGCATAATTTACACACTGACAGATAGTTTAAAAGCACAATAGAACACTACACACAGTCTGTTACATTGAGGGTAATCGTTTGTGTTCATTAGATGATTGTTTGAATCTTCTATTAATTGCTTCTTAATCCAATTCCTACATCTAACAATTCTTTTTCTTTGGATAGCAACATGTATGATTCCAAATTCCTCTCAGTGAATTTCTTAACATTGTCTTTATGATCTTTAGCTTTGAAAATGTCCTCTCACATTGTACTTGAGTAACTGATAATGTGCAGATGATTTTATAAAGTTCTTATTCCCTTTTATTACTAAAACAGTTGACTGTTTTCGTTTCTTTATTGCATTTCTATTTGATTTAGGGGGCTCCACTCCATCAGGCAGTCACTTGACATTAAGCAAGCTGACACCCTGGCAAGTTATAATCCAAATATGGTCATATACTCCTGGCCTTCAGTTCAATTCACTAAATTTGTCCCCAATCTCCTGTAGATAAATTTTCAAATCAACAAATACATCCATATCTTTTGACAGCACAACCATACTTATTTTATTTCACTCTTTTGAGAATGGAATTCTAAAGAACTGTCAGAAAGGTTGTTTCCAATTTCCCCATTTTCTCACTCAATCATTCAATCATACCTTTTGCTTTGTGTTCACTTCCTGGTCAGTATCAGCTGTTTAATTTTCTTGAAACCTTCATACAGAGCATTTACAGCATCAAAATTGGATGACCATCTTGTGCCAGACAGACATATGACCACAACATAATCTTTTCCTAAACATGATGCTAGAACATTCTATAAATGTGTAGAAACCAAGAAAAAGTAATTCGGATGATGGATAAAGTCTACACTACTACTTTTACACCCACCAAATTTAGGCTGTGTCCAGCATCAGGGACATTGTACTCATTAATTGATTCATGTTTGCAATCTGGTATAGCATCCAAAGATATGTGAGATAGTGTCCTACAACTGATTATGAAAGTTTTATAGCAGCAAAATGTTGTCTCATTTACGAAATCTACAACAATTCCTGCCTGATTCTCCATGAAAAAAGACGAGACATACCACAAACTCCCAACCTTAAATATTTCAGAAAATAAACATCAATTGATGAATGTTTAAGATTATAAAAAATTTATGTGAAAAAAAAAATACAACTCTCCGTCCTTTCTCATTATTCTGACCGATAATAATTTGATAAGCTTATTATCTAAGCCCGATCATAGTGACACTATGTATAGTACAGGATAAAAAAATGAAAGAAAGAAAAAGGCTTGAGAAGAGAAATAATTTTTATGATTATTTACAACCAATCAGAGGAATAGAATTTGAACCCTAAGACAATTCTGAAAAGTAACTTAGCTGGCATGAATATAAGGGAAGGTGTAAGCTGGTTTAACCACTATTCATCATGACTCAGCTCTCTGAGTGAGTAGGTAAGAGAGATGAAGACAATAGAGCAATTAACCTTTGCAGAGTTAAGAAATGAGGACTCTTGATTGAGATACCCTGTGAATCTCAAAAGAACTCCAGGACAATGCACAAAAACTTAAAAACACATATATCAATTCACTTATTTCAATTATAATTCTGCAGGGCCATACTAACTTCTGAAATTTTCCCATGAATGACATTCTGCAACTCCTTCCATTCAACATTGACCCATCAACCCCCAAATGGCTCAACAATATTTGACAACACATCATGAACTTCATTGACACATTACACTCTATACCAAGGACTTTTATAAATTTAACTATTGTAATGTGATCCAGGGCCTTGTTTGCATTGGTACTGACATGTTTGTCACAGAATATTTTCAACAAAATTTGTATAAAAATTAATTGTACTGTAAGAAATCGTTGTTTTAGAAGACATAGAATAGAAGTAGTATTTATTTCCAATGTTTAGAGTTATTTTTGATTTTGATAATTCCAAATGACATCCAAAGTCAACTCACATAACCTAATGCAGCAACTGAAATGATTTGCATTAAGACTAAAACTAATTGCAGGAAGAGGAAGTTTATAGTAATAAAATACATTTACAGTTGTCCCTCGCCACTTTACGCTTCGACTTTCGCGGCTTCACTTTATTGTGGTTTTTTCAGATATTTTCATTAAAGAAACATATCGCGGTTCCTGGCTGTTTTGCAGTTGACTACAGACTACTATTGTTGCAGGTGTGCTGTGGATCACTTGTTGGTGATGTTGGCTGCATGTTGGTACAAAGGAGTCCGCAAATAAAAATGTTCAGAAGATACTAAATTGACAACAAACAGAGTACAAAACAACAAGGCAATAGAAGTTGATTAAAATAAAGCCAAATTTTATTTTTGGCAACAAAAGCAAAACTACATACAAAGATGTTTATGCAAATAGGATAATTCATTTCAAGGATGTGCTGAAAAGAAAACGTCAAATAATGTTTACTGGTCCTTCCAAGGTATAAAGAAGGTTTATGCAAATGATCTAGAGGAGCAGTAACCTTTGTTGTGCACTACATCTCTTCATCATCAAATAAGTTGCATTATTTTCCTAGGTTCACAATAACCTAGGAAAATAATGCAACTTGTTTGATGATAAAGCAATGTACATGTAAGATTTTATAAGTAAGTGTATGATTTTAATGTACAATTATAATATTTGTAATGTCTAATAGGTCTTATTTTCTCTTATTTTGTTTAATATATTGGGTTATATAAGTGTAAAGGTGACTACAGGGATGTTATTTCATGTCTACAGAGCTCTTATAATGTCAAAAACATATTTAGGACTTCATAAACAGGTTTTCTATGTTCTAACTATGAAAATATTCAATTTATAAATAAAGAATCCTACTTTGTGGAAATTCACTTATCACAATAGGGTCTGGAACTGATTAACTGTGATAAACGAAGGATGACTGACTGTAAGGAAAAACATGAACCTTTCATAATTTAAACCAAGTCTTTCTTTGTATAAATATAAATAATTTTGTATCTTCAAAGTTTTATTGGTTTGAAGACAGCAGAGGTTAAGTATATTTACAGGGGTCAGGAGGAAGAGGAGGAATAAAACTTAAGAAAACTGATTTTAATTTCACACCTTTCCAGTGGTAAAATATTTCAGCTTCAACAGAGAAAATATTGCAAACCTTTTTAGTGGTAATCATTTTTCCAAGGCAAAGACCCAGAAAGAATTTCCAAAGTGGGTTGGGGTTTTATACCATAAACACTACCACTCTCTTCTTTGAATGAGGATTTGTCAAATTGATGAGGATCTTTTCTGAAAATCAAACCACTTTTTCCTCATATTCTTGATGCAGAGAATGACAGAAAGCCAAGCTATTTGGAGGACAGTTTTATCCTACTTTTACTAAAAAAATAGATATTTATGTAAAAAATGTATAACAACAAAGTGATACTATAAAGGGTCACTGATGCTATTGTGACACTGGTAGTTTATAATTAGAAATTAAAGGGCTCATGTAAAAATCCCATATAGAATTGGAGTATTAGAAGGACGGAAAAGTTAAACAAGAAAATATTGGAGTGAAGAAGAAGGAATTAAAATATGAAGTGAGGAAAAAAAATGTTTGTTTTTTTTTCTTTCTGATAAACAGAAATGCACATGTGTTCATTCAAGGCCGGGAAGCGAATGTTGGTAAAGCAAAAAAATGTAAACAACAAAAATTGCCGATTGAAATGTGGAGTCCAAAATATGGTTTTGAGAAATGTAAATAATTTTGCTTTTGAAAAGTTGACTGTGCTTGTATTTAAATGTCATTCAAGGCTGAAGACCAAATGTAAGTGAAACTAGAAATCAACAACCAAAAGAAATTGTTGATTTAAAATGAAATTTATTGACGAGAAAGTTTATTGTGCTGAAATACCAGACTGCTTTGTTTTAGAGTTGATGTCATGACTCTAGAGTTGGAGAAAATAATTAATTGATGAATACATGAACTTTGAGGGGTAGTGACAGTTAGATGAGATGCATATAAACTGAACGCTCAGTTGAAGAGAAGAGCAATCGCAGTTGTGCGAGAAGTCACCTAAGCTATGAGAGGCTAGCAGAGGGGCTTGAGTCCAGAAGACACCGGAAGAAGCCATGGGATCTGCTGCTGAAGAGAATTGCTGATGTTGCGTCAGACAGGAGTATTGTGATGAAAGTCATAACTTACCTCAGAATTCGAAACGAGTGCGAACGTGTCTTGCCTGCAAAGTGATGATAAAAAGAAATATGGCTGCTATTGAAGATGCAGTTTATGCGTGCATATCTCGTCCAAAACAAGACGATATTTGCACACATGCAAATTTTGGCCATATTGGAATAGTATAAAAAGTGGGGTGCCAGCAGCACAAAAGAAGCAAAGTCATTTGGCGGACAGCGTGCAATAGAGTTGGACATACGGACTGACAGATGGACAAAGAGGAAATCGAAGTGGGCGTGGCTGAGCTGGTGTCTGTTTCACAACTGCCCAGTGTAATGGCTGAGAAAGGGAGCCACGCAATCCATTTCCTTGAGGTAACCGAAGAAGAAAAAATAGCTGAGCTGCCGGCAAGCACTGCACTGCACTTTTGACCCCCCCCTCTTATCACCATTTTTTTTTCTACAAGAATTGATAATTACAAGTCCCGACGACCTAACACCTTGTGTGAATGTTTAAGCCACTCCAAGTTTTAGAAGCAAGAGATGCAGTGTCACGATAGAGAGTCAAATAGGGAAGGTTAACATTGTTGCATCAATATATCATCACAAATAATTCAAATATCAATGTTAATATCTTGAAATAACAATATTAATTTCTTCTAATCAACAGGCAGCACTTTAATGTCCTTTGGAGCCACCCACAAAATGATTCCTATATATCTATGCTGATAACTTCAGCTTTTCAAAATTGTTTCTTGACAATTTGGGGTTGATTCCAGCCATGTCCATACTGACATCAGTGATTTGTCTCCAATGAAACAAGAATTGCTTGATAACTCCCCACCTTTTCTATTAATCAAATGCAATAATGAAAACTACATCAATACCCTGCGAACTTCTGTAATTGGATGAATCTGAAGCTGTGTGCTAGCTAAAAACCTGATTAGTCAACAAAATTTCAAAACGGAATTTTTTCATTTGCATTATCACCAAGAATTGCTGTAATGAACAAGAATCTTCTCATCCAGTCATTTTCTGAAATGTTCAGGATAAAATTGGTCTTTTGAACGTGAATTCAAGCACTGGATGAATTACAACTGGCATTAATTCAAAATCAGTTTTATATCTTACTTAATGAAAATATATATATTGGGGTGGAACAAAAGTTCATAGCATTTTACAAGAGGTGGCATTTGAACACTTGATTTTGTTTCACACATGACTGAAATTTATATGTACATTCTGAAAAGTGACATTTCAACATGTCTTTCTATATGATTCATGTGTGGATTGTGAATTTTAAATGCTTTTATATTAAAGGTGGAAATGGAAGAAAATGAGATGAGATGTAAAATAGGCACCATTCAATTTGTGTCATGAAGCTCTATAAGTGTACCAAATTTGAAAAAAAATCTGTCAGTGATGGTCAGACCCTTATTGATTTGACATGGAATGACTCAAAGGTATTTGCAAAAAAAAATATAATGCTACATTTAGTGAATTGGGTTGGAACAAGTTTGTGAATTTTTTCAATAGCTGGCATTTGAATATGCGATTTCCTTTTACACAAGACTGAAATTTACATTCTGAAAACTGACATTTCAACAAATTTTTCTATATGATTTATGTGCAGATTGTGTACTTTAAATGTTTTTACATTAAAAGTGAAAATGAGATACATTTTTATCATTGATCTTTTATTTTCAAAAAGAAAAAAGTTTCACAAATAGCAAAAAAGATATGTGCAGTTACTCGAGATGGTAACATAGAGTATTGTTTGTAAGTGGTTTGCTAAGTTCAGAAGTTAAAATTTTAATCTGGAAGACCAAGAATGTTCCAGCAAGTCTGCAGTCATTGATGATAACCAAATTGAAATGCTGATTAAAATAATCCAGATCATACAATTTGGGACATGGCAGAGATAACCTTCCTATTTCATACAAGTGTTGTAAGGACTTTGAAAACACTTGGATATATGAATCACTATGATGCCTGGGTGCATCACAATTTAATGGGAAAAAAATTAATGGAAGGCTTTTCCATCTGCGATTCTCTGCTCAAACACAACAAAAGCTACACATTTTTGAAAACAACAATCACAGGCAATAAAAAATGGATTGTTTACAATAATGGGGACCTAAAAATGTCCCAAGGAAAATGAAATGAGCCACTGTTTACCACTCCAAATGATGGTCTGCATTGGAAGAAGTTGATGCTGTGTATCTGGTGGGATTGAAAGGGCATTGTGCTTTATGAACTCCTTCCACAAAATTGAATTCAGACAAGCACTGTTACTAACTGGACTGATTAAAGGCAGCAATCAATGTAAAGTGTTTGAAATTGGCCAAATGTTATCAGTGCCAGACCTCACATCTATTTGAAGACCCAGTAGAATTTGGTAAAGCTTCTCCTGCTGTACAAACCTAACCTTGCACCTCCAGAATTACTACTTATTTTGAACCCTATAAAATTCTTTTGATGGGAAGAACTCCAATTCTTTGGAAGATGGTGAAGCACTTAGACCAGTTCATCATCAAGAAAGATGCCAATTTCTGGGAGGATGGAATTATGAAGATGCTTCAACAATGACAAAAAGTAGAGGAAGAAAATGGTACATATATGGTTGAATAAATGTACATATATTTAAATCTTGTCTGCAAAATTCACTTGAAAACTGCTATCAACTCTTGTTCCAACCAAATACATGAAACTATATTAACTTCACACATTTATACTAATAAACAAATGTAACAAAGTGAATCTGTACTCATTACCTAGGTACCTCCACGAGATTACTAAAAAAATAGCATAGCATGATGAAAAAGATGCCAAACTTGTTAAAAACAAAATTTTATCATCTAAATATTTATGTTATTATTAAGAGGAAAGATCAAAGTTTATTTTAATTATTTTTAAAAATTTTTCCTTCTTTTTAGAACAATGTGAATTTTGATTTAAAAATCCTTGTTTCTCTTTGTATCACCGGAACTAGTAAAATAACATATACAATTTTTAGCACGTTTTTTTTGTATGACACACATTAATTTGGAAAATCTTGCAAAAATGAAAATAATAGTCAGATGTTAATGAAACTTTCAGAAAGTATTCACAGATGATCGAAATTATTATAAATATGTTTTCTTTTATTAAAGTCATGGCAGAAATATTTTTTTTATATTTATTACCCCCCCTAACTAATTTTATGAAAATGCTAGAAATTCAATCGCGTCAGGTTTAGTGATTACAATAGTTAAAAGCACAACGTTTTGAGGAATGCAAACCATGTTTTTAATTGGACCCCCCTACCTGAAAATCAGCTCTGAATTGTAACATACAAAACTCAATAAAACAAATATTATTTAATTTCAAATGCTTTTATTTGCTTTTCGTTGTTTTTATGAATATGGACAATATTTTCTGAAAGCAAAAAAATTTTTTCGATGAAAAATGAATTTTTAATACAATTATTCGTTATTTTTTTAATTATAATAGATTTTTACATTCAAGTTGTTAAAATATTATAAAATTAGTTAAAAGCCGCATCAGGTTTTGTAAGTGTCCTTATGAGATAGATATTTTTTTAGTGCATTGTAAATTGTATTGTTTTGACTAATCAGAAGACCTGCAGTAATTAAGAAGTGTAATTTTGTGTTTATAATCGGGCTCTAATTATAAAGTATGGAAGACCAACCAGAATACAATTAAGTTGCGTTATTTGAGTTAAGCATTGTTCTCCGCTGTTAAGGCATTTACTTTTGCGAAACACGTGTGGAGAAGTTTATTTGATTTTTCAATTTCAACTGAGAAGGGTACCTACAAGTATCAGTATCATCTTATGAAATTTATATGATCTTATTTTTATATTAATCTCAGTTATGACATTTTTCCATAAATGAAATATCAAAATTAATAATAAAATAAATGGAAATGCAAATAACACAGTAAAATGTAGTAAATGTACATAAAATTATAGTATTTTATATACACTTCTGATAAAATTTCATAAGAAAGGTACCTATAAATTAATTAGATACCTTTCTTATGAAATTTAATCTTATTCATAACAGTCTTGTTTTAATTTCTTTATATTTTCCATAAATCATCGTAAATGTAAAGGTGAAAGCTAAGTACAAAAAAAAAAAATTAAGAGTGCTGAAAGTTTTCCTTAAAAATAACGAGGTAAATAATTTGTTCACTTAAATGTAAAATATTTCACTTTTCTCCTTCCATAGAACAAATTATCCTCACAGAATCCGTCAATATGTCATTGAAACACCTGTCAAGTGATGCGAAAGTTTATGACCTGCTTTGTTTTATTTTCAAATTACATCTTTTCGGCACAGAAGCGAAGTTAAGCTTGGTTCAAAATATTTTAAATAAACATTATAATTTTTGATTTTCTTAAAATAAGTTTTGAAAAAATGATAATTGATATTTAAAAGAATTTCAAACTGAGATTTTCATTGATTCTATAAAATGGAAAAAAATGGTCAATTTTGCTGACTCAAAAAAAAACAACGAAATTTTTGGACGTGTTAGGAACGATTAAAAAATGTAAAAAAATACCCCAAAAATACTTTGATCTTTCCTCTTAATAATAACATTTAGACAATAACATTTTGTTTTTGTCAAGTTTGGCGTCTTTTCATCATGCTATGCTCTTTTTTAGCGATCTCATGGAGGTACCTATCATTACCAAAGACAATTAGAAGTGACCTGGCTAATAATAAAGACACTTGCACTTACAAATTATGCTATATACAGAAAATAAGCAAAGTGGTTAACATAAGAGCTTGTCTTTTTAATTTAATGTTAATTTGCTAAAATAAATTAATATTCCTTTTGCATTTTGTCTTCCAATTTAGAAGTGTTTTGAACATCCAAAGTTGATTGTACATGCCCATACACCTTTCTTTGCAAGTGTATATTTGCTTTACTCAATCTTCTTGGTTGATTATTTCTTCATTGACAATTTGCCTTACAATGGAATTCTGATTAACAAGACTAGTCTTGTTGATCATTGTTACTGAGTAGTGAGTTCACTCTTCACTGGGTGCCTTATACAAATGTAGATATTAAATAAATCAACAATATAAACATGTAAAATCATTATTTACACTATCTACATTTGGACTATTGTCCTCATCTTGAAACAAAATGAGGATAATATGAGGATAATAATCCAAATGTAATTAGTGTAAATAATGATAACTCCTCATCTCACAAATTCAAACTGCAGAAATCAAGATGAAATAAATGCTAATTGAAAAATTAATAATAATTCTTGAGTTGAGTAATTAAAATTTACTTGGCAGCTGCTGGCCAGATTGTATTAGAAATTGCTTTAGAGGATTTTAATGGTATTGTGCTAACAAAAATTACATTATGATGTGTCATTTTTGTTGTGTTGCAGTAACAGACACAAATATAGGATCATTATTACATAGATTGTGCCTTGTTTAAAAATTTTGTTCATTTCTTATTGAAGTTAATTATTTTACTTTTAGTTTGCATGGAATGGTCACAAATAGACACAAGAACTTGATCACAATAAATGATTTAAAGAAGAAATAAAAAGAAATGCTTTCCCTTTATAAATGAAAGAATATTTTTTCATTGTCATTATTCTAGATATTTAACAATAAAAAAAATTTAAATTAAATTATGATTAATTAAATGCGAGTACAATTGACAGATTTTGAGAAATATTTTTAAAAAGTCAATCAAAAATGTAAAAAGCCTATTTTAATTGGCCATATTTGAATTTGTGAACCTCACAGCAACAGCATGAAACAGAAAAAAACATTTTAAATGAATGTAATAATATTAGTTGCATCTTGTAAAATTAAAACAACTCATTAAACTTTCAAAACAATCAATGGATGCAATAAATCATATGTAAAAGTAACAACAAGTTTTATTTTATAATTTTTAATTTTTATAAAAAGATGACTACAATTTGTTTTGAATAATAAACAAATTAATATTATTATTATTTAAATTTCTTAACTACAAAAAGATGAAACATTTTTTATTATATCTACAATATGATACATACAATCCATAAAAATATACTTTATCAAAAAATTACTGAGTTTTATTTCATTATATTATTTAAAATTATCATGAACACATTTTTATTTCAGGACAAAATATAATATCTCATTTTTCATAACATTGGTTAACACATTCACTGCTACCTTGGATATTTGTTTTTGTTAAAGTCACCATTAGAAATTGTGATATAAAATTATATATGTCTTACTTTGAAACATAAAATCAAATTTGTTAAATCATAAGGAATGGCTTTAATATGTGTCCTTGGCTGTGAATTCATTTTCGTTTTTCATAGCATCATGTGATATATTTGTACATCATGGTCATTTTTTTATTTTATCACAAATTATCTCTACAAATCTTGAGAGAATAGCTATGTTGCCAAATCTATTTACATTACATAAAACTGTCCAATGACTGTACATGTGCACTTGTGGCAATATACAACATGCTACAAAATGTACATGTTCATTGTGTAGCAGTAAATATATTAAAAGTTTATACAATATAAATTTTACAGATGGTTGAAAAATGTGAATCTGTTATACTTGCCAGAAAGATATTTGTATTTGTGAGAAGATATGAGTATTTATAAAGAATACAAGTAAACAGAAAAGGCATTTTGATAAACTGTTTGCAGAGGCACTTAAATCTCATGATGGCACTGACAAGATAGAAAGTTGAAACTGTATACATTAGCATCTTGACCAATCAAAATGGAAGGAAACAAGCAATAAGATATGTGAGAAAAGAAGCTATGAGAACTCCATAATTGAGAAACCTCTTTGATGCAGAATTGCAGAAATCCGTATTGCACCAGCACATATCCACACTAATCTGATTATACAGAGAGTTGTAACATGTATTATCATTGGAAGCCCCACAGAAACGATTGATTTCAAGTATATTATCTGCAAAGAGACAGAAAAAAATATATAATTCTAAATATAACAGTTTGACTAAAATGTAACTATTTAAGCTTATCTTTAGTAGATTATAAAAAAGAATTGGAATGTTAGCAATATGCCCAATCAAATAAAGATGAATAAATGGAAAAACTATTAATTCTCACAAATTACAGTTTATATATATATATTAGTAGGGTCCTGGTTTCCTTATTTAGCAGAAGTTTAAAAAAATTAAATTCAAAATAATAGGATTCACAGAACTTTAAATGCAAAATCAAAAAGAGAAATAAAATTCAATGCAATATCACTTCATATATTACAATATTGGAAGAAATTTTCCAAATAATAAAAGTATTTTAAAGAGTAAACCAGCTAGATAAGACTAAAAATCTTTAGCAGAAAAAATACAGAGAAGACTTTATAAGAAACTGTAATGTTATTTCACAAAGTGTAAATAAATGCAATAATATATAGACTTAAATAAGCATATAGTCACTTTTAATTATCAGTAGTTTTGATAGAAGAATGATACATCTACATTAGTGAAAACTTAAAATATCACAATAGGAACAATTTGTCTGAGGTATGATTGAGGTTAGATGATGATATTGTAAGGTTGTTAGTAACCATACAAAATACACCCTAAATAAATCATAGCATTGTTGGCTTGTAGAAACGTAATTGTTGTAGAAGGAATAAGGAAATGCAGTTTGTTTGTATCTTGTAGACATGCGAGGAATACTATAAAGAAAAACAGCATTGTGGGTTGTTGATGCCTTACATGCCAGACAATTTTTCTTATCAGAATCTGTCTTTGGAATGTTACTGCCATATCTGGTCTGGTGCTCCTGCTATAGAGCTTGTGATTCTTGACAAAATCCAAAGAAAGATCTGTAATGTAATTGTCCTGACCTGGCATCTTGACTTCAGTCACTTTCCTACTATTATGATGTGGCTTCTCTCTGTCTTTTCTATAAATATTTTCATGGCAATTGTTCTAGTGAGCTTTCTTCCTTGTTGCCTTAACTGTATGAATTTAAACATACAACCAGATTGGCAACTAGGTCTCATTGTTTTACTGTTGAACTAGCAAAATGTAACAGTAAATTCTATTCTGATAGTTTTTTCTCACACTTCTCACCTGAGGAACTCTCTACCAACTTTTAACTTCCTTACTACCTACAATCTTCAAAAATTTAAATGTCATGCCAATTGCCATCTTTTATCTTCTTTAATCCTGTTCTTTTATTGTCTTTTCTCATCACTAAAGTTTTCTCATTCTTATTCACTCCCTGTAACCCCTTGCATCTTAGCGGCATTATTACCTTGCTTGGGTTGAAAGGATTAAAAATACAAAAACAAAAAAAACTTACTTGAGTCTCTTCCTCTTGTTTTTATACAAGAGCCTATGCATTCGAAGGCTTTAAAATTTTTCTGATTGAAATCATCTCCACACATATGGTTTTGTGCTGATGAACAAGAGAAACATTTCACAGCCTCAGCTACAAAAGAGAAGAAAAAGTAAGCATACAGAAAAATCAAATCATACATATTTAAGACAAAAACTTGATATTGAATGTTGTGGATATAAAAGAAATGATAGAAAAATAGTTATTTTATAAAATGATGAGCAATTTATTGCCATCAATTAACAAGTTATCATATGTTTTTTCCATGTTGTTTATAACTAGTTGACTTGTGCTGTTAAGAAAATGATACCATGATTTAAATTTTTGATATTTTATAAGTACAATACAAGTGCAAAATTAATAACTAAAAATACTTTTTTTTAAGCATTTCACCGCAAGCAAGGCGGGAATGCCACTAGCACACAAAGGGTTACAGAGAGTGAAAGTAAGAGAAAAGAGTGGGGATTGAAGAAAGGATAAGAAGAACAGTGATCAAGATCAAGGCATTGAAAGATGGCGAGTGATATCACATTTAAATTTTTTTAAGATTATAGTTATCAGGGAAGAAAGTAAGAGGAAGGGTGTTCCACTGTCGGGAAGTGCAAGAGAAGAAGCTTTTAGAGTAGAAAAGGCAGTTACATTTAACTGTTTTGACAGTAAAAGGGTGGGCCCGAGATGCCAACCTAGTAGCACGCTTAAATTCATGCAGTCGGGGCACCAGTGAAAATAGCTTGTTAGAGCAGTTGCCATGGAAATATTTGTAGAAAAGACAGAGAAGCCACATTACATCTGTGAGAAAGTGACTGGAGTTGAGATGACCTATGACATTGCATTTAAATCGTAAATGAATTATGGTGTCTTATTTAACAAGTTAAAAATAATATTATTTACATTTGGACAAATGTCCTTATGTTTGTTGTTATTACGACACTGAATCGGCTTTTGTCATGTATCTAACGATCCAGGTAACCTTCCTGGGATTTTGAACAGGACTCTTTAATTTATGAAGGGCAGATAATTTTCATTACTCTGTCCATGTCTGAAGATAGCTTATTTTGTTCTTATTTAGTATTCCTTAGTCATTGCTCACCCTATTTCCACTGAGTCTACCACTGGCCCAGGAACTAAACTCACAATGATTATGTCACTAAATTCATGAATCAACACTTTAATATGCTAGGCTATTGTTTTGTAACAAAATGATGTTTCTACTATGTCATAAATAGAGTTCAAAATATAGAGATGGGTAATTTGCCTTCTCTATGTAATGAACTCTTCTGCGACATTAAAAGTATTATATATATAAAAACAAAAGCAAAATTTTGTCCTCTCATGGACTTTATCAAGGTTGGTAAAAAAAAGCTTTCCTTTTGTTTTTTATTGTCTTTTTACAGACATATTTTATTTATATCTGAATTTATATATATATATATATATATATATATATATATATATATTCGTGTGTGTGTGTGTGTGCGCGCGTTTGTAGGATGTATAATAGCATCCAAAACAAAAGTAAAGATGATGCAGCAAAATGTAAAAGCTATAACTAAACCATTTCACTAAATGCCTGTTGGTTTTGGTTTCTTCAAGTCAGAATGAAAGACAAAAATATGTGTAAGGATAATTCATTGAGATCTCTGAGGATAAGAGAGGCCATAAATTACCTTATCAGATCCAATGACCAGAAACCAGAAAGTGTCCAATGGCTCTAATATATACACATATGTGTGTGTATGTGTGTGTGCATAAAATAGGATACAGAATCCAGAAAAAAGTAGCTGAAAAAGTACTAATGATATATTATTTAAGTATGCACACAAATATGCACACATATATTTCTTACTTTCATTTTTTGATCTGATGAAGCCCCAAAAATAAAAACCTATAATTAAATCTATTTTCAATGAAATAGTCTTCCATTTGTCTCTCTCTCTATATATATATTCTTTTTCTTTACCATTAACATAAATTATAGCACTGTTATTATATATCAAGCACTATTTTATTAGTACCAGCACATGATGTGTAATATTTTATATTCCTTTCATCTGTTCCCACTTGCATTTGGATTGTCATCTTCTCCCCCCCTATTAGCAGTGAAGGAGATGGCTTGTGTCAGGGATGTTTTCAACTGATCTTTGTGGGACACATTCTAGACATGTGACCCACCTAACAGAGACAATGTTGAAGGATAGTAGCCTCAATGCAGCAGAGAGATGTCCAAAAGAGGACTTTGTTGTTGATGATGTTTTCCTCCTAACTGATGAAAAGGATTCTTTAGAAGTTTGTTTGCTGGAACTGCTTCAAATGCTTGATGGCCTGATGATGCAAGGTCCACAAGTGTACAGAAGGGTGAAGAGAACCACAGCCTTGAAGACCATGATTTGGGTTCTTATGGTGAAGCCATGATTGCAGAAGATCTGGTGTGAGAGCATTCCATATGCAGTATGAGCTGCTTTGACCCTGTTGTTAAGGCCTCGTTTGCAGGTGACATTTGAGATGATGCTGCTAAGTTAAGGAAAGTCATCAATTACTTCTACCGGCTGCCCATTGATGTTGATGCTGATGTCCGG
This sequence comes from Acanthosepion esculentum, assembly GCA_964036315.1. NCBI lineage: Eukaryota > Metazoa > Mollusca > Cephalopoda > Sepiida > Sepiidae > Acanthosepion > Acanthosepion esculentum. The sequence continues at coordinate 46,116,530 of OZ038505.1, forward strand.
TGTTGCCTGTCCTGGGGCTGGCTGGATAAAGATCTTCATCTTTTTGACATAGACCTGCATCTCAAAGTGTTTGTAGGCCCCATTATACAGACTTGCTGGTCTTTGGAAGTTAATGGCCATCTAGTCCACAGTTGTACTGTTGTCAGCATACTGAAATTCTTGCACACAGGTGGTAGTACTCTTTGTGTGAGAACAAAGTCAGGCGAGGTTGAAGAGTCTGCCATCAAATCTGTGTTAGATGTCAATGCCAGTGCTGCCAGGAGAAATCTCATTGATCATGGTGATGAGGTACAGGGAGAAAAGTGTTGGAGCTAACACACAGCCCTGTTTAAGGCAGCCAGTGACTAGAAACTGATGGCTCACCTGGTCCTCTATTCCATCATGGAATATACAGATCAGAGACATAAAGCAATCCAGACAGCCAAAGAGGGAGATCTCAGAAGATGAACATCAATAGTTATTGCTGCTCATGATTCTTCTCCTGGAGCTGTCTCACACAGAAGACCATGTAGACAGTGCCTCTCAAAGGCTGGAAACCACATTGAGATTCTGGAAGGATCTCTTCTGCCATTTGGAGGAGCCGATTCAGTAGTATTTGAACAAAGATCTTGCCAGTGATGCTTAGGAGGGAGATGCCACAATAGTTTCTGCATAGTGAACAGTTTTCTTTTTTTGAATATCGTCACAATATTGGCATTTTTAAAGTCCGCAGGGGCTATTTTATCTTCCCAGATTTTCTGTATCAGGATTAGCCAGGTCTTCAGTATGAGGCCACCATGGGAGAAAAATTCCAGGGACAGATTGTCAGAATTGGGAGCTTTTCCAGGTTACATGAAGTGGAGTGCTTCTTTCAATTAACAGAATATTGTGGGGAGTCACTCCACATATGATAAGGTAATTTATGGCCTCTCTTGTCGTCAGCGATTCCAACACATTTTCCTTACACACAGTTTAGTCTTCCATTATATCATTAGTGTCATTTATAGCTTTTCTAATATGTTTCATCATCTACAAACACACATTGATTCATTTTTTACAGATTATCAACCCTCTGCAGGTTATCCAAAGCCAGACAATATTTTTAGATTGTAAGAATTTTTTTTTGAGATAATAATAATTTAGTGATACAAGTCTTACTAATTAATCTATAACTGAGGTGGATTTATACCTTTCGCAGTGGTATTTGCACATAAGTGAATATAGTAATCCCAACTGGAATTGGAACTTGACTCTCCAATTAACAATTCTGAGCCATTATCCATTACACCACCTGCACATCCAAGCTTACAGTACCTGGCATTGCCAGGGAGTCACCCATCTAGGTACTAATGAAGTTGATGTTGCTTAACTTCAATGATTGTACAGGAACCGGTGTTTTAATGTTTTATATATATATACACACACACACACTGCATCCAATATATGTGTATATTTAACCCTAAGCATTTTTGTGTTCTGTATTAAATTTGAGACAAGTTATATTGTCTTTATTCCATGTGTTATTTGAGCTTTGCTGATATAACAATGTTTCAGCCTATATATTCTTTGGCCATCTCCATATTTATAGTCCATCTGGTTGTTTATTTTTCTCTTTTATGGATCATTTTAAATTTAAGCATCAAGTATTCTTGCAAAGAGGGTCAGTGTAATAATCAGTTTGGAAAATATTGGGTTATATCTTCTTAACTAAATAATTCAGTTGTCAGGATGTATCAAAAATCCTTGACTTTGCTATGATTGTATGATTTTCAATGAAAAAGTGTTTACAGCTGATACTTATTGATAAAAAGCATAGAGTCAGTGTTCAGTTATAATGCAGGATTTTGTAACACTGTATTGAAACCGTTCTGTAATCATTACAGTGACTGTTAAATGTAAATAATATAGCTGCATCAAATTTTGCATGAAACTTAACACTCTCAAAATGATTTGTCAGGATTTTGCTGAATATTCTTAAGTTAAATGCAGCTTTGTAAATGACATGCAGGTTTCAAGTATGGTTGATTGTTGGTTTTAAGTTTAGGATTATCAGGATGATGAGTCACCAGAGAATGTGGAAAAACTTATGAATGCATAATGACTGTTGCCAAACAATTCAGCAATTCTCTCTCCCATGATTGCCAGAAGATCCTCAAAGAAAATCTGAACACACATTGTTTCTATGAAGCTGAGATCATTACATACATTTCAAAGGGCTCTATATTTTGAAGAGTATCAAACAAAGTCAAATAATCTATTAAATATATCATCTACTAGAGTAATCATGTACTTTTTGGGGTTTAATCTGGAATCTCTACAATACCACTTTGTATGCAGACACACTTAAGTATAAAATTATCCATAAAAGAAAAAATATCATGCACATAGAGAAGAATGAATCCTCTTCTTCACCCCCAGCCTTGGATGGCAACTGGTCTACCACAGAAAGAAATGGCAACCTACTGCGGGGAAAAAAATCTGCCTCGTCAGTCATGTATTGAAAGATACATGATCGCCTAAGCATGTATCACGCATGACACATAACTGTCTTATATTATTTGGGCAAACTTGCCTTTTGTTTTAGTCGTTATTTTGTTCAGCCGTTTTCAGGTGCCTGTAGTATTTGGTAATGTTCTTAAAATGGTGAATCCATGGGAACGAGCAAGAATGGATGACATACAAGAATAACTTATTCCAAACATGGACAGTTGAATGTGAACAGCCTAGTACTCTCGATATATTACTAAACTTAAAAAGGGTGGTTTTTGGTTCGGTTCAAAATTCTGAGAAAGTTACTGTAACGACGACAGTCACCAGAAGAAGGCAAGTGTCAACTGTCAAAGATGAGAGTAAGAGATTGAAAAACCATTGTATTATTCCTCATGGAATTTACAAAGAAATTAGTGTGCTACAATTCCTTGACGATGAACAACAATAATTTTATTTCAATTTCTCCCTTTTCCTGTAGAAAATGTCTCTCGAAAGAGAAACTAGGAAACGAATTGAAAACAGGTAAATTACTGTGTAAAGTGTAAATAAAAACTAACCAAAAATAACAATGTAAAATTATTAAAAAGGTTAATTTATTTTAAAATATTCAAAATAAAATAAAATAGATCATACTTATTAAACAATTTAAGCAAATCCAAACCCAAAATTATTTGCCTATTTTTCCTCACTGAAAAAGCCTATATGTGAGACTTTTGTCGTTGGGTTTCTTTTTTATTTCCTACCAAACAGCAACAAAAAGGTTGATGGTGATTATTGCCTAGCAACTACTTTCCCAGTTATCCCTTATTTTTTTTATTTTATTTTTTTCCCCAAACTCATTTGATATTCCGGATATTGTAGGTAAAGTTCTGTTAGAGTCTTTACCTACACTCTCTGAAGTTGAAAAATGTTTTGTTTGTTTTTGAGGTCATAAAATGAATGTAAATTGTAAACAAACAAAATAAAAACGTAGACACTCGTCACTCAGACAACAGCTCCTCCCAACTGTAGTGTACACTCAGTATCAAAGTTAGTAGTATATACATCCTGATGTCTACAGCAATGGCCTTTTGTTTGAATTTCATTCACCATTTCTTTTTCTATGAATGCGACCTTGATTAGTGTACGGTACTGTATTTTTAGTTTTTAGTGGATAACGACAGATTACTCCACCCACATTGACACTTGACTTAAACAGTATGCAATCATTAATGTTTACAGGTGGGGTGGTACTGATTGAAAAAAAAAAAACAAAAAAAAAGTTTCTGAACATCATTTTTGCCTGAGCTCAATTTCAATTTAGCATTTCTCGACCCGACCAAGAAATCCTTGCAATCAAACTGTTTTTTTTGTTTTTTTGTCAAATTTTTTAAACTGGGGCCGAAAAATTTTCAAAGCCTACTTCTACTTATTTTATTTAGAAAATCCTAAAAAACGTCTCTTCGTCATTAATAGAAACCGTCTCTTAATTAATAAACAAAAAATATTTCAAACATGCTGATTTAAGTGATAAAGCAACACGCTAATTCAAAATCAAAATTCAGCTCAGTTGTAAAAAGTATATATAGAAAAACGAGTAAGTTTTTCTGTTCTTAGAAATATAGATCTATTGGTACTTTAAAAAAAAAAAAAAAAAAAAAAAGGATCGTTATATACAAATTATTATTACCATACTTTCAGTCTTCTGGACATTTTCCTTTACAGATATTTTCTTTCTTTACCCTTAAATTTCAAAATTACAAGACTTGAACTGCAATAATGTGATTGGAGAGAGAGAGACAGAAAACAAAATTGCACTCGTCTCTATTAAACAGGGAAGATTTAGAAAACAGTGGCCATAAAGATAAATAACGGGAAAGGCTTATAAATGTGGGGAAAAATAACTCTGTGGCGAGTAATTAATGAGCACAAACAAATAAATGTATATTGCAGGACACAAGCGGCAAAAAAATTCTCTTGTTTCAGCAGCTAAGATTTACTAACCAATGGTCATATAGCCAGTAGTCTAGTAAAGGACAAATAAAATAGCTTAAAAAAGTTTCATAGGGTGGCTGATTTTTTTATGAATGTCTCCATGTTGTCAGCAGAATTTTTTAAAAAACTTACCTGTTTTTATCATGCCTAATAAAGATAAGAGTAAAAAAATAAGTTTGTTTCGGTCAGTCATGGTAGGTAACTCAATCTGTTACTTAAGAAAAAGTTTCTGTTTTACCGACAGAAACTTAAAGTTACACGCAAAAAGCAAATCACTAACAAAACAAGTGAGTTAATTATTCTCGGAACACCGTTTAAAATTGTCTGGGTTGTAGCTTTGTGACTGATAAGACAGCCTCAAGAAGAAAAACTCTTAAAAACTGATGGATTTGAATTTTGGAGCGAAATCTTTACTAAATATCATTGTTGTACAATTGTTAAGTTACTCATAGTAAAATATTCAGTCTTGTTATTATTTGATTAATTAAACGAAACCTAAACAGTAAAAAAACTAGAGATACTTTTTTGTTGACTGTTGTTTCACTTTTATTGATTAAAAAAAATAATCTAAGGACCGACTGTTGTAATTGCGCATATTCCCACTGATCGGTATTCGAGACAGGATTTTAAAGATAGACTCTTTTTCATGTGAAATATTGAAACAATACATTCATACTCCTTTCGCAGTGTAGCTTATTTGAGGAAATCTGGAGGTAAAGTTTTCATACAACACCGGTGACCATGTGACTTTAGCGCCACATTTCATTTCTGAAACCAAACTTGTGCATGTATTTTTCTTCGGTTATTAATTAAGTGAACGGTTTTGAACGAATTTGACAACCCAATTAATCATGAGTGTTAAATCTTCTTGTTCAGTGGCCGAGGTTGTTTTGCCATCTTCCCCTGTTTGGTATTCTTCTTATGCTTGTGATGGAAACGAAGCCGGCGTGTTTGTTTTCGCTTCCCGAAATTACTTGATAGTTTTTCAAATTGAAGTTAAAGATACCAAACCTGGAAATGAAGACGACAAGGAAAATCGGACAATGCTGGATTATCATCTAATTGGAATGCTTTATCATTCAGAAAAGGTGATTGCTACAGCCGTGGGACCGCGGACTAGGGCAGCACAAAAAGATGAATCGTCCTTGGCAATTTCTGCTTCTCAAAATGGAGAGGTCTGTGTCTGGGAATTGAGTAGCCAGAAACTAATTCATGTTCATCATCAGCATAAAGTAAGTCAAAATATACTTTCTGATTTCACTCTTCATTTAAACTGAACGGTAATCACAAAATTTAATACTTGAACTTTAAAAACTTCGACAGAAAAACAAAGAAAAGCTGTTTCACTTCCTTGAAGGAAGATATTTTCTAAGAAATATTAAATTTGATTATATTCTCATAAAAAGAAAAGAAAAAATAGATATGTCAAATTGTCAATCAAACAAAAATTTACATCCCAAATCATCTTCAGTAGTAAGGATTCTTCAAATTTTATTTTCTTACACTTAATTTTTAAATCATTTAGTTAAAAAATATTGCTTTTTCTCTCTCTCTCTCTCTCTGTTTCCTTTTTTTTTTGTTAAGTAAAAGTAGTTAGAAATTAAGACTAAGAGAAACACTTTTGAAAATGTTTACCCCCCCCCCCCCCCATCAAAAAATGTTTATAAAATTCAGAATGCACTTGGTTGGAAAATTCACCCAACAATTGTTTGGGATTTCAATTTTCAATATTTTCGATGACTTGTTTAATAAAATCTTTTCAGTATTAAGAAAACAAAAATATGAACTTCTGAAAAATTCTTCAAAACTTTTTACGCGTGCTTTTGTAATCACAAAAATGTTAAATATTTTGTTAGCGGTTTAAGTAAGATCAACATACATTTCTAAGTCTTCATTTGCGATGTTAATCGCGAACAAGAAAACATTCAGCAGGCTTTTTTAAAACTTGCGCAGTAATTTTTATTTTTCACGTCGTCTTTAAAATTAAATGTTAACACTATGGTGTATCCCGCAGATTTCTACTAGAAAAAATTCTAATTTTTGCATGAAGTGTGTATATATAAAAAATAACTTCATTTGTATAGTTCAGTAATTTTAAAATTTTAATTAATTAATCTTAGGAAAATAATGTCAGAATTTTTTTCCTTCGAGAGGATTAAATGAAAGGGAGGTAACTTTATTTTCATTTTACAGTTACTGCAGGTGTAGATCAATGGTTAGAACATGTGGAATGAAGACTGAACATTTTGTACATGAAGTTTATCTAAAAAGAAATAAATTTTATTTTAAGCTAAGACAGTGGATGCTTAAGGTCTACACAGTTGAGCGGTATAACATTTTTATACGAGTTAAATTGATTGCTCTTTGCAGTCCAGGCTTGAAAACGGTCCCATGAATATAGCAACTTTGCAGTAATGAGTAAATGTCTGAGTTTCTTGAAACCTTGTTTTATCATTTAGCTTTAACTTTACAAAATCATTTAAATTTAATTTTTATGACTTTCATCAATAAAAACTATTTGACTAAAGACATAAGTTTAAGAGAATCTGGTGAATATGAAACTTACTATCAATAGTTTTTAAGATCATCATTTTTTTTCTTATAGTGTGTTGTTTATTCTTGCTGACTCCTTAGAGCATTGAGCCACAGCCATACTGTTACTGATGTAATTTCAGTAACAAGTAGATTTTTATATATTGGAGTTGCTTTCCCATGTCAAATGTCCTGGTTTTTTGAATTTTTTTCTTTTTATTGTTTTTTTTTTTCACCCAAGGTTAGAGAACCCAGCTATTTTACTCATAGTAGGAGGATGGGGTGTGTAGAAAAGATGGATTCATTCTTTTCTCAAGCATAATAATGGGAAGTGAATACACTATTTCAGCCTGAATTTGAAGTCTGCTGATTTCATTTTCTGTGTTGATAATTATTAGGTTACCTCTACTTCTATGTAGTGTGTGTGTGTTCATGATAATTACTTTAAACTGTACATTTTTCCAATTCTCAACTCCATTCTTGGCCAGAAAATTCATCCAAACTGATATGTATATCTGTTGTTTAAAAAATGCCTAATAAACACAGATTTTTTTTTTTAACTTATATTTTTGTTTACAAGTGATGGAAAAAAAGAGTCTTGGAACTCCCCAGTACTGAAACCAAAGTTTTCAAAAGGCCAAGTGCTTTACTGGTACAATACACTATTTGAGTCACATTTAAACACATTTTGGCATGTAAAATGTGAATATAAAATTCTTCAGAAGGTATAGAAATTTGAAGCTAATATCATTTGCTTTAAGGATTAGATTATCTGTAAATAGAAAAGTGAAAATGACTGAAGAAAAAGCATAGAAAACCTTGATCTGCAAGGTCAGAGTACACTAGTTAAATTATTATAAAAACCACAAGCTTGCTTGTTCAGAATTATTGAATAATATCTTTAAAATTTCAAAACATAATGAGCCAAAATCTCATTAAAACACAAAGTAAATTTCTATGTAAGAACAACAACTAAAGCTTTGAATTTCTTTGAAATGTTATCTTCTTGCTAATAATTGTGACGTTTTGTTTATAGAGCAAAGTAATGGCTGTAGCTTGGTCGCTGTTTGAATCGCACTGGATTGTTACTGGAGATGAGCGAGGGGTTCTTGTCTCCTCTAAATTTGGGGCTTCTGTTCTGAAAAATTTTCACCCTGAAAAATCCTGTATCAACTGCATTTCCTTTTGTCCACATGATCCTTACCTTTTGGCTGTTGGGTAAGTGAAATACTTTTCTTATGAATTTAACACTTTCATAAAAGATGTGCTATGATAGGATTAGTCTGCAAAGGTCATTTGATGATCAAAATGTCATCCAATGATGTGTAAACATTTTATGAAGATGTTTTTAAAACTATTGTACGATTCAGCATTTGTGTTATCACTGACTGATAAGAGGGGAATTCTTAAAAATAAACTTGTTTTTATTTCTTTTCAAATAAGAGATTAATTTCAGTCATATACAAGCATAGAGAAATTGAATAGAAATTTATTTTTTCTTTCTTGAGATGTAATTGAGCTGACTACCAATCTGTTTATTAATAAAAAATATAAAGTTGACTAGCCTCTCAACATACAGTTTTGTTTTAGGAAAATCCTGATATTTATTTAGCTTAGTGTAATATGGCAAAATGTCAAATTTGAAGATTAGATTAGAAAAGTGTATTGTCCAGTCTTTCATTTTTTGGAGGCTGCCTGCCTTGTAAATATTTAAAAAAAATTCCAAATGTTCAAAATCCTGACTTTTATCCAGGATAAAATACCAATCTTGAGCACTGGTGAAAAATACACACTTATTTCTGCTATAATGTAAAATTTTATAGTGATATGTAGTTATCCTGCAAGGATCAATTTATTACTTGAAGCTGATTCTCCAATTTTGGTTCAGTAAGACTGAAGTAACCATGTGGAAAGAAAATTATTAATGATATTACTTATGTGCAAAAATTCCCTGTGTCATATTTGTATTTCTAAGTATGGTACTGAATACACTGCTGAAAACAAGTTATTTGTGGGGAAACAGTTGCATGCACTTCATATAAAACTGATCCCTCCTCAATTTTGGATCCAGTAACATCATATATCTTTGAGGGGGTCAGTTTATTACTTATTATAATTTAATGACCTGAAGAAGCCAGCTGGATGACATCCTGAATTGTCTCTTGTAATATTTCGATTGATAAAATGAATAACTTGGCAGTGCTCCTCTCCTCTCTGAGTGGCAGGCAGGTCATAATGGGTTACAAGGTTAGTTGGTTAGTCCCATAACCTGGTAGTTCTTGAAATGTCATGCTGGACTTTTGTCTTTCATAGTGTGTTAGAAATACAAAGGATTTATTTGGCAGTATCCATCATCTTACCAACAAATATATAGCAGACAGTACTGGTTTTCATTAGCAAGGGAGTGTCCTTGATTTGACTTTGGAAAAAATCCATAAGAGGTAACAAAAGAATAGATTTGTTTTCAAAATTATTAAAAATCTCTTACTTTTATTGTTTTTATTGAAAATTGAATACAAGTGGTCCACAGTAACTAAGGTTAATACTGTTGGGATCCTTTCTATACTTGTTGTTTATATCATTGTCAAAATAATTTGTTCTTTACACACATCATTTCAAAATTTTTATTTCTTTGGTTGTCATATAAGCTAGATTATTATTTTTTTCAGGTATCGGACTGGTGTAATTCTTCTTGTCAATATGTTAGACACAAGTTCAGTTGTGAAAAAATTTCTTGGCCACAGTGATGATATTACTTCTCTTGCTTGGTGCCCAGAACCTGGTGAAATCCTTTGTATTGGCCAGGATTCTTCAAGTGATTGTGAGTATTGAATATGAATATTATAAATTCCCTTAGAAAGAAATTTATTTTTGGGATACTCTGTGACAATGGCTTGTGACACTATAAAGAGGACACAAGAACATTAGAATTAAGGCTTCAATTTCTTGCTTCAGGATTATCCCATGGGGTAATACCTTTGAGGATTAAAGCATTGATTAGTGAATTTGATGACCTAGTAATTGTGAGTTCAATGCCTGGTTTGGGTAGTATAGATATACTCAGACTCTATGGAAACTGGGCTAGCACTACATGGACAATTAACCAAGACAAGATAACCTTATACATGAACAGTGGTAGATTGAATAAAGGGTTCAGTTCAGAATTTCCTGAACATTACCTAGATCAACTTACACCCGAAGAAGGCTGGAGGGTTTATTTTCAGAAATGAGAGAGGAAGTCTAGATAACTGAGAAAACTGATCAAAATCTCCCAATGTTACTACTTTGGATTGGCATGGTTAGCACAAAATTTGCCAGGTAAATTTCTCAGTGTGCAGCTTGGTTATTTTTCTGCCAATCCATGATTAATTTTCATTTTCCGACCCATGTTGAAATCTATTTCTACGGATATTCTGCCCCCTCCCTCTCATGTTAATTCAGTGATTTATAACTTTAAATATTAGTGTGTTAATATAAAGGCAGAACCAGTCAGGTTTGAAGTGTGGGTTGATCAGCAAGTACTAGCTAAGATTCGGGGTGGCAATATGATGATTTACATATACTTAGGTACCTCCACGAGATCGCTAAAAAAAGAGCATAGCATAATGAAAAAGACGCCAAACTTGATGAAAACAAAAATCTAAATGTTTGTTATTATTAAGAGGAAAGATCAAAGTATTTTTGGGGTATTTTTTTACATTTTTTAATTGTTCCAAGCATGTCCGAAATTTTTGTTAAAAATCTTTTTTTTTTTTTTTTTTTTTTTTTTTTGAGTCAGCAAAATTGACAGATAATCGATCATGGCAAACATTTTTTTCAAAACTTATTTTAAGAAAATCAGAAATTATAATGTTTATTTAAAATATTTTGAACCAAGCTTAACTTAGCTTCTTCACCAAAAAGATGTAATTTTAAAATCAAACAAAGCAGGTCATAACCTTTCGCATCACTTAACAAGTAATGAATGACATATTGACAGATTATGTGAGGATAATTTGTTCTATGGAAGGAGCAAAGTGAAATTACTTAGATTTAAGTGAACAAATTATTTACCTCGTTATTTTTAAGGAAAACTTTCAGCGCGCTAATTTTTTTTGTTTTTGTACTTGGCTTTCGCTTTACATTTACAATGCTTTATGGAAAATATATTATAAAGATATTAAAATAAGACTGTTGAGTGAGATTAAATTTCATAAGAAAGGTATCTAATTAATTTATAGGTACCTTTCTTATGAAATTTTATCAGAAGTGTATATAAAATACTATAATTTTATGTACATTTACTACATTTTACTGTGTTATTTGTATTTCCATTTATTTTATTATTAATTTTGATATTTCATTTATGGAAAAATGTCATAACTGAGATTAATATAAAAATAAGATCATATAAATTTCATAAGATGGTACTGATACTTGTAGGTACCCTTCTCAGTTGAAATTGAAAAATCAAATAAACTTCTCCACATGTGTTTCTTAACAGCGGAGAACAATGCTTAATTCAAATAACGCAACTTAATTGTATTCTGGTTGTACTTTATAATTAGAGCCTGATTATAAACACAAAATTACATTTCTTAATAAGGACACTTATGAAAGTGGATGCAGCTTTTAACTAATTTTATAATATTTTAACAAGCAAAACAAGGATTTTTAAATCAAAATTCAGAATATTCTAAAAAGAAGGAAAAAATAATTAAAATAAACTTTGATCTTTCCTCTTAATAATAACATAAACATTTAGATGATAAAATTTTGTTTTCAAGTTTAGCATCTTTTTCATTACGCTTTTTTTTTTTTTTTTTTTTTTCATGGAGGTACCTAACTTATCTATATATCCAAGTGTGTGTTTACAGAACACCTCATAAGTAATCTGATTTGTACTTTGTCTTTTGCAAAAGATTTTTTTTCTCAGTTATCAGCACAGTACATTCAGATTACCATTTGAAAGTACTTGATACCATTTATATTAAATTTAGGCAACCTTCCCTCTGTAAATAGAAGGAATGTTTTCTAGGTCTCAATGTTATCTGTTCATTACTCATTAGGCCAATTTTCTGGTAATTCTTTTTCTAATTTTAGTTGTTATAAATCTGAAGAATGAGGAACAGTAACTAGTTGGCTTTTTTTTTTATTTATTACTTTACAGTAATGTTTTTCATTGCTATTTCTCCCCTTGTTTTAATATATTTGTATATATTACAATTTTATTATATATTTTTTAAATGTCCCTTTTTTTTTATATTTTTTTTTTTAAGCCATAATTAATTTGTACTCCTTCCTAGTTATTTAAGACTAAAAAGCCTTTAACTTTGTGCTTGTAATTTGAATTGTTCAATGTACTTTTTGATCTTTATTCTTTTTAGATCCAAGAAAGGCAAATTTTCTTATTATAGAATTGTCTCATTTTATTTTGTTACAGCTTTGACAATTTAAGTTTGGAATTTTTATTTTTTTTTGTCTGTGAGGAAAAGTGCCTTAATGTTTCTGATACTAGAAAATGAAATTTTCATCTAATTTGAATAATTTTGATTGATTCTGCTTAAGTTTATGATGCTATGATAGTTGATAGATAATTGGTGAATGTACACTAATGCAAATACCTCCCCTTTAATTGAGGACTTTTTGACTTGGCACAATGCAATCTTCCTATTCTCACTGAATTGCACATAGTTCTGTTCCAGACTAATTTGAGCTTTGTAAATATATACACATATATCTAAATAAAATGTTGTCTTTGAATTTGCAGGTAAAGATGAAGAAAGCACTTCAAGTAATAAAAATACTTATTTACTTGCATCTGGTAGTAAAGATCAAGTAATTAACATTTGGAGCAATTCCAAGAATCATTTGATTCGTTCTATCAAAGTTCCCCAAGTTGTGTTGAAACGGGAAAAATTAACTGAAAATGCTCGCCTCTGGCTTGCTCTTCATTGGCCTAAAGAGGAACCTGAGACTTTGGTATCAGCTGTGCAAGCGTAAGTATTTCACTATAAGGTTTTTCCTTGGAATAATAACTTTATTATTTTATTACAAGTTTAAAATGTTTTAGTTTTGGCTTCATGCTGTTTTCTTTAGGAGAATAGTAAAATAATAGAAATAATGAAGAGTGTATTGACCTAGTATTAATAATAATATGGAGTAATAATAAAAGGGAAAATTCTCCATTTTAAGAAAAAAAAATGAAAAATAGCTTATCTTAAGATGGTTGCTGCTTTTATGAGAAAGGATTAATAATTCTTTAGATACTTTTGAGTATTTTTGCTAAGAATTATTAGTTTTTACATTGTTAGCTATTTTTAGTTCACAACAAAGCTTGTAAATAAAACAATTTTTTTTTTTGTTCAACCATGTCTTTTTGCCATAATGATATTAAGATTTTATTCATTTTAGCCTGTTTTGCTCTGTATTAAATAAATTTTAATTCCCTGTAATTCAAGTGATGGTAATTATTTTTATTTGTTTAAAGCCTCATTTTATTCTATCCCTAAAATGTTCATCCAGTATTTTGTAACTCCTTTTAAACTTATCTTATGGATGTTAATATTTTCAAGACCAAGTTTAATCTCTGATACAGTAGATTACAACAACCACCATTAATATGAAGGTGGAGCAGTTAGTTCCATGACTGACATATTCTATAATAGAAAATGCAGTGATTTTATGTATTTATTGATCATATAGTCTGATCTCAATGAGATATTCCAGTATTAGCAGGAAGCATTACTCTGCACAATAATGCAAAGCAATCATGCTTTGTATTACCATGCCAATAATCTTATTAGAAACTAGCAGCATGGCTCGGCGTTGCCCGTGCTTGATTCAAAAACCGTACGACTCATACAGTAATCGCTATCACTTGACTTAAAATATTTTTGCCCTTCCTTGCCTTTAAAGGAATGCCCTTTGCCATGCTGATGTTGCTACATGCCTTACTTCTTGCATATCTCATACTGCAAATTTTTTCTAAGCTCTATACTAAACATTAAATCTGTTACGAAAAAAAGAACTAAACAAAATGAACACAAAACGATCAGCTTTAAAAAAGAACTCATAACTGGAAAAACCGAATGAAAAAAGAATGTTAACAACAAATACTTTTTCACACCCAACCCAGTTCTGCGGAATCAGAATCAACGTTGAATTTAAGCAAGCGAATGAGCCAATTGGAGTAAAGTGCCATGCAGATTTAAATTTTTCCCACTTGTGATGAATGCAGCTATCGATTTTTATTTTTGCATGCTAGTTAACATTCGTGTCAGTCAGTTGTTGGCTCTCACGCTGGCCAATAGAATCTTCCTGCCTATTTGTGGCAGCCAGCTATAGGCTCTCACTCTGACCAGTAGAAAATGGCCACAAACTACATGAAAACTGCCATAGAAGCATGAAAAAATCGATTATTTCCATTATCGATGGGAGTTGGGAAATGCAAAGTCGGTCTTGGCCTTCTCACTAACTTGGAGCATGTGCATGTAAATTTTGGTGCAAATCCGTCAAATTGCGGCCGTGCATTCGTTACACACACACACACACACACACACACACACATGTCTTTTATAGATAGAGATTCAGAAAGACTATTTTACAAACATATTGCATTTTATTTCCTTTCTTTTGTGTTAGCTTTCTTGACTTTTTTTTACTTTTAATAATTTCAAAAGTAGAATTCTTTGTTACACGTGACAAGAATTAATTGTAGAGCAGAAAATCATAGTTCAGTCATTCAGAAAATATAACCAATCCAATTGCTAAATTGTCTAAATATGGTTGTAATTGTATTTTTCCTTTTTAATGATACATGTAAACTATATATATTTATACGAATCATTATTCCTTCAGTTACTGTTATATTAAGCATTTGGTAGCGAGAGAAAGGAATAATGAAGATTAGATTTTGAACAACATTTATTGTTTGTATGTCATACAGAGGTGTTGAAAGATGGGTGGAATGTCTCTGGCCGATAGTCAGGAAGCAGTTGAGTGTAAGGGAAATGCTCTTGATCACAGTGGTAGGTCATTTTTGTAAGGCTGTTCTGTGGAACAGGTATAATGACAGATTGACATAGTTTTGGTAAGCCTGTTCTGTTGAATGTGGCCGCAGTGGTGACTGTGAAAGGAATACCTTGTAAATGAGTTGAGTGGGCCGGGGTGATGGTGGTGGGTAGCACAGGCGACTAGGTGTTGTTGTATTGTTGTGGTTGGTAGACTTGTTCTGTTGAACTGGTCTGTGGTGGCAACTACGAAGTGAATGCCTTGTAAACGAGTTTAGTAGTCCAAGGTGACAGCAGTGGGTTTCTCAGGTGACAAGGTGTTGTTGGGTTGGTGTGGTTATTATTTACCAAGGTGACAGCGTCATTGATGATGGCTTGTAGCTGGGTGGAGTAGAAGCTGGATAGTCAGCCAAATTTTCCAGAGTCATCTTTTGTCCAATGTTAGGGAAATCTTAGAAGTTTCTTTTATTTCTTTATTGTGAAAGCATCTTCTTTAATAGATTGCAAGAAAATTATCTTTGTACTATCTTTGGGTGACTGGCTGAATTTCAAATGCATGTTTATACTTCATGCAACAGAATCTCTGCACTGGTTTACTGAAGTTGATGATAATAATGCAGTAGGTGCAAGCATGTGTGGAGAATGGTTTAGAAAGTTTTAGAAAGAACTCTCTGGAAAACCATCGCAGTTTTCTCCCTCTAATATACCTTGTCTGACAAGCTGGATACTAAAAAAAATCTTTGGATTCATCAAATCAAAACCAGAATCATTGTTTTATGGAATACACAATTTATCTGAAAGATGGCATAAACTAAAAAAAAAAAGATTAAATTGTATGGTGATTGATAATATCATATGAATAAAAAATTTTGTTAGAAAATGCTGGAATGTTTTGTAATACCCTAATAAGATATGACTTTATCAATGTGTTAAAACTCATACTCTAGAAATTCCATTTGAATGTTGAAATGACACTTGTCAACAAGAAATAAACAGAATCTGGTGTACCCTTCAGTATAATGTCTCTGCAAACATAACATCAATGTCTATAGATGGAAACAGAAGGGTAAAAGAGGAAGACTAGTAAATTGCCATGGTCTACCTACCTTATGTCAAGGGCTTATCAGAAAAGATTCATAAGATCTGTGGTCCATACGCCATCAAAACAATATTCAAAAGTAGTTCCACTCTGTGAAGAAATCTATGCAGAATAAAGCCTAACATAGGGGAGAACATGACCAACAACTCTATGTACTCTATTTCTTGCAGTTGTGGCAAATAATATAAAGGTGAAACAAACCACTCTCTGAAAGTAAGGCTGGAGGAACATTGAAGAGTCATGGTTAGGAGTGGGACAATAAAATCAAGCATGGGTGATCATGTATGGAGGGAAAATGGTAGTCATCAGCCCCTATAGAATGAAGTGAGTCGTTAATAGAGACAGACAAATGATCACAAATCTTCAGCAACTGTAAGAGAGAAAAAAAGCTCCACTGAGTGCAATCAAGCATTACAAACAGCAACACTCCTCAGTAGGCAAGTTAAGTTTAAGGCCAACTGTATTGTCCTACAGGATTAAAGTGTTGGTTCATGAATCTGATGATGTAGTGAGTTCAATCCATGGGTCAGGCACTGTGTACTTGGACTCTGGAAACAGGGTGAGCAATAACTGGACATTACTAATAGATATCCCAAGAGAGCAGTCTACCTCCAGAGATTAAATAAAGGGTTCAGTTTGGAATTCCCTGTAGGTTAATTCTGATCAACATGCACCTAATGAAAGCCAGAGGGCTCAACAGCTGAAACATTGGGATAACAACAACAAAGATAAGGACAATTGTCTGCATATAAATAGTGTAAATAAATATTTATGGTTTGTTAATTTTTGTTACCAACAGTTTTCTTTGCCGGAGCTTTAACATTTGTATGCAGAAGCAATTAAACACACTAAGTTTTCCTATTGAAATATTTTCCTGATCTGATGATGAATTGTGATTTCTCCCTGACGGTTAGAATTTAGTTTGACTCATTTATGTCCTTTTTGATATTAAAGAATTTTGTTTTCTTTTTCATTCTGTTGCATTGATTAAATATTCACTTATTAATGCTTTGTGCTTTTCAGTGGCTCTATGATCAGTTGGGATCTGAAACATCCTGGTCGAAAGAAATATACTGTATTTGAAACCTCTGCAGGATGTTCTCATAATCGAGCAATCTTCAGTATTGCATCTATGGCATCAAATGGCAATATTTTGTGTACCATTTCTCAGGATAGAAATGTAAGTAACTAGAATTATATTTTTCTCAGATAATTCTACTGTGAATTGTTAAAATTGTAATTCATTTTAATGAGGGGTTGCTCTTATTTAAAATGTCGGTATCTGGGAGTGCAATTAGAAGTAATTATATTTATGCAACTTCATAGCAAGTTAAAATCTTTATCAAGGCTTTTTGATCAGAAACCAGATTATGCAATTATATAGTATTGTAGTTTACCATACAACATGCAGGACTGCTCAGAATTGCCTGGGATTTTATTTAAAATATGAAAAGTATATTTTTGAAATGAATTAATATTGTTGCAATAGCTGTACAACCTAAAGAATACCACTTTATTTTCTATTACTTTCAATTTATTACTGAAAGTTAACTTTTTCATCCATTTCAATTGTTTGATTTTTATATATTTTCAAAGTGGTAAATGGCTTGATTGATAAGTAGTAGTTGCAATGGGCTCTTTTTTTGTGTGGATGTATATGATAGGTAAGACCAGTAGAGCTTTAACCAAAAAAAATACAATGATACCATAACAGAATTCTTAATATATAGAATAGATGATGCAGTTTGTATGTTTATAAATAAAATGTGCCAAAAAAAATGACATAACACTACACTTGATGGTTTTTGCCTTCTCTCCCATGTAGAAATGGGCTCAGCCCAGTACATTCCATAGGGTTTTGTCATCAACCAACAAAGGTACCATTATTAAAAGCATAGTGTCATTTATTGCATCTCAGTGGAGTCAGAACATTGCCATCAGACTGTGAAAAACTGGCACCATGTCTCCTATCTAGAAAATATGGTTCCAGCTCTTTTGAGAAGGCAATTTGTGTATAGAGGAGACTACATAGGGCTCTAGAGCAAACATCTTAGGAGGGGCTTTTATGCAAGCTGGTGGTGGCGGCTATGTAATGGTGTAGGGTGTTCTGTTAAAGCTTTGTAAAGATCACTAGTAAAATTAGAGTTGTTACATACTGGGATATTTTTTTATTGTATTTTTTTTATCATTTCACCCCCTCCAAACAATGCAATAAAAGCCACTAGGATACAAGAGGCTACTGAAAGTGAAAGAAACAGTGGACAATAAAGTAACAAGATTCAAGAATATGGAAGATGATGACTGACATTGCATTTAAACTTTTGAAGATTGTAATTGACAGGAAAGCAAGCCAGAGAGAAGTGAGGTGTGAAAGAAGAAACTGTCAGCATGTAACTTATGGTTACACTATCAATTTCAACAGGGAAATTATGAAACCTAGCTGCCAATCTAGTACTACACTTAAATTCGTAAAGTCAAGATACCAAAGAGGAGAGCTGATCAGAACAATTAATGTGAAAATATTTATAGAAGAAGCAAATTGAAGTTAAGGTAGTGGGAAAGTGACAGAAGCTGAGATGCCAGGTCATGACTGACAATATTGTTGATTCTTATTTAATTTTGTTAAGTATCTTTAATTGCTTTAAGATGATTAATAGAGAGCAGTTTTGTTTTAGAGGCATTAAAATTAACAAACCATTTCTTGCCCCAGTTAACAACAGATTACAGGTCATTTTTGAGATCAACTGCCAATTTGATTTTATTGAATCCAATTTGCAATTAAGACAGTAGTAAATTGTCATCGGCATGGATACAGGATTGGGAACTGATGATATCAGGAAGGTAATTGATGACAAAAAAGAACAAATTATGTCCAAGAATAGAACCCTGGGGACACCTAAATTAATGCAAAATAATCTACAGGAGTGGCTGTTCAAGACAATTTTCATTGCACCATTTGATAAGAAAAATCAAAGAAATGGCCAGAAATACAAATGCCCTTGTGAAGAACAACAGCCAGAGTGGTTTTCCAAATTTGAGATTGTACAGCCCCCATTTGAGAGTGGTTAGAGGAATTAAGCTTCCCCCTTAACTCCTGCCCTCTTCATTTCTCATTTCACGCAATTGCATCATATAGGCAGTGCTAATCTCTTTCTTCTCCCATTTTCTCAGCATCTAACCTCAGCCAACTCCAATGGCTAACACACCATCCTGTGATAAATCTAAACTCTCAGAATGTGTAGGCAGAAAGGGATTTCAGTCATTAATCTTTCTTCATCAGCTTGTCTCCTGCAGTGATTTCCAAAAGCCAGAGGCTTGTTAGGAGCATATCCAGATGTCCCCCTCCCCACCAGTCAGTATCAAGAATTGTCATGGGTGGAAAAGGAAAGAAAAAGATTCCTAATCCCTTTAGTGATAAAACAAAAGTTATCTTTCCACTGTTTGTTTTCTCGGTCAACAAGACCACACAGCCTTTTTGCACAGGGTCACTCCAAAATAGAAATTAATTTTTCTTTATCACTTGTATTCAAAGGAATCCAATTAATGTTGGATAAAAAATTTTCCTTGATGAATGTCACAAAAATTAAAATGAATGAATCCATCAGGCTAATCTTTATCTTTGTAATTACGCTTTTCTTCTGGGTGGTCGATTGAAACTAGACGGTTTTTCCTGGATTTTTGTCCAGATCTTTAAATGTTATTTTGGTGACCAGCCAAGTTTCTTTATTGGCAACTTGTGTTTTTTTTCTATTTGACATCTTTGAGGGTACATTAATGGTCTTTTTTTCATTGGCGAGAACTGGAGAAGGGCAGGTAGTTTTGGTTTTGCTCAGTCTTACTGAATTCCGTTTAGTTAAATTTGGGTTTGATTCGTTTTGGAGCTGTTCAGGAGTTCATTTATGATTTTTCAACATGTTTTTAATTTTCTCAACTTTTCAGTTCATCTTCCTGTGAATTTCAACAATTATCATCCAGCGAGTAAACTCTTTCTTCTTTCTTTCTTTCACTTTTTGTTTCTTGGGCAACAAACTTTCTTTTAAACATGTTTCATTGAATATGACAAACGAAGAAAATTTAATTTTTTTATTTAGTTTTTGCAGCATTCTTAATTTTTTCCATTTGGTGGGAGTAAGGGAGTGCAAAAAATTGTCTGTATTGTCAATTGTCACAAGTGTTTTTGTTTAGAATTTACAAGAACCCTTAAGAAAAATCTTGTTGAAAATACTAAAGTTCTATATAAATCGCATTACCAGAAACATTTTGCTGGTCTCACATCATTTGAGTCTCATTTTGGTCTATATAACAGATAAACTTTGTATCTTTGATTGGATCTGTATGTCATACAACACACCTGTGCCCCTTACAAAGTACAAATGATGATCTGTAAACTTTGTTGCAAATAACACAGATATCATTGGCAGGATGATGATACAGGTTGGTATAGTTGGCTAACTTCTAGCTGTTATGACCTTTCAGATGGTTTACATAACCTGCCCTCAACAGCAGCATGCATGTGCGCACACACACACACACACACACACACACACACACACAACATTTCCAAAACTGTATTCATCTTCTGTCGTAATGTAAGAAAAGAGTCTGTTGAGATTAAGGGGAAATCCCTTACTGATTGCTCTCCCAGCAACTACAGGTGTAATAGACAGATGGGGGGAAAGAAATGGGAGATAACAAAAATAACACTGCTTCGGAAACCACGGCAACTTGAGGAATAAAAATGTCCACGGTACTGACTTCATAAGATGCCGTGTTTTGCCAACTGTTCCCCCCCCCCCGCGCTTTTATTGGCATGAAGCATATTGCAAAGACCCAGATTTTGACCAATTGCAGAGAGGCTCATATCTAGACATGCCAAGCTGTCCCACTACTAACTAGAAAAGCATGGATGTAATTGGTGTTCACACACAATGTCCACATGTCATCACCACATCCTCAAAGGTGTTGCATCCCTCCCTAATAAAGTGCCTCCACTATGTATGATTTAAAGTCAGTTCTTCCCAGTGCTGTGCATCCATGTGCAATGCATTCAGATTATTCTTCAAATTATCTTCTTAGGCTTGTGTCGTGGATATTTTCCTGCCTTCAGTTCCTCATAGAAAAGTTCTCTCTCATTCTCACAATGTGTCCTGACCATCACATCTGATTGAGGATTATTATTGTTTCCACTTCAACCTTTGGAAGATAATAGTGTCTGGAATGAAAGACTGCCATTTAATGTCAAGGATGCATCTCAAGCATTTTTGGTGGGATCTCATATGACACAATATGTTGTCTACGTTTCAGAAGTATACAGCAGGGATGTTAAAACACAGGCCATCTACACACTTATTTTAGTCTTGATGGTAATACCTCTGTCTAATTAAACTCTACTTTTCCAAAGGTAACACTTGCCTTCTGAATGCATGAAAAAATGTTTACATCCAGAGCACTGTCCTTTAGTATAGTACTTCCAAGATATGGGAAAGTTTCAACAAACTCCAGTCTGGTATTTTTCCCAAGTATTGTTAGTGCAGGAGGTGGAGGGGTGAACATCACTTCTTCAGGCCAAAAGCATCACAATCAGCAGAGAAGTGATCCATTAAGAGTTGCAAATATACCTGGGTATGCTAGAATGTCTGCATAATCAGCATATAGCAGTTCTTGGATAGGCAAGTTCTTGTATTTGGTGTTGAACCTTCTGAGATTGAACATTTTTCCAAATGTTCTAAATCTCAAGGAAACTCCTGCTTCAAAGTCCTTGAAGGCATGTAATAAAAGCCGTAGGTTGACAAAAGTGAGATGCCCTCTCACTTTTGTCAACTTAGTGCTTTTATCTGTCATATCAGCCATAGCAAGAATCCTTCACAAGGCATAATGATTTATGGTGTCAATAGACTTGGTCAAATCCATGAAGACCTTGTTCAATGGTATGCACAGTTCAGTGCATTTCTCCTGCAGCTTACTGAGAAAATCATAATCATATAGTACTCCTGCCCACTCTAAAACCACTTTGTGCTTCTGGAATAACTAGAAGAGTATATATTTTTTATTACCTTATTCAGCAAGATCCTCGCAAAGACCTAACCAATTGATTCAAGAATGTGATAGCTCTGTAGATTTTGAATTCTTATCTTTTAAAGATTGAAACAGGGATTCCATTAATCTAGTCCTGAGGCACAAAGACAGCTGAAGCAACACAGTTCCAACCAAAATGCAGTAATTAAACTGAGATGCCATCAAGTCCTGGTTCAATTGGGGATTCAGAATATGCTGACTGCACCTCTGCAGAGGGGTACCCTCTGCCAAATGAGGCCACCTGTTTGCTGTGAGTGGTAACCATAATATCTGTGGTTGAGGGGTTTAGATACATCTGATCCCCAACACACCACTTTGGCCCTTACTTGGGCATGACAGGCGGTCAGAGTGGCCTGATCCTGTCAGTTGGCTGGTCATGTCAAGCCCTTGTTTGGTTTCAGAAGGTGATGGCTGTAGGGTCAATTACGTCGAAGAAGGAATGATGATAACTTAATATTCCTACATTGGTAGTAATCTTGGGTAACAAAGCTGAGGGATTTTTAAAAATGTTTCCTTCCCCAGTGTTGAATATATTGACTGTGTAGTCCTGATAGAGGAGGCTCTGCTAATGAAACTATCTCTGTTTTTAATATAAAAAGTAATAACTTCCAAAATAATACCAAACAATGTTAAAAATCTAAAAAAAAAGGGAGCAATACTTGTTGAAGTAGAAAAAAATGTTGGCACACTTCTGAAGATGGAAAATTTCCATGAAGGTCTACCTCTACAAAACATTGAATACCTGAAGAGGAGTGATAAGAAGTAGATCGCTGTCCCAGTGCTCCATGGAAGAAATAAAAACTGAATTAAAATAAACAAGTGATCATTGATATAAGAAGGGTCAGCATTAAAAAAAAACGGGGAGAACTAATACTAACAAATATGTACGTATTAACATTCAATATGCCTACAATTCTAAAAGAAGTCAAAATAGACTATAACATTGAGAAGGTTGAAAATTATATCCCAAACCCCCTCTGATGTTATAACTGTCAAAAGTTTGGTTATCATGAGGATGCCTGCCTTGGAAAAAACCATGTGCAGCAAATGTGATCAACGAAACCCAGATCATATGACAAATGAGTGTGATAACGTGTACAAATATGCTAACTGCAGCGAGAACCATCCAGCCTACACCTGGTCATGGGGGATATGGAGGAAGGAAAGAGGTTATGACGATAAAGCACGCTAGAAACCTTTGCTATCAGGAAGCATGCAAAACTGTGAAAGGTTATATAAAAAACATACTCCTGGATCACCGAAAAAACTAATAATGATAAATAGAAAAACTGCTGCAACTGGGTCCAAATGATTGACCCAAATTTATACAAGAAATTTCATTTGAACAACAAAAGTGAAACTAATAAAAAAGGAACAATTATTTGTCAGAACCCCTTAAAGAAACAAAAAAAAATCCCTGAATAAAGATTAATGCTACCCAACATATCACAAAGATATCCAACTTGCTTCCCCATCCCACTCACCAGTATACCCATTGTTGAGAAAGGTCCCCCTAAAAAACCAAAACAAACAGTAATAAAAACACAACACAATTCTCCAAAGATGCAGATCAAATTGAAACAAGAAATCAATTTGATTCATTAGACAAAATGGACTACCAAACAACAAAAACAAAATTCAAAAAGGCAAAACATAAAATGACAAATGCAATAATACAGTGGAATACAAGATAAAGTTAATTTTAATGAATTATCACAACTGACTACAACCTAAAACCCAGCAATAATATACCTACAGTTGCAAATTTATCAATCTCAAACGAAATCAGATATCGACTGGAAATGCTATCATTACACAAGAATGGCTTTAGAAAGTAAAAATACTAAATTAAAAACCGAAAACTGCGGTATCAAAGAAAAAAAAAAATATGGAAACTGATACCGAAACATAAATTGCCAAGCAACCAACCCTAGCTTGTCCACACATTTATTTGGTAACCAGTCAAAAATTTGTTACATTTTAGCTGGAAAATTTTAATTTCTTTATCCTTGCAATCTCCTTTACTTAAAGGACTTCAAAAGGTACAGGAGCAGATCTTTGCTGGGAAAGTTCTGAAAGAATGCTGGTGATGGTAGTAAATAATGGAACAAAATTGGTAATGTTCAATGAAATTAAAGAAAATGTTTGGAATTCTGAGATAATGCATTGTTAATTTGAAAGTAAATATTCTGACTAGTACCCTCATCTTTGTATTGATTACAATGTTTAAGCTGATGCCTTTGTCCTTCCTCAAGTGTATTGCAACAAATAATCTTTGCATGTTGTCCAGTATTTAAGTTCTATTTTGTTAGATCCCTTGATAGGATCAATTCACAACCTAAAATTTAATGCCTCCAAACCTGCTTATATGGAGTTGTAAGCGCGATTATCTTTTGAGACTTTCTGGCTTTTCTTACTTGTAATATTGTTTTATTCTTTTCCCAGGGTTAAACATTTTTAATCGTTAATGCCTTGAGATCAAGGCTTGTATTTCACTTTCCCCTTTCAGTATATTGCTGCTTTTTCTTTTGCTGTGTGATTTCTCAGATCATCATTAAAAGGAAAAGAAAAAAAATAATCACAACTCATTTCAATAAACCATGGTAAAAATCTTCAATTTTCAAACCATTTTTTTCTCTTTTCTAGATGGTATTCTGGGATTTCAAACGTCGGAAAAGCATCCAGGCCATGTCCACATTTGGTGGATATGTTTATGCTCTTCATGCTGTCCCTTTGAATCCAGGTAAAAAGAAAAATAAACAAAGATTTTTTTTTTTCTTCATTCTTCATTCTTTCATTCAATGAGTAAATTTCATCACTTTGATAATGCTGATTGTTTTCTTTAAAAAGGTGTCTTGGTTTTAGCCATGTAAAATTTGTCTTAATTCTTAAAAAATCTGCTATTTTAGTGATTTGGTGGTTGATAGTAGATTTATTTATTCCTATCAATTAGAAACTCATTTGGTAGTATTAGTTTGGATTCTAATTTAAACAGCAATTTGATCTTCAAAAATCAAAATATTTCAAGTTTTGTCTTAAGTAGTCAATGTTGTATATCTTTAGTTAGATTCCAGATAATTCTAATGTTTTTCTTGCTTTGCTTATTTGAAGAGACTGATACTATCAAATTTGTAATAAGAAAAATTAGCTATATTGAGCATAGCATTTTAATTTTTTTTATTATATCTCTGCTGTTCATTCTGTATTTGTTTATTAATAAAATATATGTAGTGAAGAAAATGGCGAATTACCTCGTCAAACCAGGCAACACACTGTCACTTGGTTTGACAAGATAATTAGCCATTTTCTTCATTACACTCCCCCTTGATCACAAATCAGATAGCCCTGGTCTCTTTACCCTGGTGTTTTGTCGTAATGGGACCATATCCATTATGTTATGAGTCTTCTCCTGAGGAGCCATCAGGCATATCCAGAGTTTCTGGAACCTCTGCATCTGTGGAAGCATTGGATTTATAGAGCTCACTTACCTAATCACTTTCAGACAATAAATCATCATTGGAATTGCACATCAATGTACCAGAGTCTATGAAAAGACGAAGATCTTTCATATGCTAAGGCATCTTGTCACCTATTATTGTTTGTGGACTTACAATGTCCATCACTTGATACCTGAATGTACACCAGACATGGGGATCTTTCACTCACACTCTGTTCCCAACACTGTACATGAAGTGATTCTTACAACAATCAAATGTTAATGTAGTACTAATTCCCTTTTCCTAAGTTGGTAATGTTTTATTATATAAACACAGTAGTGGATGATGTGTCATTCTTCGGCATAATATTATGCTAGTACACTGCCTCCATTATCGAATAATATTTTCTTGCTGCAATTCTCTTTATGCTCCGATGAGATCATTCCACTATGCTGTTTCCTGCAGGAACATACAACGGAAACAAAGTTGGACTCCACAGTCAGCTAAGAAATCTGTAAAGGACTTACTTCAAAATATAGTGTCATTGTCAGTTAGGATTTCTGATGGTGAGTGCCGTTCAAAAAAATGGTTTCCAGCTGTTGGGTGATGCTTCTTGTGTCTTGCTGCAGCAGACATTGCCATATTGCAAATCGACTTAGGCCGTAGTCAATTAATATAAGTTAGTGTTGTCCATTGTAATGAGTAATATCCATTCCCAAGTGGGTCCAGATTCTAGTCATACTTAAGTTGCTTCATGACCAATGACTTCAGGCTGGGTCAATAACTGGTATTCTTTACATTTTCTGACCACTGCCCTGATGGCTGCCCTTGGATGTCGTAGTATGAACTTTTCTCACAAAATACAGTGTCCACCTGATGCTGGGATGTCCATTCTGGCAATGTATAGCACTTATCTGTTCCAGAGAAATTTAATTCATCATCAAAGCACATATAGGTCATGCTGGCTGGGCCTCCTCCTTGATCAAATCATACCATCGCTGCAGTATTTTTGTGAGCTTATCTGCTCGATTCTGACTTGACGTCACTAAATTTATGGAGATCAATAACTTGTACTCTTGGACCAGCTTTTCAAGAGTACTCAAACGCCTCTGGGTCAGCATCTCACTTACAGTCTTAGTTTGTATCCTGGCTTTGCCAGTGAGTATATTTGTTCACCACCAGTGCACATATGCAGAGTCTGTGAAGAGATGCAGTGCTAAATTGACACCATTCAGAATAGCATCCAATTTTGCTAAATTGATATGTTGTGTATAATTCGTAGGCCACAACTAATATGCATCCTCTACAATGCTTCCGCTTTGAAACCACTGTGGCAAGAGAACTTGCATCAACCCACATATCATAATTATGTCCGTTTGTACACCACTTGCCATGTGCAAGGTCATTCTGGTGTATTCTTGCTGCAATGCTCTCAATCATGTTTTTAAGGGGAGCATCTGTCACTTCATCATCCCAGCCAGACATGATTGACACTGTTCTGTGTTTAACAAATGAAGCCACAACACGGAGCTAGCCACACACCAGAATGTGACCCACCAGCTTTCCACACAAGATGTTGCATTGCATCAGGACGAGATGGCTGTCGGGGGGGGGGGGGTTAGGTTTCTTTGGGTTTTTTTTTTGTGACTGTTGGACAGTGTGGTGGATTTATAGCTGTTTACGTGTATTGGGCTTTTTGACATTGGACTTGCGATTTGTTTGTTTTAGTTTGAACTTCAGCTACCACATCAATTTTCTTACAATATATAAGGTCTTTTTTTAACTTATTTGCATCATCAAATATTTATATTAGCAAACATCAACATTAATGACTGTTGGAATGTAATTGTCTAGAATATTTATATAAAAGGCACAGGGCAGCTACGTTACAGCAATGTGAAAGTGATTGATGCCGAGATGACAGGTGAGATTTGATTGCATAATCTTTTATTATAAAACTTAACAGTGGAACCTCACACTGTCCTTTTGTTTTTTTTATTTTTATTTATGAACATACAGAGAAAATAAAAACAAATTTAAAGTTGATTGCACTTCATTAAAGGAAGAATTGAAGCCTAGTGATATATTCGGGAACATATCCCTGTACTATCAAGGACTTGACCATAAAGTCTGCTGTCATAAAGTTCAAAATCGGTGTTTAGTGTTGCCTGGTATATTATGGTTAATAAGCTTGTCTTTAGTAAATAAGTAGATTCTTTTGTTTGAGAAGGCAAGATGTTTAGAAAGCTATTCTGTCTGAATCGTCAAAGGAAAGTGGTTGAAATAAATGTCAAGTGAAAAATCTTTATTGATAATTGGAAAGCTTTAAATCAACATTTTTTGTTTGAAAGATTATTGTTAATCAGCCAGGAAGGTATTTTCTACTATTTTATCCTGGGAAATGTACATTATTATTTTTATTTATTTACACTATTTACGTTCTGACTATTGTCCTCATCTTTGTTGTTATTATCACAATGTTTCAGCCATTGTGCCCTCTGGCCTTCATTAGGTGTATTTCAGTCTGGGTAACCTACAGGGAATTCCAAATTGAACCCTTTACTTAATTTGTAAGGGGTAGACTGTTCTCGTTCCACTGTCCATGTCTAGGGATATCTCTTTCAGTTCTTATTTTTAGTACTGTTCAGTTATTGCTCACCCATTTCCACTGAGTCCAAGTACAAACTGCCTGGCTCAGTGATTGATCTCACAATGACTGTCACTAAATTCACAAACTAATTTTATCTGATTGAGGTATCTTTGATTTTATTGTTTATTTTTTTTCTTTTATTTTTTAATTATTCAATTTTCATCCTGAGTTTTTAACATTAATTCTCTATCCAACCCTTTTTAGTTTTCTATTCCCCCCCCCCCCCCACCTTTTAATTTTTGTTATCTCTTAATTTTTAAGGTTTACATAATGTGTTTATAATAATAATAATGATGATGGTGAATAATAAAACTACTACTGGTAGATTATTGAATGGAAATGATAGAGATATATATATATATATATATATATATATATATATATATATATATGAATTCATTTCATATTCAATTCTTAATTGCATTGAAAATAAGGACTGCATTTCCTTGCCAATGCCAGATTACATTTCCTTATTGGGTTTTGTAAATGGAGTCAGTTTAATCAATTTTCTTCAGTTTGGGACTCTCTTATCAGTTGCTTGGGATTTAACCTCTCAAATTCTTATCTATCCCATTAGTGTTTGGTCTTGTCTCTTTCATTTAAAACTTGCAAGAAAAGTTTGTCTATGTGTTGCTAGTGACAAAAAAATTGTAGGGATGAAATTTTAAAATGTATTGTGCCTATGTATGTGTGCAAGTCCAGATAAATAGGATAAAAACCTTCCACATTTGATGAGTCAGAGTTTTTTTTAATTTTTTTTTTTTTTTAAAAAATCCCAGAGATATGTGTGTTGTGTGTGTATATATATATTATATATATAATACTTTTTTTTTCCAGGTTGTTTAGCAATTGGTGTTGGTGACAACACTGTCAGAATTTGGAACCGAAACAAAGTTTCTTCTAACTTGTCTTTAGTTCAGATTTGGCAACGGATCAAATCAAAAGTGACTGCGGTGAGTTGGTGACCAGTTCCAGATACTTTTATTTATTTTATTTTGATTGTTATTTTTTGTTTGTCTCAAATTATTTAAAAAGAATGTTAAAAACATAATGGAAATAAGTAAATACACTTTGAAATTAATTTTTTAAAAATATATTAAAAAGATAACTGACAGCTACAGTGGTCTATTGATTATGAAAGACTATTAGCATTGGTCTGTAAGATTCTGTCAGTTGCTTTGAAATTTCCAAAACTAAGCTTAGTCTATTGTAAAACATTAATGTTGATCTACCTTAACAAGAGCTTGCTAACCTAATACTCAAATACAGTAATTTTGATATTTTCTAAGCTCAGACTAGATTAGCACTGATAACCATTGCTTTATGGAAGATGACTTATAATATTTGTTATATAAATATGATATATATATATATTTTTTTTAAATGCTTTATTTTGAGATTTATTTTATTTCATAATTTCTATTATCATTCATACTTTTATAGAGATGGGAAATATGAAATGATTTCATTAACTGAAATTTAATTCTATTTCTTCAAGCATTCAAATGCGTTTTAAAAGATTGGTTTTATAAATATTCTGACTAAAAGTAATTATTTTACAGAAATCTTATGTGGATTCTACAAAGAAACAAACTTCATAGTTGCTGTAGAATTTTAAAAATTGATTCTTATTTTTAATTGGTATCACCCCATGCAAGACAGCAAAGCCACAAGGGGTTACAGGGTGTGGAAGAATTAAATTTTTGCAGATTAAAGCTGGCTGGCAAGTATGGAGCCAAAAGTCAGTTCCATAAGTGAGAAGTGCAAGAAAAGAAACTGTTCACAAGGAATTTACAGTTACAGCGAGCTTAACTGTAAATTGATGAAATCTTGATGTCAGTCTAGTACTGTGCTTAAATTCAAAGTCTAGGTACCATAGCGAAGAGCTCATCCAAGCAATTACCATGAAAGTATTTATAGAAAAGTCAGAGAGAGGCAACCTTATGTCAGTGGGAAAGTGACTGAAGTTGAGCCACCAGATCAGGACCAATAATATTGCTGATTCTTCTTTAGATTTTATCAAGGAGCTCAAAGTAAATAGCAGGGGAACTGGACCATATGTGGTAGCAATATTCTAAGCATGGGTGAATGGTAGACTTATAGATATGTAAAATAGGTTCTGGAGAGAAAAATTGTCTTGCACAACACAGTGTACCAACTTTCTTAACAGCTGACCTAGCAATGGATTCAATATAGTTTTTTCACTTCATGTCAACTGAGAAGGTACAATGAGTCACTTTCCTGGAGGTTAGCATCAGCCATGCTGATGGAAGGCAGAGAGTGATTTCTCAGATGATTAATGGAGAGAAGTTTAGTTTTGGAGCTGTTAAAATTAAGCTCTTTTACCCCAGTTGTCAACAGATCTGAGGTCAGATTTATGCCTTTAACTTGAATTTTGATCATTCTATCTATTTTTTGTGTTCTATAATATTTGCAATATAAATAATGTAACCAAAATATCAAAGGAAGAGTAAGGATGTGGTCTGTGTATGCCATCCTATGCAGCTCTGGTATTTAGTTTTTCCTTCCACTTGTGCTGTTAGATGTTGAGAGGAGACACAGTCATCTGTCAGTGGCAAGGCGAGTGGCCCAGAGGAGAGATATCTTGTGGGCTCTGAGAGTGTTTGCCACTGAGTCGCTTCAGTGTCTTCTTGGTTTGCCTCTTGCTCTCCAGCCAGAGTACCTGAGGCTTGTAGGGCTGGTTGGTTGATAGGCATATGAGTGTGGTATCCAAACCACATGAAGGGAAATAGAAAAATCAGATGTAGCTTATCATATATGGAGGGAAAAGTGATATCACCACCCCATCAGATGAGGTTGAAATAATAGAGAACATCATTGGAAAATACGAAAACTTAAGGAATTGGCGCATATCCTAGGCCACAAAAATCTCCTCAGCCGGCCAAGCATAGAAATGAATACAATATAGGAACCAGTAATACGGTGTGCTACAGAAAAGCAATAACAACAAAATTGAAATATAATCTCTGGTAAAAAAATGCACTGAAGCATTAAATTTATAGGTCCCAAAAATGCATACACTGATGCCAATGGATAAGTGTTGGTTGGATCCAGTGACTTGACCCAAAGAGTTGTGAGTTCAATACCTGCCTATGGTGAGTTGAGTTAAAGGAAGATAACTGAGATATCCGGTAGAGGCATGGTACATGGAACTAGAACAATCTAACTCCAACCCTGAGGAAATTGTGTCCAGTTCAAAATTCCAATCACTTGAAGAAGGCCGGAGACAAGAACATAAAAGTCCTGAATATGGCAATAAAGATGAGGACAGTCAATATAATATAAATGAAAATTCAGTATTTACTGAAGTAATGAAAATTCTTTTTCCACATTGTAATTCCTAAGCATATTTGGGGTCCTGAAATTCGTTTTGAATAAAATTACTTAATCTTCCAGCGAAATACCTTTAGTTTATCTGAAAATGGAGGAAGTTTTTAGACTATTAAAAAAGGAGACATGTGTTCAAAAAAAGGATTGAGAGGTCTATAAACTTGGTGAAGGCCAAAGAGAATATTCTAAAAGTCAGTCACTCTGCTCAGAAGCAATTAATAGGTGGTTAGATACTATGGAGGCTATTACTAACCAGATAAATTATATTTACATTGAAGAATCAGACTGATGATTATACTTTTGAACAATTCCAATGTGATGCATTGAAATATTAGCTAAGATAGGTGAACAAATTAAAACAATTGATGAGATTTCTAATCTCTTTGTTGATTATGAAAATTGTGGAATTTCTGACGCTGATGACATATCAACTAATGTCATTAAAAATAATTTTCTTCCAATTACGGAGTTTAGAGTAAAGACATTTTTGGTGCCAAGCAAAGGAAAGTGAAAAAAGTAATGTTTGATATTTGAGCCCTGACCACCGCTTTACCAGTGGTAGAGAAAAATGACATAATGCCCAGCCATTGGTTGAATGGTGGGTAACTATTTTTATATCTATCGTGAAATTACAAATTATTTGGGAATTTTGACTCAGGAGCTCAGACAGAAGGATTAAAATTGTTCAGGAATGCAGGGCTCAAAGGGTTAATGATTTTCATTCTTCCTTACCTTATTCAGATTGTGGATGAATTTGATATTGAATTTAATCTTGATGGATTTCATAATATTGTGGAAAATCTAAACAAGTTAAATTATAAATTGGCAACCAATTTTGAAGGAGGTAACAATTCCATTTGCATTCATGGACTTCTGGGTGGGGATTTAATTCCGTTTATGGGACCTATGTGAATGATTGAATGAATGGGTCTGTAGGGATAATTCCACTTGGGAGTATAGACTTCTAATCAAATGGTTATTTCTATAGCCCATAAAAGGGCCGCTGAAGATACTTTCTGTACTGTAATTTCTCAGTATTCTTGCCCCATTACCCATGTGAATTTCGTATTAGAACAAAAGTTGGGGTGGGGGCATGTGGATCCTTTCGTAGAAAATTTTAATGAGAGCTTTGGGGAACACAACCTAGAGAAAATATTCTGTGTAAAATCTTGGAGCTTACCAAGTGAAGGAAACTTTGATTTGAGATCTTGCAATGGTAATAGTGAGAGTTATAAGACTCAAATAATGAAAGATGGAAATTTTATTGAACATGGTTGTGAGTTAGTGAAAGTTTTAGGCTTCAGAATAAGAGAAATTGACAAAACAATAAGGGAATCAGTGGTTAAATAACACATTCCTTAAATCAATCAACTAACAATGAAACAGATATATATAAAAAAAAATTGTTTGAATAAATGTGTTTCTATATTTATTCAATTTTTTTTTTTTTAAATTAAAAAACTTTCAATAAATTAATATACCCATTTTGTGTATAAAATTTTCTATAAATGTGTTCCTATAAAAACAAAAAAACTTGCAATAAATATATATATATACTCTTTTCTTCCTCCACTTAGTATTCTGATCAGTTTTCAGTAAGAAATTGTAATTGGTTCCAGCATAGAAAGGCTGGGGATTTGGCAGTTACTACACCCTGATCCTAGGTAGAAAACTGTAACACTTGTATACAAAAACAGAAGAATAGTAATAGATACTTCATCTAAGAAATTCATGCAATTTCAATTGCTTTGTACGTTAAACTAAAAAAATATTTTTGAAAAGTTTGAACTTTTTTATTTTATTTTATTTTTTTTACTCCAGATTCAATGGCATCCTGTTATTGAAGGTTTACTGGCTTATGGAACAGAGGATGGTCGAGTAGGAACAATGGAAGCAAATACTCACAAGTAACCTATTTTTCTCTCTCTTTTAATATACACTTTTAAGGAAATTATTGTTTAATTGAAATAGCACTTCTTTATGCAAATTAATGTTTATTTATAAATTCATTGTTTTCATAATAACATTGGTATTAACCAGGAAATTAGGATCTATTTAAGTAATAAATATACCATATGAATTTCAGTCTATCTTATTCTTTTTTAATATTACAATAACTTATTTGCTGGTATGTGACATTTTATTATGCAACTCAAGTGTTATTCACGTTTTAAATGACATATATACTGATATTTTTCCAGATATATTAAGATTACTATGGGTTATATAAATATGACCTCAAAAAACTAACAAGTAATAGTGCTGGTGGTACCCTGTGTGAGGGTTGTGTTGCTATTTGTCCTCATAATTCCAACAGTCCATGATATCATATTAAAAAAAAAATCTGCCCAAGTGATAACCACCAGATCAAAGTGGATAATTAGTAAGGGTTACCTAGAAGGCTTGAAACAAATTAGGAATATACAGGCCGTAGACTGAAACTGAACTTATTGGTATGCAAGGGGAAACCAACAGTAGTAAGAGCTACCATGTCCTGAGCTATTATCAAGCTTCAGATGCATTGCTCTGCCTTTGGAAAATATTTAGGTCTTTCGTCTTACTATCAGGTAGAGGAAAAGTTTGAAACCCAGGATTTCTTTCTGGCCTCAGTGGGAGCCCCTAACAAGGAAAACAAACATAACTGTATGCGAATTTTCCAATTAGTGAAACCAATAGATTTACATGAATTAGTGGATAAGTTAGTGATGATGGGCAGAAATCACCCAACAGCAAATATAGTTTGGTTGTCAATAGGTAGTAACATAGTTATCATAGTGCTAGTGATTGTTTTAGTGGGTTATGGAAGACTTAGGCTGAAAAGGCATAGGGTACAAAATGGGCTGGTGTGAGAATGTGAGGAAGAGGAGATTAAGGGATCTCGTAGTGGCCCAGGAATCAGATGGATTGGAGAGAGGCTACAATTTCCCACCATACATGTATAAATCAAAGAAAAAAAATAAAGGAAAGAAAGACTTTTGTAGCCATCTATTCTCCATTTTCTTTTTGGTGGAATTTCTGGAAAAAAGCACAATGTGAAATTTCTGTTTTAATTTCCGTCCCTTAAAAAAGAAATTTTCACCCTTGCATGTGTGATGATTTCATACTACACAGGAACCCATTAGTGGACTGAAGATGAACATTGTTAATACCCATTTTTATATATATATATATATATATATATAAAAAATTTTATATGCACATTAATTATTCTCCCTCCCACCATCAAACACAAACAAGCATAATAAATAGATCCAATTTTGAAAAATAAACCAGTTTGTCTGATGATCACAAAACCCTGAAACCCAGGGTCACACATATCCATACAAGTGTGTGTAATATATATATATATATATATATATATATATATATGCTAAAATTCGGCTTCATCCCTGCCATGCGCCAACGACTTATTGGTAGAATTTCTGACTGACACCAATTCAGTTGGGTTTCAATCCTAGCTAGAGGTAACCGGATGTCTAGCCACACTGAAGAGCTGTGATACAGCAAAACAATCTGTCTGTGGATGACAATATATATATATATATATATATATATATATATATATATATATATATACAGAGGCTGGACAAAATAATTGAAACACTTGTTAAATTCAAAGACAATTTATTTAATATGGAGTTGGTCTTCCTTTAGCCTCACATACAGCTTTAATATGTCTAGGAATGGAATCATACAGCTTCCTGACTTCATCCAGAGGAATTTTCAGCCATTCTTCCATTAACACCTGCTCCAGCTCTTTAAGACACGACGGTGGAGGATAGCGACTCTTAACTTGTCGCTCAAAAAGACACCACAAATGTTCAATAATATTGATATCAGGAGATTGGGGAGGCAACTCCATGTGTTCTAGCTCACTTTCATGCTCTTCATACCAATTCTTAACCAATCGAGCGGTATGTATTGGAGCATTATCGTCTTGGAAGATGCAGTCACCATCAGGAAATAAAGTCTGGGCCATTAAAAGAACATGTTCTCCCATAATGTTCAGGTTATCTTTGCTGTTGATTCTACCATGCAGGGCAACTATTAGACTGATACATTTCCATGATATGGTGGCCCAAACTATCACTGATTCACCTCCATGCTTCACTGTTGGAAGAACGCAGTCAGGGTTGTAAGCTTCTTTGGGCTGCCTCCACACATAAACTCACCCTGAAGTTGGAAAAAAAGAAAAACTGAACTCGTCTGAGAATATGACTTGCTTATAAGTCTGCAGACCAGGCATTGTGATCTCTGCACCACTTCAACCTCTTCTGAATGCTGCGAGTGGAGAGAAGAGGTTTCCTTACGGCAGATCTTCCATGACATGCAGCCTTATGGAGCTCACGATGAACAGTTTTAGTAGAAACTGGACTATTCAGATGATTATTCAACTCAGCAGTCACTTTAGTCGCAGTAGTCCGATGATTTTTTGCCACATTGTGTTTCAATGCATGTCGGTCCCTGTCAGTAAGTTTGCAAGTCCAGTCTGAATTGCTACGGTTGCTAGAGGTTTTGCCCCGTTTCTCGAATTGTGTCATAGTTCTTGATATTGTAGTTCTTGAAAAACTAAACAGTTCAGCAACCTTAGTGATCGAGGCTCCTGACATGCGAGCTCTAACAATTTGCCTTTTTTCGAACTTGGAGAGGTCACGCATTTAGCTTAAATTTTACTAAATTCTAAAAATAGACGAAGACAGTAAATTAGATAAATAAACATATTTACAATAGATATAACCTGCAATTACAAAGTTTTAGTTAAAGTTCTTAATATAATAGGTCTTTGAAATATAGGAGTGGAATTTGCACCTGTTCCAATTATTTTGTTCAACCCCTATATATATATATATATATATATATATATATATATATATATATATAAAAAGTCTTGTGTGTGTTCTGTTGCAAATTGTTGAATATAGTAAAATCATCTGAGTTAGCTTGTTGAAAGTAGTTATCTTTCAATCAAAGATGTATAAAAGCACTACTGCCTTTTACCTGAACTCCTACTAACAGTTCTTGTAAAATTAATGATAATTTATAAAGTAAATATTTCTGAAAATAAATTTCAGTGATCACAACATGAAAAACTTTATAAGGTTTTTAGCAACTTTTGAAACTTTCACATTTTTTACATTTATTTTAAAATAGCATTGATTTTGTTTGCAAAAACATGATGCAATTTGATTACTTTTGCAGACCCCCTACTTTGTGTTGGAGTTACCATTCCAGAACTGTGTACACAATAGAATGGGGCAAAACAACTTATGCAGAAGGTGAGATTATTTTATTCTTTCTTGAATTTGGTCAGATACTGTCTTCACCATTAATTTGATGATTCTTTCCCTTTAAATATAAGAACTTTTATTCTCGATTTCCATGAATGCTTGGAGGAGTTACACTCTTCAAAAAACAGAATTACAGCACTAGATGGCAATATTGGTTACTGTTTCTGCCTTTAAAATCTACTTTATTGCAAAGACACAATCTTTTACTGTGCATGAATATTTAATTTAATTTTTATTTTTTTGCTACAAAAAAATAATAAAACAAGGCCTTACTAATTGTCTTGGAAGTTTTAAGAATTGAAAAAATTTACTTGATTGGAATTTTTACAAGTATAACACTGTTTTAATGCTGAGAGCATTTTGTGTGTAAGACTTGTCCAGTATTTTCAATAGATGAGCCAAACATATTCTCTTTGCAGAATTAGGTATAACTTTAGGAAGTAACACTGTTTATTGAGCAAAGTATTTGTCTTGCCAGTGCAGGTCACTTCATTTGAAGAATGATGATGATTACATTTTGCAGTGTTGTTGTTAGGTCCTGCTATGACAACAGAAAATAATCTTGACTGAAATTAACAGTAAGACTACTATAGTTGAAGATCTTCTGAAAAAGAATGCAGTAGATTAATGTGTCTGCTAACACAGGTTGCTGGTTTAAAATCAGCAACTTTCTAATTTAGTCCCATTCATAAGTTTTTTTTTTTTTTTTTTTTTAAAGGACTTAGTTTTCAAAGTACAAGGTAATCAAAAATATGTCCTCATTGTTTTTGATTTATTAGAAGAAAAAAAAAATATCATTAGTGTTGAAAGTAATCCACATCCAGAACGTTTTGTCAATGTACCTTCAGCTGTGCAATTCCCTGGCAGTAAAAATCTGGTGTCTTGGATACAAAGAAGTCTGAGTGCCTGCTGTAAGTCTGCCTCATTTTCCAAGTTGCCATATGGTATTCCTGGCCACCCACACCACATGAGGCCTGGCATTGTCATGGAGGAACAGTGATTAACCCATGCTAGCTTCTTCTGTTTCAGTGCCTGTTGCACATGTGCAAACTGCTATAAATACATATCCGCAGTTAGGGTTTGGCCCATTGGTAGCAGCTAATTGTGTACCATATAGATTAGTACACCAGATACAGAGCATGAACTTGCATGAATGTAAAGGTGGTTTTTGTGGTGTGAAGCATAGGGTCCCATGGTGACAACCAATGTCTGGCACATTTGGGAGTGTCATACAGGACCCACTTTTTGTAACTGGTGAGCACTTGATCAAATATGGGTATGTTGGAGTGCCAAGAGAAGCACTGCGAGACATGCGGTGCCAAGAGAAGCACTGCGAGACATGCGGTGCCAAGAGAAGCACTGCGAGACATGCGGTGCCAAGAGAAGCACTGCGAGACATGCGGTGCCAAGAGAAGCACTGCGAGACATGCGGTGCCAAGAGAAGCACTGCGAGACATGCGGTGCCAAGAGAAGCACTGCGAGACATGCGGTGCCAAGAGAAGCACTGCGAGACATGCGGTGCCAAGAGAAGCACTGCGAGACATGCGGTGCCAAGAGAAGCACTGCGAGACATGCGGTGCCAAGAGAAGCACTGCGAGACATGCGGTGCCAAGAGAAGCACTGCGAGACATGCGGTGCCAAGAGAAGCACTGCGAGACATGCGGTGCCAAGAGAAGCACTGCGAGACATGCGGTGCCAAGAGAAGCACTGCGAGACATGCGGTGCCAAGAGAAGCACTGCGAGACATGCGGTGCCAAGAGAAGCACTGCGAGACATGCGGTGCCAAGAGAAGCACTGCGAGACATGCGGTGCCAAGAGAAGCACTGCGAGACATGCGGTGCCAAGAGAAGCACTGCGAGACATGCGGTGCCAAGAGAAGCACTGCGAAACATGCTGTCACTCTTTGCTTGTTGGCCTCTGACAATGTCTGGGGTACCCATTTGTTCAACTTGTAAGCCTTCCCTATGCAGTGTAGGTGAAGTCTGATTGTTTCATCAGAAACTTGGAAGTATTCAGCAATTTCACCACGGGTTTGGCTGTTGTACGGCTGCCTTTAGAGCCTCCTCATTCAGGACTTTGTGGCTGAACTTCTGGAACCAATGTCTGGCAGTGTGTTCACTCACAAAATTATCCCCAAAGGCTTGACATATTCAGTGACTTGATGTGGCTGTTGACAAGCTCACAATAAAGTCAAAAAGCAAACAAACCTGAACATGCTGCTTCAACATTGCCATGTTTCCTTGCCACTGTTCAAGTTATGACTGGTGTGTGTGTGTGTGTGTGTGTGTGTGTGTGTGTGTGTGTGTGTGTGTGCCTTCCTCACACATGACATAATCATTTATATATCAGTGATCACTTCCCACATGACGTAAAAAAAGGCAAGGTCTTTTTTTGGTTACCTTATAGAATAATGCAGTCTCAACTGAGATTTTTGCTTTCTTTTATTAATCGTTTTTATTGACATTTTCTTTTTGGGCAATAACTCAGTTTTTAAAACATTACAAAATAATTTTATTTTTATTTTTTTTATTTTTATTTTTTTTTAACAACTAATTCAAAAAAGTCATCAAGTATTCTGAAGTCATAGTTTTAATTTGAGTATATTTTTTGCCAGAGTATGTATTTTGAAAAAAAAAACAAATGTTCTCTTTCCAGATTCAGAAACTGAGAATCTTCCTGTATATTCTTTGTACAGTCAAGGAGATGGCATGATTCTTCAACACAATCTCAGTGAAAAGGAAAGACCAGCTGAGAACATCAATTCCATTATTTTAAATACAAATGGAAAGGTAACATTTTAAAATCTTTAAAACAAAACAATTTGGTAGCAGTTCAGGAAACATTTTCAAGTACTTTTTAATGAAAATTAATCTCAATGCAAACTGATTGCCAAATAGTTTTGTGGAACTATAGTAAAAAAAATTTTGAAACTGTTTCTTCCATCACATAATAAAAGATTGTTATTGGTAAATTTTGGGAATTGGAAAAAATATGGTCATGGAATTGTGAACAAACTAACATTGAATTATTATAATATTCAAAATTTGTTAAAAATTCTTGATTTGATTTTAATCATTTATGTATATATAAAGGAATGTTATATATTTATGTTCAATAAATCTCTCTTACTGACTTCAGAGATTTGCATAACATCACTCATCAGGGTCAGATGGTCTGATAAATCTATTGAATTATCATCAAATATCAGCATAGTCTGTTAAGAATGTGACATTTAAATATTTAGGAGCAATTAAAATATTTTTTTTCTTTAGTAAACTCACCAACAATCACAGTTTGAAAAATAGGAACCTTTAAACCTTTGTAGTATTCAAACTTACTGATTATTTATTTTAAATTACGTAGTTAATTATATATTCAGTTTATTTAATTACTTTGTATTATTGACTCTCAGCAAATATTCAGTCTATTTTATACTTAAATTGTTGCTATATATAATTATCCTATATTTATAATTTTATAAAAGTATTTACGTAGAATAAGCACACAGTAAAATTTTAATATCTAATCCTTTGAAAATATCATTGTTAGTAATGTTAGCTAAGTTAATTTCTACAAATATTTTCAAATAAGATTCATAACTATGAAATTATAGAAATAAAATAACGGTATAATTACAGATTCAAATGTAGCCTTTAAAAATTTAAGCATTGTTATATGTTTAACAGAATAAATTTAAATTTTGCAATTAGCATTAAAAAAGCAGGTTAAAATAAAAATAAAGATTATATAATATATATATAAAATAATTAACATAAAGTGAATAATCAGTATATTTTATATTGCAATAAATATGAATATTTGTTGATTATATTTACTGGGTTTATTTTAATATGGTTTTTCTACATAAATATTTTTATGAAATTATAAATATAGGATAATTAAATATAGTAACCATTTATAAACAATTGGTAAGTTTGAATATTACAATGGTTTAAACGTTTCTATTTTCTGAATTATGTGATCATTGTTGAGTTTTTTTTTTTTTTTTTTATAACATTTTCTGTAATTTGATGCCAAACCTGACTGAATTGCCCAGGAACTTGCATTCTCAACCTATTCTGTATAACTTGAAATGTTTACATAATAATCTGTAAATGATCATGATAATAATCTGAATGATAACAATATGATTTTCATAACTACTGATCTTGGTAGCTTCTAGTAACAGTATTTTCTAAGTTTAGTTTAACCAACACGTATGAGGTATTTGAAGATTAAAAATCACTAAAGTACTAATGATCTCTGAAATTAGACTAATAATCATGTTGTATAGAAGTCCTCAACTTTGATTATAGATAATTATATATTATCTGTTATAGCTAATTATATTATGTAATATTAATATTTTATATGTCAAGTGACTTTTTTTTCTCTCTACCATTAATGTGTTCATATTAATATTTTCAGAAAGAGTATGGTGCTTTTCCAAATCGAACAGACATCAGATGGAAACCAGATTTTTCTTTGGTGGCTATTGGCAATGATGATGGGTAAGTGGTGCCACTTAGTAACAATACATTTACAGTCTGTTCAACATTATCAAGGCTTATGTTGTAAATCCTTATGTCATTTTCAAGTGTCATTAAATAATTTTACCAAACTGCATTTGGTGTTATGCATTTTGTTTAATGATTTATAAATAAATGTTGCCTTTAGATGTGTTTGCTCAATGTCAAATTACTTATAGAATTTGCAAATGCTAATTATCACTAAACTTAATTATCATTATTAAGACAGTATCACTGGTATACTACCATGGCTATGCAGTTTTCAGAACTTTAATTACAAATGTTGGTTACATGACATAAAATATAGATATATTTATAAGATATTTATATTAGCTATTACATAAATTATTGGAATTAACTGAATTTTGTTTTTCATATTTTTATTTTTTTTTCCTATCAGAACTGTGGAGATTTTCTCATCACCTCATTTGAAGTATCTGTGTTCAGTAAATATATTTAGTAAAATAATAAACTGCATCTGTTGGCATCCACTGTACACAACTGATTCTGACAAGATTTCCTCTTGTTCTAATTGGCTGGCTCTTGGTTCCAATGATGCTTTTGTTCCAGTCATTGATATAACTCTTCCCAACAAAGGTAATCACTTTTTCATTTCTGTCTTGCTCTTAATTTGATATGTCCTGACCATGACTCTGTGTGTGTACATCTAAATTCTTTCAGAATGCCCAAAAGCATTTTTCCCAGACTTCGTATGGCTACTGTTATGAAGGCATCACAGATTTAAGTAATTTTATTTCAAGATTCTCAAATATCTTTCAGTAAACAAGTTCTTGAGAAATATCAATTTTATTACAGTGTGTGTACTCATGATTTCAAATAAACTTAACAATGCAAATGAGTGTTTAATACACTTTGGTTTAGAAGAATTGTAAAAAAGTTTTTATTATATAACATTCTCAGGTCCTGACTGAGTTAACAAGATACTTGAAATTTTTAAGAAAACACTTATTCAGACTTTTACCTGAAGAAAAACTAAGGAATTGAATAATATCCATTATGCCCTTTTATATCTTAGCTGGATAAGAAAGTGGTGATTATATATTCCACAAAAATTGGTATCTGTGCTTATTTTGATTCTAAAAATTGCCATATCAGCAGAAATTAAGAAGAAAGAATACTGGTTGATATCCAAGAATTCCGGGAATCAGCAAATACACGGGGGAGGCCAAAAAACTAACCGAAAAAGGATGAAGAAAATTTGTGGGGTAATATTCTAATGAATTGGATTAAAATACTTCCTTCTGTGTATGACTTTCAGAGCTTGGCTGATTTCTCCTTTCATCATCATCAATCCTATGATTAGATGTTTTTTGCAGAGTTGGTAGTGCAGCTGAGCATCTGATCAGCTCCCTTCACTCGAAAGGTATTTATTCATGTGTAGCATATCTTGAGCAAAGTCGACCTGGAGGAGCCTATTCCTCTCCAGTTTGGGCCACAATTGATGTCTCCACACTTGAAGGCTTGCTTAGGTCATGGGCACATGGCCATTGAAACTTCTGCCTGTTGATCTCAATCAAAGAAGCCACCTGCTCAGTGATGCCATGTCATCACTTCCATGGCTATAATGCCAGTAGTTCAGTCCCATATGCAGATTTAGCCTGTAACCAATTGAAACTTGCTACCATCTCTGTTGAACTCACCACTGGGTGAGAGCCTTGGAACCACTACACATGGAGTTGATTTTATAATTTGGTGCAATATTCTAAGGATTTTTATGTTTTTTCTTTGCTGATGTCAGTAAAATCAAGCTAGTGGCAAGGCTTTGAGACATCATGGATATTTCCTATGTCATACTCTTGCATTATATAATGAGAGGATGGAGGAAGAACATTGCAATGTGGATAGAGCTGAGATTGAAGGTGGTGTTCACAGAAGGTGCAATGAATAAATTGTTGTCTAAATTACACAAAAATGAAAATAACACTGACATTAATTTTAATTGATATATTTACCAAAATTACCCCAAAATATCTTTAAATTCTAAAGAGTAAATTTATTCAATAAAATCACCATTGGCTTCAGCCACTGCCTCCAGATGACTTCAGAATCTCCTGCAACTCCTCTGGACGGTTTCCTTATCTAAGATGGTGAATGTTGCCATAATCTTT
This sequence comes from Acanthosepion esculentum, assembly GCA_964036315.1. NCBI lineage: Eukaryota > Metazoa > Mollusca > Cephalopoda > Sepiida > Sepiidae > Acanthosepion > Acanthosepion esculentum. The sequence continues at coordinate 46,160,054 of OZ038505.1, forward strand.
GCTTTCAGTTCATCCTTGGTGTTACAAGGAGTTTTGTTGGTCTCTTGCTCAACTGTGTCCCACACAATAATAGGGGGGGGGGCAGATGTAAGGTGTGATATGGTCTCAGAAATTGTCTAACAACCATGACTGGGTTCACCTGCTTGCATAGCATGGAGCAGCCACCCTCTTGAACCAGGGCAGCACTACCTACTCAAGACACTTGATGTAGGCCTCCATGTTGAGTCTGAGGCCCTGTGGGAAGATGGATGCAGACATAACATTGCCCTTACTAGTGATCACTCCAAACACCATTGACTGGATATATTGTCCAACTCTTTCTAAATCCTCTGCACTGTCCTCCAAACACCCTGAAACATTCTGGCATGAGTGGGGCAAGCAGGACAGCATGCCATTTCCAAATTCCTGGCAGAGTGAATTGCACCCTGGTGCTCTTTTTCTCCAACCGAGCCTCTACTATATTGTGCGGTCAACAAAATAAAAAACAAACAATGCACAAAATTAAAAATATAAAATGGCGACAGTTTACTTATTGCATCCTGTATTTGTTGCATATACCAAATTGAACAAAGTATTGTGGTCAGGTGAATTGATTGATGTGTGTGCCAACAGTATCTGGAGGATAGGAGGATTTAATGGAAGGGGCCTTGTAAGGATTGTGAAAATGGTCTTCTAAATCACATCTTTATAGCTCTGCAACAACTGCCTGGTGTACACATTATGGTGATGGATGAACTGATAACTCATACCAGAGTATTGGCCAGGCAGAAAGAGCACATGCAAGGGACAGCAGCTGCTGTAGGGAGAAGCAGTGGAAAGCCTCAAGTTGCATAAGAGGAGATGAAAGTCGGTGATATATGAAGTTGTGATATTTGAGATGCCAGAGTTCCCATATGGTGAAAAACTAGAAAGGAGAGGTCTGATACTACTTATTACTGTTGTGGTCAAGTGGGCTACATAATAAGATACTGTTCACAGAGGTGCTACAATTCTGGTGACTTCCCCTTCACCCAATAGAGGCACCCATAACGGCATTGTAAGAGGTAGAGTTGACCATAAATTGTCAAAGTGCAAAGGCCCTTTTAACACTGGATGTACCTCAATACTGGTCACCAAGGAAATGGTTGACACATGGTGTGGAACTAGCAGCATTAAACTGATTGATTACTGTTGGCAGTACATGGAACACAACTAACAATCTAGGTGATTGTACTCGACTGGATTGTTGTAGGTGTCAATATGATGTTAGGCATGGATGCCATTAATCAACAGGGGTGAGGTGGGGGTGTTACAGTAAATGTGGATACTGTAGAGTTCGGTAAACAATGCTGTGCTACAAACCTTTGGGTGGAGAAGTGTGGCAGCAAATACTTCTATGGAGGAAAGATGTATAATTCAGGAAAAGGGTTTCCATGTTACCTTTGATGTAACCAGTCACTGCAAGAAGAGGCAAAAATAATTCGAAAAGGAGGCCGAGTTCTGAATTGAAGGAATTCTGATGCCTTGGACAAGGAAAGAAGGTGTACTACAATTGATGGCAGTAGTTCATCCTACAAAGAAAAAAGTCCAATAGGTGCTAGATTAGCAGTAATTAAATAGATAGTGCCTCACACAGGAGGTGAGACAGTGGATGTGTATGAGGAGACCCTGTGTAAATGGAGGCAAATATAAAGAACTTCAACAACTGTTGACCTAAAATTTACCTATCTTCAAGGCGTGATGGTACCATCTGTTTAAATAAAAAGGCCAAACATACTGCCTAACCAGACTGAGATTTGGTCTGAAACCTGCACCAAAAATTATGTTGACACTCCTTAAAACAATTCTTAGCAAGGATGAAATTGTGAAAAAGACAACCATCCATCAGAATGTTGTCAGTGTATGAGCCATACACTGACAACATTCTGATGGATGAAATCACTCCTACAGCAGAAGAGTGATAAGCCACCTTAACAAATTTGAGCTGACAGTAAAACAGCTGAAGCCATTAATTAGGTGAGACAGCGTTAAGGCTCCAATTGATGGAAGATGGAACAGAAAAATTGATATTTTGGAGAGGAAATGAAATTTCTGATGTTAAAGATAAACTGCAAAGAAGAGAATTGTTTTCAATATGTAGGAAGTTAATTGGTCACTAGTCTGTTGCTGAATGGCTACAAACTCAATGTATCTACATTGAGAGGTAAGCTGATGGAATGAGTTGGGAAGACGGTCAGCAGAAAAACTGTTAACATGATAAGGAGCTTGTTACAGAGGTGAAGGAACAGGACCTAGTGAGAAGTAGTTGGCATGTACTAAAATGTGCAAAAGGAGTGGTAGGGTGTGATGACAGCAGTATAGCATTCACTGCAGGAGAAGCTGCTTGGCTACAAAAGAAAGATGATGTTGCCCATGTGGCTTAACTGGAAGCTGTTATAAAAGGTATCAGTTTGTCCTTGAAGTGAGGATTACAAGAGATTGAGGTGAAGACTGACTCTGTCACTGTGGCTTTTTGAATCAAATCTGAACTCTCAGAAGAGAATAGAATGTGAATAAAAGGAGCTGCAGAAAATGCTTGTAAGGTGCCGGTTAGGGATGTTTTGGGAACTGATCAAAGATTTTCAACTAAGGATCTGTATTTTGACATTAAAGATGAATAGGGCAGACATAACTACAAGGGTGGGGCTAAAATGATTCAAGATGTAGGAGCTGCCTATAAATACAATGGATGCTGTATATAGTCCAGGAAATTAGGAATTAAAAACAACTGCTTGATATGCACCATTTTGGAGTGGACAGAACCCTGTTACTGGCTAGGAAAGTGGATACCCATGTTACTCGATATGCTGTCAAGTGCATGGTAGAAAGATGTGGAAAATGTTTGACAGAAGATCCAGCTCCAAGTAGTCATGAAACTGGTAATATTCATGTGGAGAACCTGTTGACATAACCCATTATTGACAGAAACAGTACTTTACTATGATTCACTGTGGACCTGGACAAGTAACTGCTTGGCATAAAGTTTCTTTAAAAAATGCAACTGAAATATCAAAGGGGCTGTAGGAGATATTTCTCAAAAGAGGGCTGGTAAATGAAGTGCTAATGGACAACAGTATCACATTTTTCCAGTTTTCTTTTGTCTTTTGCCTGGAGAACATTTGTTACTAAATTTTAACCCAACTCAGGATTTTGGCCAGTTGGACAATTGTTGAAAAGTCAAGTGGATAGTGGAAGAGAAGACAATGAAATCGAAACAAGCAAAGACTATAAGAACAAAGATTATTATTTAATTTAAGCTACAAGAACTAGATGTGATGTCTCTAGACATGGTCAGTGGAATGAGAACATATATTAATTTAAAGGTTCAGATTGAAATTCCCTGTAGGTTACCTGGATTGACATCGACCTGACAAAGGCTGAAGGCACAATAGCCAAAATGTGATAACAACAAAAATAAGGATAATAGTCTACATAATATAAAGATTGTGTTTTACTTTATTTGCTTTGTGCTTTCTTTGGACAGTTTTATTTTTAATAATTGAAAAAGTAGCAATTTATTTGGAAATGTTTCTTAGATTCTTTAAAAAAAAAATTCAAATATATCTGAAATATTTCTGCATCATTGCTACTAAGAATGAGTCAATGGGTTTAATAATGATGGTGTTACTGATTATTCCTTTCACACTAAACCCCATTATTCAGAATTATGATTAGAAAACAGGATTTTTAGATATGTGTTGTTTATATCAGTCACCATCTCTATAACCTGTTGACAATAGATAAGTATTAAATGTGTAACTTAATCCAACTATTTTGATGGGTACTATTTATGTATTGATAAATCATATAAATAACACAATATATAAAACTCAATGTACGTTCTTCTATACAGGCTGTGAGTGTTGAAAAGTTCTTGGCCTTACTCACAATCTAAAATCAGTCCAAACATCTAAATTTGGGTAATAGTGTTTGTGTGTGATTATATTTGAATCTTGTTATATTTGAGACCTAGGGAGTGACACTTTGATCTTTGGTATAAATTAACCTTTCGGTTTTGGCAGGTATTATGCTACTAATAATTTCAATCATCTGAATCAATTTGTTAAAATATATATATATTAAATATATATTCATAAATAGTTTTTGAAAGCAAAAATATTATTTTAGAAAAATAAAATAATGAAGGCAACTGCAGTTGCTTCCCTTTTAGATATAATTTCTCTTGTGTGAGATTTTCAGATGATACTAAATGTTTCAACTAGTTCTGTTGCCAGTCGTTTTTACTTGATTTGTTAATATTTTTTGTCATGCATTATCCTTTAGTATAGTTGGTATTTGAGAAAAGTAAAGATAATGATATTAAAACTGATTCTAGAGTGCAAAATATATGAACTGTCATCAGATCAATAAGATTCTGGTGTGTGATTTACTATTTTTATTGTAATTTTTAGATCTACAAATCATCAGATTTGAAAAGTTGTATTTAACTGTATTACAAGTGCATATTTTAATGTGAAATATAATCAGTTCTATCTGCATGATAAAAATATTGATTTTTGCTATGCATTCATAAAGCGTAATTATTTATAGTTTTCTCACTTGCCTTTGTATTAGAGATTCTCTGACTCTAGTTATCTATAAACCTGTCGGGTATATCCTTGATGTTTTGGCCAAGAAATCATCCCTATATTATTTTCCTCATGTATAGGTTGAGATCAGTTAGATAGTGTAAAAGTTAAACTAATAAAACCATTTTACATCATTCAATGCTATCATACTTGCCATACATTTAGTTACTTTAGTTTTGCTATGATGAGGCAGAGGATTTTCCCCTGACAAAAGTAACAGCATTCTACAGCTGCTGGTAAATTTTGTTTTAATATAGTCTTGTATTGATGCTAGTTATATTAATTGTTAAATATGAAAAATTCAAATTTTGTATTTCTATTTGTTCATTTTGAGTATTGAATGTGGAAAATATTGAATAAAGTTATTAAAATATCTATGAAAGTATCTTAAATATCAATTTTAAGATGTCTATTTCATTTAGTTAAGCAAAAAATAATGTGCTTTTATATATAAAAAACGATAACTAGAAACAAAAGTCTGTTTCAATTTCCAAATTTAAAAGTACAATGTTTATAGATGCTTAACATGTTTAGTTATATTTGACAAAAGGTCTCATGGTAGAGAGATTGTGTTGTATCTTCAATGTGGATGATGGTCTGCTTATTTTAAATATCATCTGAAATCTTGAGTTTTATTTGGGCTTGAAAACTGACTACTTGTGCCAGAGGGAAATATACAACTACCTTGATCCAAAGTTAAAATGAAAATTCTGAAAAATTTATCAATAATTCCTGAAGGAAAACAAAATTACAATGTTAGAACATTTTTAGGGGTAAGGAATCAAGAAAATTTTATCCTTTTCATTCCTACAGTGGATGTACATATATGTTTATATAAGTCACCAGATGGTTAATTTTTTATTTTTTTATGAATCCCATCTACTTTTTTATGAATCCCATCTACTGACAAAATTTAAAAAAAATGGTTTCAGTTTTTCTATCAATACAAAAAAATGTTAATATTTGTAATTTAACAAAACAAATTAGATTTATATTCTTGTATATTGGCTTTTTAAGCAATATCATTGTGGAATTTGTTACCATGAAAAATTGGTTAAAAAATCTCTTTTTAAAGGAATTAATAGCTTCATTTATAAATTATTCAAAGTGTTTGAACTATTTAATTACTTTGTATTGCTTCCCAATGCTTATGCATCTGTCTGAAAAGTTATCTGCTACTTCCATTTTTAAAAAATTTCATCAATGTTTCCTATGTATTATTTCTTGGAGGTACTAACAACATAGCTGCAACAATCAAGCATAGTATATAGAAGGGTTCTTTTCAATAACACAATCATTCTATGCAACCTTCTTATTAGAGCTGATCCCACACAAGAGAAGCAGATGGTAAAAGGTTATTCATAATGTCTCATGTAAATATGGAAAGTAATAAGTAGAAACTAGTAGTAGTCTGAACTCAGGCAATGTAAGGAAGCAATCTCCAAAGGAAGTAGACCATGCCTTTTGCTTTTTAAAAATAAATAAACCATAAAATTTAAACCATAATTTTAGTTATTGTTTTTTTAAACTAAAACTTCAATTTCCACGTACATTTAATTTCCACACACTTATAAGAAATGTTATTTATTTTTATTATTGAAGTTCACTCACTACAGAGATCAAAAGATACTCAAGGCAAAATATTACAGTAAACAAAATGGTAGCACTGAATATGGTATGTTATAATAATGGGAGACAAGGTGGTAAGAAATGAAAATAAGGTGGAAAGCTGATGATTGACCTTTGACATGAATATGTCAAGATTGAAGAATTTTAGGGAAGTAACCATGTAGAAGTCTGTTCCAAAAAGTGGTAGACACCACCACCACCAAGGACTGAGTGGAGCTTCTTTCATACATTTGGAACACTGAGGAAATGAGAGTAGGATTTGATTTGTGGACTGGTGTGTTCTAGTTGTCTGAAGACATCTGAATTGGTGGAACTAAAGAATGAAGCGCTCATCTGAACATTTGCTATGGAAGTAGAGATAGACAGGCTTACAACATTGCATCTGTGGCAAAAGAGGTTGCAGACTGGAAAATAAGTCATCACCCTCAACACTAAACAATTTTGCACTCTGTCAAGGCTAAAATGTGAGGATTGGGCAAGATGTGGCAGCAATACTCCATTTTTAGTTTGATCTGACTCTTGTAAAGATAAAACATGGCAGGAGGACTCAGATATTTTCTACAGTGATAGAATAAACCAACTACTTTTCCATCATCTTTGGCAATATATCAAATATAAGAGTTCCACTTGAGACTGAAGAAATGTTCCAAGTTGGGAGAGTAGTAAGTGTAAGCAGTAATTTTAGAAACTGCATGTAAAATTAGCAGAGGGGATAGAGATTGTATGGAACTCGTCTTGAGATGTGGGCCATAAATTGAAGAGCCAACAAAAGGTGGATATTGTATACAAAATAATTTTCTGAGCTACCTTTGACAGAGAACAAAATTGCCTTGTGAGATAATCCTAACAACCTGGCTGTCAAAGCTCATTTCGTCTAGATACAAAATGACAAGTAGATCTGCAAGAAATTCTGAATACTACCTCACTTGGCACACTTTGAGATTCACCTTCTTTATCACTTTTTGACCAAAATTAACATAGCTCACATTTTTGAGTGTCAAACCAAATTAAAGAAGTTGGTTGTCATAGATAAAAATGATTTAAATCATGCAAACAAACAAGCCACATAGCCATACCAGTCTCCTAGTAGCAGTTGCAGTCAGCTGTTACCAGTCACTGCCAAGACAGGAAAGAGAAGTTGTTGCTGTAATGATCACTGCTACTAAGGAAAGAAATTGTTTAAGCTGGCAATTGTCTCCACTCTGCTCACAAGTACAAGAGAAATAACTTGTTTCATCTATTGTGAAAATAGGGTACCGCTGCCACATATGTACAGGAGCTGCCCAGGTTTCACTTTCCAGTCTTGATTGTCCAAAAATGTCTACACGGCCATGTGGGTGATGAATTATTTTCCATCTTACAAGCTTTTTCCCATAGCCCCTCACTATTCTATCACTATTTTCATGGAAAGTGTTCAGATGAACTACCATATTTAAGGCATATAAGACACACGGGTGTATAAGATGCACCTCAATTTCAGTAGGGCAAATGAAGAAAAAATTAGTAATTAGTAAAATTATTAGTAAATGGTACAGCCTAAGCTATATTTATGTGGTATTACTTTGGTTAAACAAGCCATGATTATAATTAAATAAAAAATAAGAAGAAAAAAGAACACAAGCCTATAAAACTTTATTATATCCTTTATATGATTTGTACAACCTGCATCTAGTAAATGTCTTATTGGAATAATTATGATATAAAAATTATGATTGTATTTATACCAATGCAAATGGAAGTTTTATTGCAAGAAAAATATTAATGAAACAAATATATTTTACAAATATATAATTTGAATTTATTGTATATAATTTTAGTGAAACAAAGTACTAATATTAAGCATGATGAAATTAATGAATATTATCAATGATAACTTTTAATCTGCATAATAGCCTTTTAAATAATGACAATAGGTATATAAAAGTTACTCTAAAGTCTAAGCTAATAGGATTTGCCAGGTAGCTATCATGAATTTTAAACCTACAATTGGCATATAAGACATAGGGGAATTTTAAAAGATATTTTTAGTAAAAAACAGTGCATCTTATATGCCATCAAATACGGTACATTCTTTAGTTCCACTAGTTCTAACCTTCACAGCTAAAACCCACCATGCCACACACATTGTAGCAAACCACCCTCATTCCCTTCATATTCCATTTGTGAGATGTAAGTTCCACTCAAGCAGCAGCTTCTCACAAACCACTACTTTGAGGAAGCATCCTCTTGAGAGTCAGTTGCACAATTGACACAATTTTAACCTGTTAAGGTCTAGGGTTAACCATTATCTTCCCCACATATCCTCATAATCTGTGCCATTTACTTCTTACTTCGTAATCCTTTACCTAGAGTAGCTCTTGGTCCTTGTACAAGGTGAACATTATTGTATTAAAAAACAAAACATAAAACTGTGCATGTAGAAAGCAAATATTGACAAATGTAAATTGAAAAAAAAAAAAAATAGTTTATTTTTTTATAGAAAAATGAGCTTTCATTTGCCTTCTGGTTTGTCAAGCAGATTTTTCCATTTTTCAGAAATAAACCTACCATGGTTTATCAAAACATCACAAAATATTTCCAATAAATAATCACCACATGACAATAATAAACAAGTGTAACTGTAACTCATAACCGGCAATAATTTAAAGATATCTAGCATAAGTAATCAGGCTGGAAGGACTCGGTTACAGAACCATTCAATGTGACTGGAGAAAAATCAGGATCTGATCAGTAATACCAGTTTTGATTTTGATGTGTTGAAAGTTACAATTCGGTTACCTCCCCATTGAGCTTCTGTTAGAGCAAGGGCAAAGGAGAGATCAGCTGCTAAGATCTGATCATTTTAGTTTTTGGAAGTTCATAAACAATGTTATTATCTGCATAGATATTTACCAATGTTCTTAGAATTTTCTGCAAGAGATCATTAATGAAAAGCAAAGAGTACAACTGAAGGTATAGCCTTGAAGGATACCTTCATTGATACCATAAGCTTCAGAAGATTGGCCATTCACAACAAAGAAAAAAAAAATTGATGATTATATAAACTTCTAGAAATTCCATAATTGGAGAGTTTGTGTAGCAACACTTTATGCCACATTTTCTCAATTTTTTTAGATATCTAAAACAATCATTCTGATAACAAGCTACAAGTAAGCACTTTACTGATTCCCGAGTGATGACATTCAAACATGAGCAGTGGATCTAAAGGAACAAAACTCATACTGTTTGTCACTCTTATTTCTGGTGAAGTGATCAACTACCTCCTTGTTGATGAAAGATTCAGATGGTTTGCTAATGACACTGATGAGATGATACTGAAATGGAGATAGATGCTCACCAGGATTCTTGAAAAAAGTGCAAACAGCTGAAAACTTCCCTAGATTTGGGAAACATTTTATCTTTCAGGCAACAGTTAAACAACTTTGTCAGAATTAAAGATAATTCTGGACAAAGGTTCATCTATCTTTGATGGTGTCATACTCTTTCAATGCTCTAATTCTTTAACTCAAATGGAAGTACTCGGTATTCGTATGAAAAAAACAAATAATAATTTTGTCTAGTTTGGTGCACCCATTCTCACATTTTCACTATACTCTTATTTATATACAGGTGTATTGCCTGTCAAAAAGGATGAGATTATTAATTTATGAATCGGCTCTTCTTTCTAGGATTAGAGTGTCACTCCTGGCCATCTACCTAGCATCAGTTAAATATATTTGCAATTATCCTAACTTACTATTTGAAAGTTAATTTAACTGCATGGTTTAATTTGCCTTCTGACCTCCAAGTTAAAACATTCAAATCCAAGCAGGATTCGTTTGTTAATTTAATGTTTGTTTTACAGAGAAACAAACATAGAAAAAGGCACACTGTTCATTATTATAGATGCTAGTTGACTTAAAAATAAATATTTTCATGGTTAAAAATTATTTGTTTTTTCTTTTTTCAGATTCTCAGAAAACATTTGAAAAACTGATAATAAACAGTAGTTTTCGCTTGTTAGAAGGCCACACTAAAAGAATAACTGGAATGTGTTGGAGCAACCATAGTGAGGGGCATCTTGTGACTGTCTCTTTTGACAAAACTGCTGTGGTATGTTTTATTTTGGCTTGGATTTGAATAAAAATAATTTGCATAATCTCAAAGATAATCTGAAATTTTGTTACTTAAAGCAAAAAAATCTTTACTCCTATTTTATTCTTTGCTTTGTGAATTAAATATGAAAGTAAAAATTATGTTTATCTTAGACTAATGACCTTTCATGAGTTGCTCTTTTTTTTTTCTTTTCTGTGTGTGTGTGTGTGTGTGTGTGTGTGTGTTTTCTATGTCTACATACCTTTGATCAGTTAAAATATTATGAACACCTCCCTTATAAGTTATTGATGGGCCTGCAAAACAGCTTTAATTTGATCGGATATGTATTCTAAAAGACCTAGAAATTTTCGCTAGGATCTGGTGACAATGTTAACAGCAGGTTCTTTGACTATTGTAAGCAAAATTGTTAAAAAAAGGCTGCAAAGTTGATCCAACACATAAGTGGTCAGTGGAATTGAGATCTGGAAAGCCTTTGCATATGAATGGTGGCAGAACATAGAAGAAACAATGAAAATTTAAAATAAACAATTGTATTAACACAAAATACAACAAATGAAAAATCAGTGTAGATGTCTCTCATATGAAAAAAAAAAAGATAAGTGAAGTTGTAAAGGCATCCAGTGAGATGTACGAAAGGAGAGTGAGGATAAGTTGTGACTTACTGGGGGTCATGGTCTTTGGCGAGGTGGCAGTCTTGGAGATGGGAGATTGCTTTCTGACAATGTCTGTGAACTCTGGCCAAGATGTCATCTAACTGCCTAATATCCATTTGATTGGGGTTTTATATCCTTTTGTAGGCTCCAGTTTTTATTTTGTTTCTTTAGGCAGGAGTGGGTGCTATTGGGTGGAAATTCTGGATTGTATTGCTTTTTTTTTTTTCTTTGAGTGTGTGAGTGAAAATGAAAAATATGTACAGAGCCTTACACAGTTGACTGAATTTGGATCAGTTTTGGGTGTTCAGAGCATTCACATCTGGCCAGTGTAGCATGAATCAAAAGGTTTTGTTTTAGCAACACAGTGAAGTTTTCTTGATGTTTCTGAAACAATTCTTGTCCAACTGGTGCAGTATGGCAAAGTACATTGTTTTGCCTAAAGAGATCATTGCCATTATAGAAGACTGTTTTGAAGGGGCATATCTGGTCTCCAATGAAGTTCATGGCACTCGACAAAGTACTTTCCATATGAATGGTTACACCCAGTGATTCCAAGTAGAACATTTTATAAACCATTACACTGTTTCCATTGGTTTGTTGGTTTTACACAGTGCATCCTGTCACTTGCCTAGAAATAATGATAAATATTTACCTTAACACACAGAAAAATTCTGGAGGAATTGTTGCATAGCTTTCTCTGTTGGTACATCCTCTGCTTTTTTTAGAGCTCTCTTTAGTGTGTCTATGAATCTTTCAGCTTGCCCGTTAGACCATGGGTGGTACGGAGCTATCATAATATGCTTTACTTGGTACGTCTCACAGAATTCTTTGAAGTCACTGGAGGTAAATTGTGTACCATTATCAGTTACCAAGCAATCCACGACGCCGAATCTCGCGAATAATTCATGTAGACAGTTTATAGTATTTTCCGTTGTCCGGTGTTTGAATCAGAAAACTTCTGGCCATTTGCTGAAACTATCTACTGTTATTAAGTAGTAGTAACCCTCTATGAGTCCCACATAATCCACATGGATTCTATGCAGATAAGCCTCGCTTAAATCTATTTTAGAAAATACCTTACTGCCGTTAAGCTTGGTAAATATTTCCTCCGGGCTTGGTAATGGGTAATGATGGGCTTTTATAGCCTTCTTTAATCCAGTCAAGAAATCTGCGCATACACGGATTTCTCCTGATTTCTTTTTACATAGACTACTGGTGCCGCCCATTCACTAAACTCTATTTTTGAAATGATCCCAGTTTGTTCAAGTCTCTCTAATTCTTTGTTGATTTTTTTCTATAGTAGCAAACAGCACGTTTCGCTTCTTTTTAAATACTGATTGGACGTTTTCTTTTAATTCAATTCTAGCTGCAAATTTGTTACATCGTCTCAAACCACTCGAAAATACTTCTGGAAATTGATTATGTAATTCTTCCTTTAACTTTGTCGCTTCTGATGGTTCGCACTTTATCTTCTTACGAAAAGAACTGATAGGTAAATCCCATATGTCGAACTTTTGCATCCAGTCTGTGCCCACCAGATTTTCTGTATCTTTCATTACGAATATCTTGAGTTTTTTGTTTTTCCGTGGAATTTAGCCTTTAGGATCACTTCTCCTTCGAATTTTATATGCTTCCCTGTAACTGACTTAGCAATTTTCTGTGTATGTATTATGGTCGGTCTATTAAGCTTTCTCCATGTCTGTAGGTTAATTATCGTTAGATCTGAACCTGTGTCTAGTTGTAATTTTATCTTTTTATTTAAAATTTCAAGTTCCACATATTTTCTTATGTTAATATTGTCTTCATCATGCATTCTAGTAGCTCTTACTAGTAAATTTTCTGTTCCTACATTGGGATGCCTTGTGACCCATTTTTCCACATGCTAGACATTTTTTATATTTAAAACGACAATCCTTATTCCAGTGTAGTCCTCCACATTGATAACATGCAGATGGGGTGGGGGCTTATATTTGCTTTGATTTTTGTCATAATTTCCCCTATACATTGTACTTTTTCCATTATTATAGAATTTTTTGTTTTCTTTCCGGGGAGGGTGAAAAACGTAAACTTTTGTTCAACTTACGTATATGTGCTACTCCTGACTGCTTGATATCCTTTGAGTCTTTCTTTATACTCAGGCATTTTTGGCAGTCTTCTGATAATTTTTGTAGTGTTAATCCAGGCTCATTTGGCAGTTTTGAAAGCATTTTGCGCATTTCACTATCCTTAGCTGAGACTAACCCTTGTACAAAAATAAGACACTTGAAATTGTCCGGAGTTAATTCTGCCAACTTGAAGTCGTCGCAATGTTTGTTCACGATTGCAGCGAACGTGGAGTAGTCCTCCTTTTCGTCCTTTACGAGGTTGACATTTCCAACTTTTATGAAATAGTGACGTCTTTGGACTGAAAAGCTCTGTAAGGCATGTAAACTGCTTCGTCAAACGTTAACTCATTTGTCTTTTTTGGCAAGATGTAATCCACAAATTTTGTGTATTCTTCTGTACCTAATTTTCTGAGTAATAGACGTAGCTTCTTTGCTTTCGTCCAGTTTTGAAAATCGATGTTGAAAATGTCTTCATGACGTCTTAAATAGTCCCCGAAATTTTTATCCTTTTCTAGAGAGTAATTGAATGTTTCTATCATATTCCCCACACTGCGTCTTGGGAAAAAGTCGCCTCTTTTTCGATATTTTGTTGTTTGTTACCCGCTATCTTTAATATTAGTTCCTGGAGTTGCATTTGTCTTTCTTCATTTTCCTTCTGCGTTTGTAGTAATTGTTTTTGCCACTTCTCTTCATTCATTCTTGGAGTTGTAATTGCTGTTCATTTTGTTATTTTACAAGTTCTACTAAAATACTTTTAAATTCTTCCATGATAAGAATCTTACGAAAAAGTTGCTTTTTCGTATTTTAATCCTTGTAAATCTTTTGTCGCCACGTTGTTGTGGACACTGGCAAACAGCAAATTTTTTTTTTTTTGTGTTTAGGTCCAAATTCCTCGTCGTGAAGTTGTTGTGGTCGACGAGAGAGAAAATTTTTCTTTCCTTTTGTGTAAGTTGTTGTGGTCGATGAGGAAGAATTTTGTTTCGTTTTTCTTCCGTGTGGGTTCGAATTCCTTGTCGCCAGATTGTTGTGGTCAACGAGAAAGAATTTTGTTTCATTTTTCCTTCCCGCATGAATTCGAATTCCTCATCGCCAAGTTGTTGTGGTCGACGAGGGGGAATTATTTTTTCCTTCCCGTGTGAGTTCAATATCCTCGTCGCCAAGTTTTTGTGGATTCCGGGATGAAATCTGGTATCAAATAATAACAAACGCCAAGAATGAATAGAGGAAAATGTATTAACATAATAATACAAACTGGTAATACAGGTTAGTAGTTCCAGGAATGCGGGGTTAGTAGATATATATATATATATATATATATATATATATATATATATATATATATAGTCTTTGATATCAACGTATCGCTGTATGACTTCTTACTCAGTCTACGTGCTCGTTACTGTGACTCTTGCCGCTACATTATTCTACTCTTCTACTACTCTCTTGACTGACTACTACTGGCAGTAGTATATGTATACCCTGGGTGAGTCTATTTGTCTAAAAAGGGGAGACCCCTCAACATTTAGTAATATACATTGGTTAGCACGATGTACTCTAATTGACCTGTATGCAATAAAGCTGAATGTGCTGTTTGTTGTAAGACATTCCTTCTTTTCACTTTGATTAAAGTTGTCTACAAATTGTGCCACTGTATGCAGCCTTTCTGTTGGTTCTTACTTGGCAGGAAAGTCTTTTTTCACATTGATTGGTCTTGACCATATAAGTGCTTTGTCAGCAGTTACTGCAATTTTTTTCTCCTTTTGAAACACTATTAATAGATACTCAACACAATTTTATATCAGCATCCCACAAGCCATACCATTTTGAGAAATGTTCTGATCACATCTTCTAGACATTGTAGCTTTTATCAGAGGCTCTCGAATATTTCTTGTACCTAACTGCAACATTCAGCATATCAAAAACAAAGCCAACACCTCAAGGTCAGCTTATATAACCTTTGAACCTGACATGCACAGTTGTTACAAGACAACAGCTTGTCACACATGTTCTTCATTAAATCAAGATATTTATTTCTGTTGTGTAGAAATTAAAAATAGATATTTTTGGTAGAATATTCCAAGATATTGAAAAATGTAAAGATGAAATATCCAAGAATTAATCTAATTTCAAATAAAAAGAATTATTTAAACATGATAAGAATAATTAACATGTTCCTGTGGGATGTTTTTGTAATCATTAAGAATAGATAAATATCTGAATCTTTTCCTCTTTTGAAATTATCTTTAAAGACAATTGATTTGTCTTTTTATCTTGTAAAAGCTGATTTATTTACTTTACACACAGTCTGTCAGACATATAATAAAGTTAATCTGGAATGTTTTTATTCTTCATTATTTTATTAATATTTCTTTAATTTCATTTCAGTTGCTCTTTATTGTAACTCTTAGATTGTCATTAGGCAACATGAATTGAACATAATTTTGGAACCCGCCTTTCTGGAATTCCTACTTTACTGATTATATTAGAAAAACAACTAATAATTATTATTTTCTTTGAATGCTTGATATGCTCTCATCTTTGTTTATAGACACTACTAGATTTTGTTGTATGATTTGAATGTCTTAACTGAAGCATTGTTAATTTATCAAGCTTTTGGTGGCTTATTCATTGAAAATAAACATTAAAACTACATGACCAGATTTGAATTATTTTTGCTAATGGTGGACAATATTTCATTTAATAATAAAATTGAAGATATATTAATACTTGTTTACAAATGACTGTAGAATGATGGTCTAAATAGTTGCAACAAAACAACTAAAATTAAGTAAAAGAATTACCAGACAAAATTAATAATTGCCATTGCTTTATGAGAAATGTTAAATAATATTATGACTAATATTCCTATTGAAATGTTTTTGTCACACATTTCAATGCTAAATACTGTCACTGATTTGAATTATAAAGGAATGTTTGAAAATGTTTCAAACTGAAATTAAGAAAATAGTAAATGGATGTTATTTGTAATTAATAATGTACACTGGTGGTGTTAACTTGAATAAATTATTTTATTGACTAACTTTCTATATTATGTATTTAACACTGCATACAATTTTGTGAAAGATAAAGTAAGTTATTGCCATTATTCATCCATTCAACCAATTTGTCTTTCCTTGATAGAAGCCTACATTTGGAAGCCTACTTCACTGTGCCTCTCCAGACTATCTACAGACATGTCTTCTTTCAACTTAAATTTCTTGACATTGTTGTTAGCATCTTCTCTTCAAGTTTTATTTGGTAATCCTTTACCACAACTTCCTTCAGTGCTCAGCGCTGTACACTACTTTAACCATAATTTGTTTCATTGTATATGTCCAAGCCATCATATTCTTTGGATGGTCAGGTACAAATGGAAAGATTATTTCATACCAGATGTTAAGAAATTGTAAAAGCCGTTCTATTGATCTGTTCCTTTTTCTTAAACAGGAAATATATATTTTTGATTCTTGAGTTAAACTTTATCAAAATAAATAAAACTTGATTTTCAGTTCAGTTTTGTGAACTAATCAATACCTCAGTGAAAACATTTATTCATTTCTGACAACTTTCTGTTATTTTATTTTCAATTTTCATACTTGTTATGAAAAACTAAACATTCAGATCCTTGTCTAAAAAAATGGATGCAATAATGAAAATGTTTAATTCCAGAACTTCAGTAAACTATTTGTATCTCTGTTGTGGTGGTGTTTTTCTCTCCCTCCCTCTCTCTCTCTCTCTGATTGGGTGGGTGTTGGTAGACATATTACCCACTCTTGACAAGTGCACAGAAAATGTCATTTATATCTGATTACATGTCTTAAAAAAACTCTAATTTTCTTAAAAAATATTTAACCCTTTTTTTTTTTTTTTTGTCCCTTGTAGGTGTGGGATGTGAAAAGTGGTGAAGCATTGGCTCGTTATACGGGCCATTCAGGTCGTTTGATGTGTGTTATTTGGAGCCTAACAGATCCAGATCTCATTTACACAGGATCAGAGGATTGCTGTCTTCATGCTTGGAAAATAACATTGAATAAATGTGATGCTAACTTATGTGAGTTCTTTTTTTTATCTTCTCATTTCCTCTTTATAATTAAAAAAACAATGGTCTTTTTTTGTTATCATTTTAATTGTATGTATGTATGTATGTATGTATGTATGCATATGTGTGCGTGTGTGTGTGTATATATATATATATATATATATATATATATATATATATATACACACACACACACACACACACACACACAACTTGGGTCTAACAGCAAAATAGTCCAAATACAAATTATACAGCATAACTGTCCATCACAAAAAAATACACTAAACCAATTAAATTTCTTTTTCCCAGGTTTTCAGATAAGATGTTTAGCCATCATGATACCATTTGTTATAAGAATCACTAAAAAAGATTTTTAATTCTTCAGTTAGAGAACAAGTTAAAATCATTTTGTGCCAGCCCCACTGTCTTCTCAAATGAGCAATGGTGAGAAGAAAATGATCATTCAGGCATTCAGTAATGGTACCAACATTCATACTCTGGCTTCCATCTTCAAAGTCCATTCAAGAACCATCAAGAGAATGGTGAATAAGTTTCAAAGGAAAAAGGGAACAGCAGAGAGGAAAACTGGATCAGGATGTCACAACAGGAAGAGGGATCATCATCTCAACTTAGAGCTAAAGCAATCAATTAGAAAAAATCCAACAATCCATAAGACGTTTGGCACGTGACAAAGGAGTTTCACCTATGGCAGTCCAATGAGCAGTGAGAAAAGACTTGAAAATGAAATTGTACATGAAACGTGTGAGGCACCTTGTTACTCTTAGATAGAAAGTCAGGTTAGAGAGGGCAAAGATCATCTTGAATAAGTTGGAAAATGATGCTGGAATATATATATATATATATATATATATATATATATATGTAATAGCTCTATTAGAAAATGCAGAAATATTTGTAAAAGTAATATCTTATTTGTCAAATTGTAGCATTTCTACAGGTTCAGCAAAGATTTTATTATTTCATATCACTTTCAGACTAATGTCTTTATCTTTTATTTGAAAAGCTCTCTGAGCAAAACAAGATTGGATTATTAGTTTCATGATCTTGTTAGACTTTAGTGTTCTTGAAGAGATAAACAAAGTTATTTCCAAAGACCACCAGATATAGTGTATATTATCTAAAGAACATTTTAAATAAAAAAAACTTTGTAATAAAAAAAAAACACAAAAATGAGGATACTAATTTAATAATTAAGCTATATAGATTAGTTCATTTCAGATTTGCATTGTTTATTCTTTGTAAAGGGAAGAAATGAAGAATTTAAGTGTTGATAGATTAGTGGGTAAAGCAAATTCCATATATAAGCTATTTTCTCAAGGAAAAGTGTTGTAAACTTGAGCCTTATTAAGGTGAAAGAAATACTAGTCAAAATTGATAATGATAGATTTGGGGGATTTTGAATTTAATATAAATTTATTACACAACTCATTAAAAATACCCAGGGAAAAAGATGTTCAAAATATTTTTGAACAAACAAATTAGTCATAAATGCTTGTGAAAATACAGTGTTTGGAGTGGAGAAGAAATCATTGGTTTCTAATGCTGTGAGATTTGTCCATTGATTTTATTCTGGTCATATGTAAAACTGATTGTGAAATTGATATTTCACAAATAACAGCCTGGCAACAGAGGCCTTTGTATTCTAAGCCATTCTTTCTATCTTTGAATATACCAAAATTTCATTTTTATCCAAACTACTACTTTGTGACATATGCCAATAAATTAGGATTTTATTCTATTTCTGTTAAATAACCACCAGATATAAGTTATGATTTTTTTTGTCTCAACCAGTTTCTGCTTGATCACCAAAGTTAAGCAATTTCCTGTCTGGTCAGTATAAAATAATTTCCAGCAGTTTCTCTTATCTTCATCTTGTAAAATTGTTAATAATTCCATCATATAAATTCTTGCTACTTTTATAGAATTCTCTATTAAGAATAAATTGTAAACCATATTTCTTTGTGGTAATATTTATTTATTAAATTTGTGAGTATGGAAGTTATTTATTAATTCCGAGAATTAAAGAAAAGATATTATTTTGATTATTTGTATTGTAGTTTCAATTCATTCCTCATTTGAGTATTTCATTTATATTTGCGGATCGTGTATAGGAAGTGGAAACAAAACTTGCTGTAACCTTCTAAAGCTTACTGGGGCATAAGTAGGCCTCTTAAGACAAAAGGATATTCATAAAATTTGTAGATAATTTATCCAATGTTAATTGCATTATTTTCAAATATAGCCTCAGCATGAGCTTGAAAATTTGTGCAACTTTTAGCTATAAAGTTATTGAACATCTTGGTTGACTCATCCTTGTTCGTAGCTTGAGGATTGAAAGGTCTTGTTGATGCCCTGCTCCAAAATGCTCCACACTGCATATTGTCAATTGGGTTTAGTTCTGGCTGGAAGAAGGCGAGAAAGCATCAAAATTAGCTTTATACAATGTCTGTGCTTTCTTGGCTCTGTTGGGAGCACTATCCTGAATCCCTCAGAGCATTTGCATTTTGAACCATGTCAAAACACAGTACTCAAGGACCTTGTCATAGGCACCTACCTTTTCATGAAACTTGTAGAAGAATGGGGTGGGGGATCATCTTTTTCTTGTTAGAAGTCATAGCAAACCCAGGCTGTGAACTGAACTGGATGTTTAGTCTTGAAGGTCTCTTTGATATCATTTGTTGACACCATGATGTAGCAGTATTTTCAGTTGTTCAAAACATTATCCACTTTGAAGAATATTTTGCCAGTGGACCCATGATTCTTGAAATACCTAAGAACTTGCATGTTTCAAGCCATCAGGCCCTCATGGACTCCATGAGATGTCTTGGCATCCTGCTAAATGATTTAAGGTCCATGACATTATGCACACCAAATGTGATGGTATTGTGATCCACTTTTAACTCAGCAGCTGTTTCATATATGAATTTATTGGATCCATTGTAATTTTAGTTTTGAAGGTGTCAATGAAGGCCAAATTCTACTTATTGTTGACTTTGCTTGTTCTGGATGTTGCAGCCCATGTCTACAATCTTCTTGACATTGGAAGGAGAGCGAGTGAGCAAGCAATGAGACATCAATTATGTTTGCTATCATTGCTGTTTGATCTTTTGTAAATTAATTTTCCATGATATTTCTGAAAAAAAAAAAAAGGTGTGTATTAATAACTATCAGTATCCTTTTTCTTCAGCATTTGATTTCACATCATTAGGTGGGGAATTTTACTTTAAATTTTACTTCAAGTTTTGTTTCCTTAGCCTGTATGTTTTGAAGTGATACAGAGAATTAAAGGAAAAAAACGTTATATTGGCACTCCATTTTGAAATCAGTCAGAGGTTCAAAAAGCATCAATTTATTGGACAGCGGTTTTTTTCTTTTTTTTCTTTTTTCCCTATTTATATTATTCGGGCTATTGTCCTCGTCTTTGTGGCCATATTTATCATAACATTTTGGCCATTGTATGCTCCGGCTTTCTTCAGGTGGTTGGAATGTCAAACTGAATCCTTTATTTTGCTCATTGGGGTAGACTATTCTAGTTCCACATGCCATGTCTAATGAATGTCAGTTATCAGTTATCTCCTGTTAATTCCCCTCTCCAAGTTCTAACACCTTTATCCACTTTATCCACTCGAGGACACATGGCACAGTGGATAAAGGTGTTACTTAGATCCAGTGACAGGACCCAAAGAGTGTGAGTTCAATACCTGGTTAAGGTGGTGGAGAACTTGGAGAGGGGAATTAACAGGAGATAACTGATAACTGACATCCATTAAACATGGCATGTAGAACTAGAACAGTCTACCCCCAGCAAGCGAAATAAAGGGTTCAGTTCAACATTTCAACCACCCGAAGAAGGCCAGAGTGTACAACGGCCGCAATGTTGCAATAGATATGGCAACAAAGATGAGGACAATAGTCCGAATAATGTAAATAGTGTACATAATACCTCATCTCAGAAATATAGACAGATGTTCTTTTTTCATCAAAAGTTATTTCTTGAGATTTCATCCTGAAGTTTTTGATTTGACACAAGGATACAATGTTGGATTTAACAGAAGGGGAACATTTTTTTCATTAACAGACTAGTAAGCAAGACAAGCTTGTTAAATGTTGCATGACAGTAGGAATCTAATGTTAGCATTTTATGTATATACAAAAATGTTTAGGTAAATCCTATGTGCATATGATTGATATGATGGTGAGTCACTTGTTTATTGTTTAGTAATTAAAATGTGGTCCTCATAAGCAACAGTCATATTCAGCAAGTTGTTTGGAAAATATTTTCTGTTCCAAGTAAAGTTATTGGTACAATTCTACAAGTTATTTAACCAAGCATCCTCATCCTCTGTTTTTATCATATTTCTAATGATGTCAGCTGAATCCTGCTAAAACCAAAGATGAGAAATCTACTTTGAATAACTTTGGAGAGGAGGGAGGTCATAATGACACATTTCAGGCTAGCTAGTGTTTCTCAAGTAGTCAACATGGGTTAATGTTTGTATCTGTGGCATTATGAGGTCAACATGGAATCAGGATCACTTTTCTACTTTTATGAAATAAAGACGGTTGAACATGTCTGTTGAAATATTGATAAAAACAATAAGGATACCAATCCAAAAACGCTTAGAATACTGCTGCTTTATGCAGAAATATCTGCTATTCATAGATGTTTTCTGTTGCTATAGATATCACATATGATAGATTGGAGATTACAATGACATTGTGAAAATGAGAACCATCAAGGGAAAAAATACTGAGAAAAAAAGTAATATCAGCTGTTTTTTTTGTTTTTTTCTGACTTAAAAGGTGAATTCTCCAACTTTAATATTATTTAAGGCAAGAAATATGAAAGTCAGTTTTATTGTGTTAATAGACATTTGCTTTTTTATTTAATTTTTATTTGCTTACCTTAGTCTGGTACAAGTTAGCATCATATTTCTTTCTGTAGAATTACATGTTATATACAGGTGGTCCTTGACTTACGACGGTTCCTATGATCCATCATAACATGATTTTCCTGGCTAAATAGACCATACCCAAGATTTTTTGTGAATAAACACTTACATCACTCACCTATGCTAATGCAATACTATATATGGACACGATGGGAGAATTTTTTACAGCGGAAGATAAGTTGGTCGGAGATCTGGCACTCCGACGAAGTCACATAAAATTTCTTGTGCAATCCGTGTACGATGTACTACAGAGTCCTGCAAACTTGCATACTTGGGGGATGAGCGAGTCACCATCATGCCCACTCTGTGACAGGAAAGGTATGCTGAAACATATTCTAAGTGCTTGCCTGAAGGCACTTGGTGAAGGGAGGTACTGGTGGTGACATGATCGGGTGCTTAGGAAATTAACCAAAGTAGTGGCCGCAGCAATTAACAATTGCAGTTGTAAGCCCAAAACAAAGGCGATCTGTTTCGTCAACGCTGGTGGAAACTCCTCCACGGTGTGTCAACCTGCATGCTCTCCTCTGCCCAAGACTGGCAGCTAAGAGTAGACCTGGGGAACCAGTTGAATATCCCGGAGCAGATAACGACATCATCCCTGCGCCCGGATTTATTGATCTGGTCGACTGTCTCCAGGCTGGTCATAATGCTCGAACATATGGTACCTTGGGAGGAGAATTTGGAAGAAGCCTTTGAATGAAATCTGGAGAAATACCAGGAGCTACTTGAGAGATGCAGAGCTAACAAATGGCAGACTACCCATCTCCCGGTTGAAGTCGGATGCCGTGGTTTTGCAGGAAGATCTGTACGCAATGCTCTAAGTTGGCTTGGAGTTGGAGAAAGTAAAAAAGAGAAAAGCCATCAAGGCTCTCTCAGAAGCTGCAGAAAAAGCCTCAGAATTGCTATGGATTAAAATATCTGTTCCATGGAGCTCTACGATGAAGATTGGTGAGCGTTGAGGGGCAGTTGGGAAAGAAGGAAAAGGGATATGTGGACAGATGACTGAAGTCGCTGTTTGGTGGGAGGGTCTTTTTCTTTTTTTTATTTTATTTTATTTTATTTTTTTTTTCACCTTTTTCAACGATGCCATCTTGGTGTTCCTAACTGTTTTTTTTTCTTTCCTAATTGGGAGGGGAGAGAGGAAGAGTGTAAAAGGAAAGAGGTGGTGGTGGGAAAAGAATGTAAGAAACGTTTCTGAGCATAATTCCTATGACCAACAATTGAGTTTGATATTGTTATTTTTTCTTTTTTTTTTGGTTAAAGTAATGCTTCAAATGAAAGGAAACTTTCCTTGCCATTACTTACCTGTTATGTCAAACTGTTGAGAATGTGGATCTTTCTGCGTGCTGGACCTAAGATGAAAAAAAAAAGACGAGCATGTCTTCTTTTTTGTATCGTCTTGACTGAGGAGGAAGTGACATAAGTTGTTAATGATTGGTTGCTTGTAAATTTCAAGATCATCAGTGGCAGTTATTTAATGAGTCCATCTGTTGCGTGCTTGGCATATTTTTTTTGTTTCAGGATCGCCTGCTGGAATAGTACTGTTTCGGTAGGGTCTCTTGGGCGAACAAGTATGATGTTGCAAGACCCAAAACTTGTCATGACCCCAAGCCATAACATCACTGACGAGGCGGTCCGGTGCACTCGTTGGAGTGTTTTCATGACACACACACACACACATATATATATATATATATATATATATATATATATATATATAAAATACATATAATGAAATTGTTTTAAGCTGCTTATATAGTCATTGCCAGTGATATCATTGGCTCTTGGTAGATGAGATGATGAAGTATAAGATCTTGTCTCTTTTGTGTTGTATGTATGAAGCAAATAGTATAAGTTTAAACAAATCAATGGAAATTGTGTTGTAACCACAAATTGTTGTAGGTCAGTAACTTGGGGGCTTGTCCTATTTTGTCATTAATGTTTATATTGATGATATTTATTCCTCCAAAAATCCCTTGTTTTTAATGTGCAACATGGAGATCGAGTGCTAAACAAATTTTAGTTGAAAATATTGTTGAATTTGGTGAAATAATTAAATTTCCCTTTTCAGTTTCTCTTATAACCCCCACTCTCATCTCACATCTTAGTCCATTGGACAACTTTACCCTAGAACAATATTAAACAACTATAGTTTTTCTGAGAGCTGAGTAAGAATATTCCTCTTTTTACTCTCTACTTGCATCACTGAAATTAATATTTTGTTTTTGTTTTCTTGGGGAACATTTCTTTCTCTCCATGTGCCATGTTCCATTGGGATATAGGCAGTCATGGTTCTCCATAGCTCTGTCTTTTGCTTTTATTTGTTTTATGATTCCTCCTTATGTGTTCCACCATTTGCTGAACCTTTCAAGTTGGTTACCTGCTGCTTTCCTCTATCTTCTTTTACTTTGTGTTTTGTGAATATTAAATTATCCAAGCCTTTTTTCCTCATTACGTATTTCCTAAATCTCAGCTGTCCTTCAAATTTTTAGCAACAGCTTCTTTGTTGTTTCTATTCTTAAAATGTCCTTATTTGTTCCATGCTCTGGTGTTGTCAACATTCATTGGTTAAACCACATCTTAATCACTTCAACTCTCTCTCTCTATTAACCAGCTTTGACTGCTATGTTGGAGGATAGACATTACATAGGAATCTAGCATGATGGGCAATGATCATTTAAGCATTTCATACCATAACCCAAACAAATTTACTAATAGAAGGTAACAATTGTGCTTCCCTTCCAAGGCTAATGTACTGCTGATGACGTAGGTATTCATAGTTGGGACAAGAATGACCTTGAACGGAAAATCAACATCCCCTACCAAGTGTTTCAAGAAATAGGACTCCAAAATGGAAACTATCATCTGGAATTGTAATGAAAACGGTGATGGCATGTACACTGAATCCATAAAACATCAGGATGTGGATTTAATAAATACCAAACACTTCAAATATCTCAGTGTGTATGGTTATTTAGCATAGGAGATAAAGAAATTGAACATAGAATAGGCTGCACAAGAGGTAATTTTGCTCAACACCACAAGTTGCTACAAAACCAAAACATTAGCCTGAAAAATTGAGTCAGGTTCTTAAATAGCAGCATCAGTGTTCAATGTAAAATGCAGCAGATTGACAAGAATAAATCTCCATAGCAATACCAAAAGTTGGGCTCAGGATAAAGGTAATGTTGTGTAATCATCAAGGCATTATTCATTTAGAATTCTTAAAATACAATGAAATGCTAAATGCACATTTATACATCCAGCAACTGCAACATGTCCATAAAAGTTTGGTTAAAAAAAACACTTTGCACTTGTCAAGAAAAATGTTATTCTCATTGATGACAGCACAAGGCCACATACAGCAAGAATAACACAGCAAAAAAATATTGAAACTCATTTGGTCTCTTCTATCATATCCACTATATTCACCTGACCTTGCACCAACCAATTATTACCTTTTTATTGCTTGCTTCAAAATGCTTTGATGGGAAGAAGCAGAGGACAAAAGAAAACTAATATATATATATATATATATATATATATATATATATATTAAATTCAACAAAATAATTGAACAAGTAGGAAAAATTTCATAAATTTAATGTTTTGCTATTTTATTTTAGCTTCATTAGAAATTGTAGGGAATGAGTGAACACTGAGTTATTTTAATATTTTGAATTCTAAGTTGTTTGTT
Organism: Acanthosepion esculentum; assembly: GCA_964036315.1. Lineage (NCBI taxonomy): Eukaryota > Metazoa > Mollusca > Cephalopoda > Sepiida > Sepiidae > Acanthosepion > Acanthosepion esculentum. The sequence goes on from OZ038505.1 coordinate 46,185,852, forward strand.
TGGGTGGATAAATGTCACATGTTCATTTTTATGCAGTGTTAGTATGCATATCAAGTTTAGAAATTTTCCTTTAGTCTAGAAAATTTCTGGCTTTTTATCACTGAAACTCTAAAGTCAACATTTTTATCACAAAATTTCAGATTGTATATTCTCTGGCTTTACTTTAACATAATGGATAAAGTATCCTTTTGGAGAATGAACTTTTTTAAATTTGGTGCTATTCTGTAAAATATGCGCAATAATGTATTTGATAATCCTGTTATTCAATAAATACATATTTTTTAAACTATTTTTTTCTACCTTTTCAATTGAAACAATTTACAAATCCCTTCATATTTGAAATATTGATTTTGGTCAATAAAGTTAATTTCTGCACCAAGAAAAACTTATTCAAGATCTGATAAAAATGTTATAATTTTGTTTTTAGTTTTACATTCTGCACCAAAATTTGTTTATTCTTCAACATATTTAATATGGAATGTTACATAATTATTTAGCTTGTAAAGATAAATTTTTGAACATTCTAGGTCATTTTCTTGACATTTTATATATGTTTTACAAAGATGTCAAATTAAACCAATTATTTTTTTACTGTGCACCATTTTAAAACTTTCAAATTTAACTTGGCTTCTTCTCTGAATGAGAACATCACTTTAAGGTTAAAAGGTAGATTTTATGAAGTTCTCTTTGGGTTACTTTCTTGATGAAGATATTGGTATTAAGTTAATCCTTAAAGTCCTGTGGTATTAAAATTCATGAAATAGCACAACTTTGATAATTTGATGTGGACCCCTCACTAGCCAACCTCATGCTCAAAAATTAAAATTGTATCCTGGCATATACAAAAGTCTTATTTTCTCTAATTCTGTGTTTTTGTTTTTTTTTTTGTTTTTTTTTAATATAAAATTTTTATAAATGGTTTAGTGAAAAAAAAATTGTCCTTCAAAAGTTGAATAAAAACTTTACTCAGACCTGGACCATGTATGATAATGTTACTTGTAAATGTTATGATATTCATTTAATAAAATTTAGTATGGTAATAAAATAAGAGATTAACTTACTTGCAATCTTGAATTAAAAATGAAATCATCTAGAAAAATATTTTAAGATTTTAATTATAATTTAGGATTGTTTAACACATAGTGACCTCCTTAATGTCTCTTTTCTCCTCTGCTTTTTCCTCATGTTTATCGGCAGTGATTTGTTGAGATACAATTTGCATTACTCTTTTCAGATGAGTTCTTAAAAGCACATAATCACAGGTTTTGTTTTTTTATGATAGATGTTTAAATGCATAAATATTTACAGAGAGAAACTATATTCATCAGACAATTTTATGATATTTAGAAGAAAAGTTACTCTGAAAAACACCCCTTGATAGGTAAAGTTGCATTTTTTTTAATATATATATATATATATATTTTAATCTTTATTCAGATTTTTTTATTTTTTATTTTTATCTATTTATTTTTATTTTTTTTACTAATGTTCACCCTATGCAATGCCCAAGTTCTACTCAAGGTAGATGTTCTTGAAGGAGGTTGTTTTGTGAGTAGTAAGAGGATATAAGGGAAAAATAGAGGTTAACCCTAAGATTAAGATTATAAAGGTTAGAAAAGCAACATAGCAGTTCAGGTGGAACTTCTTACTAATGGAATGAATATGGTTCAGTGAAAGTTAGAATTGGTGGAACTAAATAATGTAGCTTGTTTGAATTTGTTTTTTTGTGGAAATAGCCTCTAGCTACTCCAACTGCCTTCAGTTCTTACATGGCAGAAGATCCTCTTCTTTGAATGGATCATTTCTGTTGTCCTCATCATTATTTTATTATCATATTCATGAGTTTTTGGCCGTTGTATGCTCTGGCCTTCTTCAGGTGATTAGAATAAACTGAACCCTTTACTTCATAGATTGTTCTAGTTCCACGTGCCATGTCTCTTCTTTAACTCAAATTTGTCACTGCAAGTATTGATCTCACAACTCTTTGGATCAAGTCAATGGATCCAACCAAATTATCTGGTGAACAAATCTTGGAGAGTTGAGTTAGAGATAACTGAGACACCTGGAGGCATGGCATGTGGAACTAGAACAATCTACTGCGGTGAACAAAATAAAGGGTTCAGTTCGAAATTCAAATCACCCGAAGAAGGCTGGAATGAGTACGACAGTAAAGATGAGGACAACGGTCAAAACAATTCCAACAATAACCAAATAGCTGGTTCACTCCTGAATGATATAGTTCACCATAACCAATACTACAATATCAAACACAGAGAACAGTGTAGTAGGACACTTACAGCATTCAGAACTACTTGCAATGATTGCAAGAGTTATAGAAAATGCAAAGTGCACAAATCAGACCAAGGTCAGAAACAAACAACTTGGATCTCAGGAGTTCTGGAAAATCTCAAACCAAATTCTTAACAGGAGTCTGAGGTTATCTCACCTTGTCAGATAAGGCAAAACTCTTCACGATGATCTTTGCCTCATGTTAGATGACTAAGGCCATCCCCTTCTTGACTTCACCACTTTCATGGAGCACAAACGTAGTAATGTTTCTTTTACAGTCCTGGAAGTCTCTTGGCTTATCAAAAGCCTTGACCATAAGAAGGTTACCTGTTCAGATAAAATCCAAGTGTTTGTCTTTAAGAATATTAACCCTAAGTTATTCCCAATCTTAGCAAATTAATTGCTGCCTGAAGGAGAAATTCTTTGCAAGTCAGTGGAAGGTGTCAAGTATATGCCTTATTTTCAAGAATGTGGGTCAACATTTGTCCCCAACTCAATATTGGCCCATCAGCCTCCTTAGTGTCCTCAGTGAACTGTCTGAGGCTATAATCAATAAGGTTGTTTATCACCTCAATAGGGACAATATCTTTAACAACAAACAATAAGGATTTCATTTGGCTTGGCCCACTGCTGTTATCCTGTCTGTCATTACTCACAGAATCAGTGAGGTATTAGACAATAAATACTTCTCAAGGATTATCACATTAGATATTTCAAAAGTCTTTGATAAGAATGACATAGAAGGTTGCTACACATGCTCTCCAGCTATGGAATCACTTGCAGAGTTTTCTCAACTATCAAGTCCTTCCTAATGGGTAGGTCAGTGAAGGTAGTTTCTAATGATCAGGCCAAAATTGGATTACTGCTATCATATCTAGTCTGGAACTTCACTTTTTAGTTTGAGACCAAAAGCATCTACAGTGTTTCAGCTTCTTTATCAATGGATTGTATATACAAGTTTCACTTGAGGTCTAGGATGAGCTTAACCTTTAGCATGCATTTTTTTTTTTTTTTAGGTGCACAAAAACATGAACACCTACTGTTTTAAATTGTTTTAACTTTATTTGTATTGTGCGTATAGATTTTACTTTTTATATACTAATAAAAGAATAGATGTTTAATATTTTGATGTAATGCATTATGTTTTACATGCATGTCTTGATGATGAAAAAAAAAATTGAAACAAAATAAAAAATGCATTAACATTTTAACATACTTTAACTTTCCTTGTGGAGTTCTGAGGTGCAATAAGAAGCAAAATGGCTAAGAAGGCCTTCATTTCATAAAAAAAAAGTGATGTGCTTCATAGTGTTTATATACAAGAAGGTACCAGCATTTGTTTGGTCTTTCTTGATTAGGATATTGATTTGTTTTATTGACAAATAAATTATTTTGTTGTTTATAAATAGATGAAATAATTCACGTACAGCAAACCTATCAGGTACATCTATGGGGGCGGTAGCTTCCCTAAAATTAGTCAACTCAGTATCTAATGATCATCACTTTCCTCCATGTCACTAGCATGGTTATCATCTTTGACCACTTCACTGTCAATATTCACTTGAGTAAAACCCTCAAAATCATCATCAGAGTCGGAATCCAAGAAAAATTCCTGAATAAAGGCATCGTTTGATGTTGATATGGCCATTGTTATTTACAAAAAATTGCAAAAAAATTAATGTGGGTTTAATCGATGTTATACCTGATGTAGAGTCAAGAAGAATTCAAAATGGCGTTGGAAAATGGAAGTTTAGCCTCATTCCAAAGCAATAGAAAGTGATTTCCAGCTTAAAATACTGGAAATAATAGTTGACAAGTCTTTATTTATAGCAGCCATCTCAAGGTGACAAAATGTGCCTACAGCTGCAAAGGCAGAGAATTCTATGGCGACAATTTTCACGTACAGTGTGATAACGGTTAAGTCCCAATAGATGTTCAAGGTAATTGACCTCCTTGAGAGAACACCTGTTCATTCCAATAGATGAAAATTCAGGGTCTGTCCAGTGATGATGGAATGTTACTAGATTGGTTTTTGAGGTATTGAATCTTACCAGCCCATTTTCCCCCACCATTTAGTTATGTCAAGTGGATTCAACACTCTAATGCCACTGATCTTGCTGGTGTCCAGACTTTGAACTTCTTAATTACTCAATCTCTCACTCAAATAGCAGCCTTCCCCATGTGTTTCCCTAGTAACTCTGATGGACATGCTTCTTTACTTGATCTCTTTCTTACCTCCACACCGGAATCATATAGCTCTATCCTCTAGGCAACTCTGATCACACAGTAGTGGTGTCTATAGCTATCTCTTTCTGCTCTCTCATCAGGCAAGAATCCCCTATTTACAGAACATCTTTTTGCACTGATTGGGACTCATTTTGTGATTTCCTTTGTGATGTCTCTTGATTGATATTTTTAATCATCCTGGTGAGAAATGTGCCACTGAGATCTCTTCCTGGGAGAAAGCTGGCATCTTAGCTTTCATACCACCCTGGAAATACCATGTGAAACTATTAGGTTGGTGCAAAAATAATGTCGTTTTTTGACGTTCAACTTCATGTGAGAAAACAACATTATTTTTGCACCAACCTAATACAATTTCCTGCTTGGTTCTTGCCTGCTTGTTCAACTGCTATAGCCCACTAGCTATACCAGTGTTACAGGTCTGGTTGTAATAGATGTCTCTCTTTCACTGCCTGTAATGAATTTAAGAATGTCCTGAAAGAGGCAAAGTCACTTTGCTGATAAAATAAGATGCCATATAGCCTTTCACAAGTTTGGTTGTACAGATTATTGGTGGCTCTGTAAGAGTGTACTGAACAAGAACAAATCCTCAGTTCTTCCTCCCTTCAAGCAATTTGAAGTGTTGTCATCTATTGCAGATAAAGTGCTTTACTTGGAAATTCTCTTCCAACTCCACTCGACTCATCTGAAGTATATCTGTTTGATTTTCCCCCTAGAACAGTCTGAGTGATATGCACATAACTCCTTCCATGGTTTCTGCTATCATTTCTAAACTAGATCCCCACATGTTTTGTGAACTTGATAGTATCCTTGCAATTGTCCTAAAGAAAGGGGCTCTGGAACTGGTTCCTGTTCTCTCCAAACTTTACAATAAATGTGGACTAGTTCTTGCTATCAAGCTTGTTGGAAGTCATACTCTGTAGTTCCTGTCTTTAAGATCCATCCGACTCCTTGAATTATAACCCTATTAGTCCCTTACTTCTTTTTGGCAAAGTATTGCTTTAATCAATGTTGAATTAGTTAAGCATCTTACTTCACACAACCTCCTTTTGAATAAACAATATGGCTTCTGTTTCTCCAGGCCTACCACTCTTGTGTTAATGAATTTGTCTATCAAGCTTTAAATAAGAACAGCAAAGCTCAGGCTGTGGCCCTAGAAATCTCAAAGGTGTTCAACAAAGTTTGACATGCTGGCCTGCTTGGCAAATTCAAGGGCTATTGTGTTTCTGGACAAATATTTGACTTGATCCAATTGTTCCTAATAAATTGTGTAATGAAGGTCATGTTGAATGAACATGCTTTTAGTTCATTTCATATTAATGCAGGAGACCTCGGGCTCTAACCTTGGGCTATGCTGTTTTGTGATCATTATCAACAACATTCCCAATGTCATCAGTTCCCAAATAGGTATCTATGCAGGTGGCTATTTACTCCTGTCTGAGTAGCAAGTTTGATAGATCTGACAAAGTAAAAGTGACAACTGCTCTTGAAAATTACCTCCAATCAGTGGTTAATTGGGGCAAGGAGTGATTTGTAAACTTTAATGCCTCCAAAACAGAGCTGCTTTCAGTTAAACCCCATAGAAAACCTTTTCTGCTTGCCAACAGTATGGCTAATGCTAAACTCCAGTGGAGCAACATTTTGTGCCTTCTTGGGCTCATGTTTTCAACTGATATGAAGTGGAGTGATTATATTGAATCATTTGCTAGATCTCCTGCTAGGAAATTGCTTAATTTTGTTGTGCCAGACAATTCTTCTCATCAGAATCCATCTGGCACATTTATAAATCTACCAATTGTCCATTCATCGAATACTACTGCCATATCTGGCTTGATGCTCCTACTATGTATCTTGAGATTCTTGACAAAATTCCAAGAAGGATCTGTAATGTAATCAATCCTGACCTGGCATCTTGTCTTCAGTCACTTTCTCACCATTGTGATGTGGCTTCCCTCTGTCTTTCCTACAAATATTTTTATGGCAGTTGTTCTGATGAGCTGTTCTCCTTAGAGAATTTAAGTGTGCTACTAGATTGGCAACTAGATCTCACTGTTTTACTATTGAACTAGCTAGATGCAAATGTCGGTTCTAATCTAATAGTTTCTTTTCTCACAATTCTTGCCTATGGAATTTATGATTTCTTGCTTCTCTGTCATCTACAATCTTCAAAACTTTAAACGCAATGTCAATTGCCATCTTCTGCCTTGCTGAATGTTGTTCCTTATTGTCCTTTTCCTCACTTCTCCTCATTCATTTTCACTCCCAGTAACACCCTACATCCTAGTGGCCTTGCTTGGGTTGAAATGATTAAAAAGAAATATCAGAGCTGGTGCTGCTCTAATCTTTACTGTCCAGCTGCAAGAGAGTTCAAAAGTGCTTATGTGACCTTGTGGGTGATTAATCATTCATCCCCCCACCGACAACCCTTGTTCTACCAACTAATTATTACCAGTCTTTCACTACTATATTGCTATTACTATGGTAGCTAAGATCTGCCATACCATGTTGATGGTGACAGACAATCATCCCTCCCTTTGAGTTTCTTTGATAAAAGGCTACTTCCACTTAGTCAGCTTCTTTCTCGGAACTGTTACTTTGTGGAACAAACTGTTGAGACCATGATTCCTTGACAACTACAATCTTACTCCAGATTAAGTCCAGGCTCAACTTATATCTTTCTTACTCATCCTTGTAATACTTACTTATTTCCTCCTCCTCCTCCTCACTCCCTTAAAACAATCTCACTTAGTAATCCTCTACTTTGAATGGCCCTTAGGTCTTGTATTGGGTGAACTAATAGTAAAAAAAAAAAAAAAATATTGCAAACGAAAGTTTATTTCTTTTCTTTTTTTTTTGTTTTATACATTTATATTCTGTGTGTGTAGTAAAAGAATATAACAAGGTAGCTTAACTGTTCAAGAATGTGAATGTTAGTAGCTATTGTCCTGTTTCAAAGAGATTCCATAAAAATATTCTTGTTTCTTTGGCATAACTTCTCCTGGAATTATAATCACATACTAGTGATGGTGCAAATCTTTGCTTTTGTAGGAAAATTTTGTCAGAATATCAAAATAAGCTCAAGATCACCATTGTAAGACCTGAATTAAATTCAGACACTGACAGAAATTGATATTGTAATAAATTATCAATTAAACCATTTTGTTCTCACTTACAGTTTCTATGTAAGCATTAGATTTTTAAGATAATTTTTAATAATTATTGGATTTAAATGGCATAAAATTTTACGAGTCTTTAATCATGAATACTGAGACCCACAAAATTTTGATATCAATTTCCCCGCAATAATCAAAAATCTGAACTTCAATTTTGAATATACTTACATTACTCAATATTACCCAGGCAACAAAATACCCATTTAAAAAATGCAATGTGTAACCATATTTGTATGCTGAACAATAATATGTAAATAATCTTATATTTTTTATTGATATTTTGTCAGTATAGAAATAAAGATTACATACATAGGTACATCAAAAGTCTGTAGCCTAATGGTAAAAAAAGCATTTGTCTGACAACAAATATGTTTCAATATAATCGTCTTTGTCATTGCACTTAATTTGGTAGTGAATATTAATCACAAAAATAAATATTGTGCAGTGAAAATTTTAGATAAATACTCTGCTAATAAGTTGACCTCTTACCCATTTTCAAAAAATAAAGCAGCGTCACTTTCAAGGGTCTGTAAATTTTTGAATGTCTTAACTGATTAACATGACATTCTTATCTTTAATGCAGAAATAGTTCAAATATGTTATGCAAGTTTTAATCAACTTTTATGCTGTGTTTTACCAACATTGCAATGATTGTTTTTAACAGGTAAGCTTATTTTAATTAATTTTAATATTTTGTGTTGCATGTTTATGTGACAATCAACCAACTTGATTTTAGATTATTCTAAATATCTCAAACTTTTTATTGAAAGATGGAAATAATAATCAAATAATATCAGAAATCAGAAAAGGAATGCTGGAATGAATGCTGCTTGTGTGAAAGGAGGTACCTGCCTCTGACTTTGTCATGTAAGATTGATAAGAAAAATATGGAATTTAATGGTCAAATTGGCATCAAACAATAAAAAAAAATGCAAGGTTTTCTCTTGGAAACATTTTCTATTAATTACAGGTGATTAATTAAAATTTAATAACTTATTTTCAAATAATTGAATTTGCCTTTTGCTGCAGATATTTGTTATCACAGTCGTGAATATTAATTTATGTAGGAATGCTTACATAATAGCCGACTTGGATTTTGTTAATTATGAAGATTATTTTAATCATTATTAATATGCTCTCCTTTACTACTTTTTTATTTTGAAAATTAAAAATAATGGGAACATTTAAAAAAAAAAGACATATATAGATTAAAAGTACTTAAAATTATTTTCTTTTTTTCTTTTTTTTGAGCATTATGTTATGTAATTTTTTTTCTGATTATTTGAAAGAATTTAATAAATTAACCCTTGAAAATTATTTTGCTCCTTAACTGAATGAACTCAAAATCTTGAAAAGAGGGATAAAAAAAAAATCACTTTCTAATTTTGCTTGATAAAAGAACTGAAAAGTTTTATGAAATACTTGATATTTTATTCTGACTCATCAGTGCATTTTGCTGGAGTAGATTCTGGAGTTAAGGTTGGGGAAGGGATGTGAAAATGAGGTGATTAAGATTAATAATCCATTTGTAGTTCTGAGTCATTCACTTTCTTCTCTTATAGAAGCTAATCATTCAACTACACTCTTTTTCTGCACTGATGACATCCCAACAGCACTTCTCTTCAGGTGGTTTAATTTTGGGGATAGGGGTAGAGGAGAGAGATGAGGGAGAAGATGAGTTTTTGTTAATTTTCCACAAGAAAAATCATTTTCATTAAAATCTTCTGGGTTTTGAAAAAGGTAAGTTTGCAAAATAGAATCTCAGGTTGCTTTTTATTTTATGGATAAGATATAAATAATCTACAATCTGTCTTTGGTATAAATGGGTGACATGTGAATAAACAAGAAATTAAGTAAGCAGATTGAAATAAAAAGAGGAATGCGGCATATGTTTTCTCATGAGATTCTTTTAACATGTACAGATATATAATTCTTAGCGGATCACCTATTGCTGGTTATAACCATGACAATATATGCAATGCAGATGACACTTTGTAAATGGCAGATTCAGGAAGAAAATGAAAAGGACTATTAGACAAGGTAGTAAAGGAAAGTAATAAAAGCTGGTCGTTAATTGTAAAATGAAATGCATGATAGAAAGCAAAAGGGACAGATCAAAATGTGAATTATACATTAGGAACCTCAAAAAAGGTGGGAGAAATTATCTTTGCCCAATGCGCCCTTTTCACCATATGTCAAAAATGTAATTACCCCTCTCCTTTCCAAGATTGTCTGACTCAAAAGATGCATTCCAAATAATATGCAGATATTATTGAAAATCTATTTTTTTTCCATATTAGTACACATACATTTACATGAACTATTTTTATAGAGTTTTACAAATTTAATAGCAATAGAAAATGAATTTTTAAATTTGAATCCACGTACAGTAATTTGTTTTAATTCATAACTAATTAAAAAAAAATGAAGTGTACTTCAATAAACAAAAAGTTTATTAGGGTGCCAGAGTATTGTAATTCAATAAACAAAAAGTTTAATAAAAGGTAAGGGTGAATCTACATTGAATATAAGATTCATCATCATTTTTTTTTTTTCACACATAAAAAAACAAGAAAAAATTCCCCTCCTGAAACCATGAAATTTACCCCTGAGAGATTATCTCCCCCTGGTTGAGAATCTCTGATCTAGACACTAATATGGAAATTCTGAAGTACATAGAAATAGCAAAAGATATATATTTTTTTTTTTTTAGAAACTGCATAAGGTATTAAAGAATCAAAAAATAACATGAAAAATGAAGAAAAGAGTTTTAGACTGCAATGTAATGACTACCTGCCAACAAGAATAGAAAGAAACTACTGCTAATACTCAGTGACAGCTAAATTTCTGAGACATATTTTTGGTGAATTTAACACTAACAGGGCACATGGAAGGCAAAAGAAGCAGCAGAAACAATGACTAATCTACCTGATGTGTTTGAGGAGGTCAAAAAGAAAGTATTACTCGGTGTCAGTGAGTGAGATGGGTTGCATATTTGGCAGAATTGATGTGTGCAGATCAGCCATGCCATTTGTACTCACATTCACTTTTACTGATGTGGTGTCCAGCAAAAAAAATACAAGCAATACAGGGCTGCTGCCTTTTTCTTATCAAACAATTCTTCACTACAAAGAGCTTTTAATCAGGCTGAAAACTTCAGTAACCCTCCCTTTTGTGTGTGCCAGTCAATCTGTGATTGATCGTTACCATAAACCTAAATGATTTTTATTGAAGTGATGATTTTCAAGCTAAACAAGCAAACATTTCTTCCTGCAGAGATACTTTGATGTGAAGAATTTCTTGAAACCCTTGTGTAGAGTTAGTAATTTTTATGTTAATATTTTTATTCAATTTATATCTGTTTGCTATTCTTTGGTTTTCAATAAGTACTTCTATATTTAATACAGTGCTTTACACACGCATACGCACACACTGTTCACTGTCTTGTGTTCATTCCAGTCTGCTTTGTTTCTTGCTCTTCTAGAAATAGCCTAATAAATTATTCATTCCATTGTAAAGAAAGATGATCTCCTGACGATGATAAGTATGTCAAGAGATTGTGCCAGGAAGGATATCTTGATTCCAGTAACTACTTCTTTGCAAACAGTATGGCTTCTTCACAAAGATGAAGAAAATTAGTGGTATGTGATGTTAACTAAATTGACTGTCCATGTTTGGGATAAGAGTGTTATCCACCTATTAGAGTGCTCATTTGGAAAAAAAAAAAAAAAGTTAACCAAAATTTATGATTATCTTGCAGTAAAAAAAAACAGAAAACCTTCAGTATGAATTCTTAGCACTAAAATGTAACTCTATATTATTAATTTGTGAATTATAACTTTACCCCCCCCCCCAAAAAAAACCTATGTTTTTGGCTTAACCTATTACTATTTGATATATTTTCAATTTATGTTTAGTACAAAAGAAAATTGACCATATATTCTGTAATATAATGTGTATAATCTTTTGATTTTGTGTTGTCTCATTCTGGAGTGTGTAGCTCCTAACTATGTTATTCCATTGTAGAATAATATATTTGCCAGCCTGTAAGATGTATCAATTGGCAATGACTATTTTCTTTGCATATCATCAAAATCATTCTGACTCTCTGGCTGCATATTTTGAATTTTGTTATTTGGTTTCCTATCTATTATACCAGCACATATTTTAGCAGAAATAAGAAAAATGCAAAAAATAAAAAGTATTTTAATGTCAACCATATTTGAATCCAGTTAAATGGATGCAAGACGTTTTTTCTTTTTAATTGCTTCCTTCTTGCATTATTGCTCCTCCATAACGCATCTCTCGCCATTTAGCTTTCCTCATCTTTTGCATAAAATGTTTGTAGAGGTGAGGGAGGCAAATTTTAATAATTAAATACTGAAATATTCACATTTTTTTTACCTAAAATATGTTTAACAAAGTTTTTAGTGCTCAATCTGTATATTGTTCATTAAACATCAGAAAGAAAGGGATTGTCAGTCGTGATACAAACATTTTTGATCGAATGTAACTATTATATATAGAAAGACTACTAATGATTATACTGTAGAAATGCATTGAAAATAAGGAAGAAAGTGATAGTCATTAGGGATTAAGGAAAGTAATGCTCATAAAATAGTTATTTGTAAAGATTTTTTTTGCCTGTCTGTGTCTTTTGTATAAATATTTTCATGGTAATTGTCCAGTTGAGCTCTTCATTATGGTACCTAGACTTTTTGAATTTAAGTGCAGTACCAGACTGGCATCAAGATCTCATCAATTTACAGTTGAGCTGGCTAGATGTAGCCATGAATTCAATGCTAACAGTTTTTTTCCTCACTTGTGGAGCTCCTATCCCGCTAACTTTAATTTGGAAAAATTTCAATGCAATATCAATTTCTATCTACTGTCCTCCTGATTACTTTTCCTGCTCATTATTAATGTTTCTGTTCATAATTCTTCCACACCCTGTAACCTCTTGCATCTTACTGGCTTTTACAGCCTTGCATGGGGTGATACTGATATAAGAAAATATGTGTACATGCACACACACAATCTGCGAGGGGTACAAGACACTTTATTATTGCTGTAAACATGGACATTATGTGTAATATAATAACAAATGTAAGAAACAAATATAAGCAAACTGCAAACAAGGGGGAACGAGCAAGGATAATAAAATAAAGTTGCTTTAAAGAAAAGAAGTAAAAAAAAAAAAAAATTCAAGAACCTGGTGAACATGTCTGGTTCAGTAATTGCTGAACATTTAATGAATAATCCAGGTTGTGCAAAGTTGTTTACCTGGGATTCCTTTATGATAATCACCAAAGTACACTCTAATTACTATCTATATTAATAAAGCACTGTGTATGTGTATCTATCCATCCATTTTTTGATCTCAACAAAACTAAGGTAACCCGCAGTTAAAAAATTAAATAACTTATTTCAAGTTAAATTTAAATATCGAACCTTGAAAGATTTTAAAAAACAATTCTCTATTAAAGTTTTAACTTTAATTTCGCTTTTCATTGCAATTGCAATTGCAATTGTCTAACTGTAATTAAAACTTAAGTGGGACATAATAGATTGCTCATATGTTTTTTGTTTTTTTTCCTAGCCCATATAGTGTATTCAAAATATCACATAGTTCAGGTTTCCTAATGTGTTAAGAGTGATTTTATATGAAAGAATGGTGATTTTTAAAATAAAATAAAAATTGCACTCAAAATGTAAAGAAACTATGGAGATCAATTGCATATATGAAGAAAGTTTATGTTCAATTAAGGTGTCGAATAAAGATAAAATAATTTTATTATTTCTAAATTCTTATAACTTTTACATACATAAGACACTGAAGGTAAAAAGCTGAAAACCCAGATTCCCTCTGCAGGAATTAACCTAAAGTCTGCCTGATGGGAGGCTTCTAGGCTAGTTTAAAAATATTAGAAACAATATACATTGGGATGAGGCAGCCTTCTCTCTGTAAACAGAAAGAATTTTTGCTTGGCCTTAATGTAATCAGAGTGTAATAATTTTTTTTTCCACTGCTGATTCTTAGTTTTATATAAGTGGATATTGAAGTCAACACCCAGAGGTGACAGCCTATTTCATGCTAAATGCAATCATCAGGCCATTACGCATAAACAGAAACAGACCTGTGTGTTGACTTTAATGTCCAATTTTATGTTTACATACACTCTCTCTGATATTGAGAACTTAACCCATAAATACTGCAGACCATAAAACTGTTTATCATATATATATATATATATTATAATATATTTTTTTAAAAATATGATTCCTTCGCTACATAAGAGTTCTCATGTTTCAAAAGCAAGAATTTGGGAATTCTCAAATTTGAGATTCCCAAATTCTCGCTTGACGAGGAAGCATGACCACACACCTTAATTCAACTTAATTTCAAAAATTATATTAGCGGTCTCGGCTCTCGCTTTTGAAACATGAGAACTCTTATGTAGCGAAGGAATCATATTTTTTTAAAAAATATTATAATATAAGCTCTACTTCTATATGGAGCACTGTCTTTTTGAAAATAAAAGCAAAAATACTAAAGAACTCCGGATTATTTACCTAACGTGTCCTTTCCTATTTTTCTGCATACCTGCACACACACACACACACACACACACACACACACACATATATATATATATATATATATATATATATATATAAAAAGTCAGGTCTTGATCCCAGCTTGAAGCAGTCGGATGTCTAGCTACACTGATGAGCTGTGAAACAGGCCTGTATGTGGATGACACATATACATATGGTTTAAATGTTTCACATTTAACGAGCTTGTCTTCAGGAGACTCTTAGGAGTGAGAATCAAAACTGGTTAGCCCCCGTTTTTGTGTTATTTTTTTTTTCACTTCCCCTCTTTAAGTTGACTTTATTATCTTTGCTCTTTCCCCCTTGTTTGTGGGTTGTTTATAATTATTTATTTTTTTTTACATTTGTTGTTGTGTATTGTTTTACCCATTTTAACATGTTCTTGTTTACAGCAATAATATATATATAATATATATATGTGTGTGTGTGTTGTAAGGCAATGGCTAGTCTTATAGGGCATTCCTCATGTAGTCAGTTGAACCCTTACTGAATGTCCCATTGTAGATTTGTGCCAAACTAAGACTTACACTCTCGTTGTTAGCTTTTCAAACAGTCAATATGACCTGTTTAATAAAATATAATTGATACAATCACTAGATGTATTAAATTACACTATTAAATCCACTCCATCTGTAGAATGCCATGTAATGGTGTCAGATTGTTTGAAAAACAGTTAAAAAGAGCAGTTTCAGTGTATCTGCATTGTGGCTCCAATTATACTGAAAGTTTATTCATTGAAACTTGTTGCATTTAATGTTGGATATTCTTGCTACACAAAAAATTCTGAAACCTGTTCTAAAAATCAAAGGAATCAGGATGCACTTGAAACTCTGTCTTTTCTAGGAATTTTGTTGACATAATGTCAGGGTGTCAAGGCTACATTTTAAATCCATCCACTGCAGGTTGTCATCCTTTTTAATAGAAAGATTTTTTTTTTTGCTCTTGGAACAATAGTGATAAGGTGTTAGGCATGTCAGTCTTGATGTGATGACAATGAATCACTTGACTGCCTGCTTCTTTTGATATGTCAGTGAGGTGACATATTGCTCTTACGATTTTTCTTGTAATAGGTGCTGTGTAGACCTGCCATTATTTATTCAACTGGTTTGGACATTTGGCTCTCTTCCGAAATCTCTGAGATGATGTCTACCATTAAGAAACAATGAGTACAAGGTTCCGTAAACTTGATTTTTAAGAATACACAAAAATGCATCGGTAAGCCACTTGTGTGGAATCTATCCAAATGTTATATTGTTTTATTCAGAGAGATTCAAGAATAGATTTTTGCTTGTCTTCTTGAACCAAAGGGATTTTTATTGTCTCTACCCACATTCTTTGAATGCCTGAAGAATTGTAATAAGATACTGATTACATTTGTAATCTAATGAATTAGTATTCTCAGTTTGTTATTTTGAGCTGGTGGGCTTTCTAACCTTCTTCAGGTATATGTTGTAGCCAATAAACTTCATTTTTGTTTTTCATTTCTTGTAATTAACATTGGTACTGCAAAATTGTATTTAATAAAAGCAAAATAGTACCAAATGACCCGTGAAGAAGTAGAGGTTGAAGAAAAATATTGTAAATGAAGATTACTGAATGTGACATACAGCTGAAAAAGGTTTTGGAGATTGATTGATTATCAAGTCATTGCTGGTTATTTAAAGCCAGAAAATAATTTTAGGTTATAAGATTTTTTATTTTTTTGAGATAATAATGTTTTAGTGATACAAGTCTGACTAATTAAGCCGTAGCTGGTTGGGGAGAAGAGGTGGATTCATACCCTTTCCCAAGTGTATTTACACATCAGTGAGTATAATGAAACCAATGGGAATTGAAGCTCAGTTCTCCAATTAACAATTCTGAGTCATTATGCATTATACCATCTACACCTCCAAGCTTACGACACCTGGTATTCCCAAGTGGTCACCCATCTAGGTACTGACCAGATTCAACATTACTTAACATTAGTGATCGTACAGGGGGGAAAAAATGGAAAATCTACTGTTCAAAGTATTGTAGACAGAATACTAAAGGAGGATACTCATCCAAATGATTGATCAAATAATGGCTGTACTTAATCATAGAACATCAGAAAACAAATTGATTTGGCCAGAAAATTTCTTCAGTTGATGTAACAACATAGGAGCATTGATTTTATTAAACTTCCTTCAAAAAGAACACTGTTCTTTTGCAACATCTATAGTATTGACATGCATTTTTTAAAAATTTGTCAGAATTGGTTTATTTTAATTTATTGACTATAATATTAAATATCAGCATATTACTTAAGAAAAGTAGAAATATAACTCTTACAAAAACAAAAAAACAATCTTGTGCTGATCCTATTAAGATCAAATTTTTCATTGCTGAAATGTTTTTTATCTATTCTTTGTTATGGGGGAAGAAAAGAAAGTAACAAACGGGTGCAAATGATTATCAATGTAAGACTTCAATATTTTGAGTATAAATATTATTATTTAATGAAATTTAAAGAGAGCCAACTGAACAAAAGGATTTTTATTTATATTTTGATTGTCAATTTAATGTAGCAAATCAAATGAGTTCAAATCCTGAGTTTTTCATTACCAAAATATTTACACACAATCCTGTTTGTATTTAGTTTGCAAGTTCCTGCATATTTAATGATATTTTATTGTTTGCATATACTTTACAAATTATACAAGTTTTGGCTGTCTCTCTAATTTATTTGCTACTTTGCTCCTTCATTTTTTATAAAGAAATCCTGAAACTATTTTAAATTTATTTCTAAACCAGTGAAACCTGTTGTAACTCCAAATACAAGACCAAATAGGTTTAATTTCTATATATTCTTTGAATCAACAGGAATGTAGAAATAGGTGTCTTTTTTTCTTTTCTTTTTTTTCTTTTTCTTTTTAAGATGTCATCGAGTAGGTGAGGGAGTAGGGAATATGTACTGTAAACACTGATGCATTTGTAGATCTTAGAAGTAGCAGACAAAATGTCTTGTGCATATTATTTTAGTGCAGATGAACTTTTTTTCATGCATAAATCTTTTTAAATGAATTGCCATCAGTTTTTGTTGAAAACTGAAAAGTTAAGTTTGTCTCAAGAACAGAATAGCATAATTCTTACATGAAGTCTATAAATGGATTGATGTCAGTTCGTATATGACAACTGTCAAGCTTATATCATTAAAAGTTAAATTATACTCTTAGTCTTTCAGATGCTATTTATCACAATAATAACAAAAGTATAGCATAGGACAAATGTGAAGCACCTAGTGAGGTTCAAACTCATTATATGGTAAATGTATGTGCCTCACTATTTGTTAATGTTATTTTTATAAGTAATTGTTTTTCTTGTCACAGATGCTGATTAAATGATGAAAAGCAAAAAGATTTGTCTAATTATTAAGGATTAAATTAGCAGACTGTTTTGCATTTTGGTAATTTTATTATTGTTTTGGCTGGTGTGTTCTTTGACCTTCCTCACATATATAGTTTATTCAGATGAGAATATTATCCAAATGACTTCTGAATTAATAATGATTTATCTCAATTTGGTACATTGTGTGAAATTCTATCAAGAAAACAAAAATCCCAGTTATTTTTTATTTTTATAAAATTTATAATATTTCCTTGCAAAAAGTACTTTTTAATTTTATGCTCAAGCTCACACAAAAAAAGTGATTTTTTTTTATCAGACTTTTTTTCTTTTTTTTAACAAAATCAGTTTCATCCTTAATTTATGTACTTTACTCACCTCAGTCTTTTGGTTCAGATATGAAAGGTGTTTCAGCCCCAGTTGAATAATTCCCTTACCTTCCTCACTTTCCCTTCCTTAAAATAAATATCTAGGTAAGAGTCTGATAAGAAAAGCTCTAAGGGCATTTTAAAAAGCAAAGTTGTTCTGGCTCGTCACCCAACCAAATTTGTGATTCCCTTTTTAGGAAATGCCTCAGACTAATCTAAGAAGCAATAATCATTCTAACTGTAAGCTCAAAGTTTATTTCTGTCTTTTTTTTTTTTGTTTGTTTTCAAGAAAATACTCTAAAAAACAACTTATGAAAGTGTTTTAAAATGGTAACTTCAATCTATGAAGCTTGGCAGTGAGAGTGACCTACTGCTTAATAGCGCAGAGTGTGGAATTGGGAAAACCATGAATCAACTTTTCCCAGTAGGACAGTTGTAGCCCTTTCACTTTCATTTGATTGTCAGGATGGCAACCCAAGCCCCTGTAAAAATTAACTTGATACTGAAATTGGAGCAACATATTTTGGTGTGATTGTAGAACATAGAACCACAAGGAGTTTATTGGAACAAAAGAATATGTAATGTTCAGTATTCATGATGATTGGAAAAGGATTCATTTATTTTAATTTCTAAGACCGGTAGCTGTTTGGGGAATAAATTCTGAAAAAAATTCTTCTAATAAACTTTTTCATTGGAATCATGAGGTCAGTTGAATTTCCCATCGAAATAACTGGACTTTATTTTCTTTGGTGTATTCTTTTGTGATTTTAATTACTTTCTAAATCACTTTATTCAACTGTCTTGCAATTTGTAACCTTTTTTATTTATTTTTTTAATACTTGTGATTTTCCTTGAGTCGCTTTTAATGTTCAGTGCCTTTCATACTATTAAACTGATAACTCCCCCTCCATTTTTTGCCATTTCAATTAAGATAACTTTCATTTGAATTTAGGACTTATCTATTGCACTTGGAATTGTTATAACTGTAATGAGTTGGTTGGTCAACTTGACACCCCCGAAGTGAGTGGAGGTGGGCATGTGCAGAAACTGTGATTGGTAGCTGGCTTGTTGGTGTTTTGCATAGGTGAGTTAGCAAGCTCTATGTAAAGGGCTGGAATGAGGAGGGCGGTACGTCTTAGAAGTGGAGACTGTGCCTGTCGCTACGACAGTAGAAGAGAGACAAATTTTTTTTTTTTTTTCGTGACACATTTCAACACAAGCAATTTCAGCCAACTTCAGATGTTGACACGCTTTATCTGAATCCAGCAGCAATGGCAAGGAGGCCTTTCGACCTTGCGGTTGATTCCTGAGTTTGGAGGGGCTGCGTCGGATGAACCAATTTTAGAATGGTTCGAGTGAGTAGAGATGATCTGTGAGCTAGCAGATGAAGAAAGGGTCAACTACATTCTCCCATTGAGGTTGACGGTGGGGCTCTCGCTGTGTATTGGCAACTCAGCAAAGAGTGGAGAGCTGATATCGAGGAAATCAAGTACGCCCTCACCACTGCGTTCGCTGTAGATGCATTCGTAGTATTTGAACAGTTTGCAATGTGGCGACTTTGTGATGGAGAGACAGTTGATGAATTCCTGGCAGCACTCAAAAGACTGGCTCGCAAGGTTGGAGAAAGGCCACCTGAAAGATGGATAGCTTGTGCATTTGTTGCGGAGTTTCCACAGCATGTCAGGCAGCAGCTTCAGGCGTCAGTGCGAATGGACACTTTGACATTAGACCAGCTCTGTGTGAGAGCTCAAGCCATCCTGGTTGAGGACCATAGATCTGTAAACCAAATTATCGCAGCAACTCAGCATGCACTCAGCATTGGATATCAGATGCACTTACCGGAAGAGTGCGACTGACCACCAAGGCATCGAGCGAGATGTTGACATGAAGGCAGCTCGCCACGCTGACTGAAACTATCAAAGAGTACAACCTGTCTGTGGATGTAGCATTAGTGAAATTGGCAGTCAACAGAGCAGATGCATTGACTCATGTTCCGCAGCATTGGTTGACTGCTGCTCAGAAAGAGTCTGAACCTCTGCAGCTGCCGTGTTTGGCTTCTGTGCTCAGTATGGACCTTGAGCAGATCATGAGCATACAGGAACAGTGTGGGCATCCTGGGATTAAACGGACACTCTACTTCTCGAAGATGGTTGACCCAGCAGTCAAAAAGGTGGATGTTAGGACAGTAGTGCAGAGGTGCGAGGCATGCCAGTCAAGTGACCTGGCACCAGTGCAATGGCAAAAAGGAAATTTGAGTACTACCCATGTTTGGAACAGGCTGGGGATAGATGTTACACATGTTGGCAGCCAGCTCTATTTGACTATTATTGACTGTGGTCCCTCTCGCTTCACCATTTGGCGACTGCTGCATCGTCAGGACACTGCCAGCATAATACGTCAATTGGAGTCCATCTTTTACGACCGGGGGCCACCTGCAGAAATATTGACAGATAATGGTGTGGCGTTTTCCTCAGAGCAATTCTCGCAGTTCTTAAGGAAGTGGGGTGTGCGACTTCAGTTCTGGTGTGCCTACGTGCCGGCGGGAAATGGCATAGTAGAAAGGAGCCACCGGTCTATAAAAGTGATTGCAGCCAGGAAGCGATGTTCGATCCCTGAAGCAGTTTATTGGTATAATGTGACGCCTAAAGACGGTTTTTCACCTACAACAGCACTGGCTAACATGGTGCACGCCTATCACTTACGGCTGCGAGGCATTGACATCACAATGGTTCCCAGCGACGCACAAGCAAAATACAGAATTGGTGACGTAGTGTGGGTTAAGACCCTGCACAGCAAGTGTATGGACAAGCTTAGAATGGGGCATGTTACCGAGATTATCAGCCCTCAGTCAGTGCAGGTCGATGGTATGCCTCGCCATGTTAAAGACTTGCAGCCAGTTGTAGGGTTAAAACCATCATCAGATGATGAAAGTGACTCTGAAGATGGTGCACGAGTGGTGTATTTAAAGTCGGATAGACTGAGCGTTGCCTCAGACATCAGCACTCTACCTGCGGACATCAATGTGGCCAGCTGTCCAGAGGCGGATGGCAGCTCAACGGATGAGAGTTCATCCGAGGATGACTACCGTCATCCCGCTCAGAAGGAGTGCCCGGCAGAAGAGGCCTGCTCCGAGTTGCATGGTGTGCGATCATGACAGTGAGACACAAGATGAATCTGGAAATCTGCCACCTCGAAGCAAGCGAGTTTGCGCACGTGTGGTCATCCCAATATGTCAAGCGTGCAAGTTGTGTATATGCGGACGCAGTCACCAGACAGACGTGACCATCTCTTGAGCCAAAGCGAGTGGAGGTGGGCAAGCGTGGAAACTGTGATTGGTAGCTGGCTTGTTGGTGTTTTGCATAGGTGACTTACCAAGCTCTAAAGAGCTGGAATGAGAAGGAGGGTGGTTCGTCTCACATATGGAGACTGTGTCCATCGCTACGACAGTAGGAGAGAGACAAAATGTTTTTTTGTGACACATTTCGACACAATAATGAAACTAAAATAGCAGAGAATATTAAAAATTGTTGGATAGTACATCAAATGTTACTGGAATTTGATCCATGTTCATTTTTCAGTTCAAAATCAATTTCTATATATGAATTTATTAAAGATTTATGAAATTTATGGGTGAAAAGTAAGTATTGTATACAATCAAATACAGTAGATGACATTATGGTTCTGTCACATCATTTGTTAGGATATTTTATAATAATAGCAAACTTACTTGGCATTGCTGTGGGGAAGACTTTTAGGATCCTTATTTGAAGTTGTATGCATTTTTGTTTGTAATAAAACAAAAAAAATTGGAAAATTTAATCCCCCCCCCCCCCAAAAAAAAAATGTGTTAAAAATGTTGTGGATAGTAAGGCATGTTTCAACATAACATTTTTGCATTTTATTTTAATCCTCTTTTGTGATTCAATCAACTTCAAGAGATTTGAACCAGGGACTTTGTTTGCTGCTTTACTTATAACATATCCTCCTTTGTGATCTTGTGAGCAAGGTTTGTTTGAGGAAACTGTTACTTATCAAAAAATAAAAATAAAAAAAATAGAGAAGTATTTATATTTTGCCATCTTTAATCAGTTTCTAGTTTTTGTAGAGTTCATCAGAAAATCATAATTGTTTTTTGCTTTAAGTCTCAATCATAATGTCCTTCGTTGAAATATTCTTCAGCTTTGAAATTGCAAGAAAAAAAAAATCAGTTTTACATAAGACTCAGATTCCCATGTAACAACACCTTTCTCATCTTGGCTTTTAAAGGTGCTGACAATTCTTCTCCACCAATTTTAATTTCTACTCTATATAATACTTTTATTGGTGACATAGTAATCAACATCATTGATGATGCATGTCAGAGCAATGAACAGATGTATTTCACAAAGCATTATGAAATAATGAAACAATTGTATTTGATATCAGAAAATATCTTGTGGGTTTTATCTACAAAGATATCTGGTTGTTTACTTTAAGGTTTATCCTGGTACCATAGACTACCATCACAAGTCTAACTCCATAATATTGTAATATTAAATTTAAATGTAAAGGGATGTGTTATATTCCATCAAGAACTCATAAGAATTTTTTCAACTGTTCATGGTTCTAAAAAGTACTCTATGTACTTCATACCAGAACCATGGCTGCGTAAAAGAACTGTTATGAGATGAACTATCTCAGGTATTTTTAGATGGACATGTGGAGAGTCACCAAGTGAAATGTTAATGAATTTCTAACAAATACAATTACTTTCAAATTCTCTAAATTCTTCTGAAAACATTTGGAAGTTATAGTTCCAGCCCAAAGATAAAATTGCTGTTTATTTTTCATGTAAACCATCAAAACTTAGCTTCTGTTCATATCCAGATTGTTAGCAGTAAATATCTGTTTTCAAATTGTAGAATCTCAAAGAATTCATCATTAAATTTGCTTTGCATATAAACATCTATTTCAAGACAAGGTTTACTTTCTTTTTTCATTGCATAAAATTTTATTGGTGCTAATAAAAAAAGGAAATATAAATAAATGTTGGATATTTACCCTCTCTCCTTCTATCAACAAATGATTTTTCAAGTAGATAACATTTTGGCCAACTGAGAATCATTATTTCTTAGTGTTGCAAGAATAACATATCACATTATCAAAAAAAAATCATGGATTCAAATATTAAAACTGCCAAAATTTCCTGCTGACCTAAATATTCAAAGAAAGACTACTTTTTGTGTTGTAAAAACATAAATCTTGCACAATATAAAATTACTGCAATATGAAAATATTTACTGAGCTGAGCATAGTCTAGCATAAGACCAAAATAGTAGAAGTTTCAGTATACTAGTTTTTGTCTGCAAAACTATTGCCCTATGGAAAGTGTGTTTAACTTATATGCTAGACTTAGCTTAATCAGGCACAGAGCTCTAAGGATGAAGATTTCAATACTTGAATTGTTTTATAGCAGAAACAAGAAGGTTATATGGAAATCAAAATGTGTATTTAGATGTCAATATTGTTACAATTTTTGTGTACTAGTGAGCCAACCCAAATGACTAGACTCACTTTATAGTTCCCCCAAAAGAAGGTTAATCAATCAGGAGACGTGAAATATTCAATCCGTCGTGTATAAAGGCGGCCATTTTGATTACTCTCTCCGAATATCCAGTGCCAACCTGTCAGGCCAAAGAACAGAAGGAAGAACTACGCTCTGCTACTTTATCGGGATATCCACTGCTAACCTGAACTACGCTTCCCTACTGTCTTCGAAATATTCACTGCCAACCTCTGGATTTTATACTGAAAGACTACCGTCATCATGAACAACAATGGTTATGAGTGCAGACAACGACTATATTTTGACAAGAATGAATCGAGATATTAATTGTAGGAAACAATTCTTAGGCTACCTTAGAATACAAAAACTCCATGACATCATCCTTTGCGAAGATGACCAGAAGGGGGATGATGATTTTATGGAAAGAAATGCAACCATGTTCGCGGAACTAATACAATGCTTGGATGATAGAAGTTTGTCTTTAATAATCAGGGAAGCTAAGGATAATGGATGCAAAGCGCTCCAAATATTACCAGAACACTACATGCCAAAAGGTAAGCCTAAAATTATTGCTTTATATACTGAATGAACCGCTTTAAGGAGACAGGAGAATGAATCCGTAACAGATTATATTATACAGGCTGAGAATGTCACAAATGCCTTAAAAATGTCAGGTGAGGCTATTTCAGACGGGCTGTTAATAGCCATGGTTTTAAGGGGTTTACCGCTGACATTTAAACCATTCACGACAGTAATAACTCAAAAGGACAAAAGTTTAACTTTTACAGAGTTTAAAATTGCATTATGTAGTTATGAAGAAACTGAAAAAATGTGTACCCCCTCAAATTGAGGAAATAACGTAATGCAGTTAAGAACGTCATTTAAAAAATTTAGAAAACAAGTTCCCCAGACCTACAAGACTGGAAATGGTGATATTAAAAACAAGGGGCCAAAAAACAAATATTACAATAACAATAACAACAATAGGAACAACAATAATAGAAAATCAAATATTATTTGCTTTTATTGTGGAAAGACCGGCCATATACATGCCAAATGCCAACTTTATACAAGGAGTGATTTTTGTAAAAATGTAAAAGATTTTTTGAATGAACGAACATATGCCTTTTCGTTTGGTTTGCATACAATACCCAATAATTATAATTCTTACCTAGTCGATACGGGGGCCACAAATCACGTAATTACAGATGAAACAAAATTTGTCACTTTTGATCCAAACTTTGACCCTACATCACATTTCATAGAGTTGGCTGATGGAACTAGAGCTAACAATTTAGTTTTAAAAAGAGGTGACGCCTGTATTTATTTACGAGATAGTAATGGAAATATTTTTAAATGTTTATTAAAAAGGGCTTTATATATCCCTAAATTTAAAAAAAATATTTTTTCGGTTCAGTCTGCTGTGAAAACTGGTGTTAAAGTTAATTTTCACCAAGACAATTCAAAGTTAATATACCCAGACGGAACTGAATTTAATATACAGCAAAATGGACGTTTGTTTTATTTGAAAAGTATTAAATCTGTAAGAACAGCCACCCATGATTTAATGCCTTGGCATAAAATATTAGGCCATTGTAATCATTCGGATGTTAAAAGATTACAAGAACACGTCACTGGGATGAAAATTGCATCCTGAAAGGGCTTACAATATTGTGACACATGTATTAAAGGAAAAATAACAAAGTATAGAAATAGGGGTTGACTCCCAAAATCAACAGATATATTGTTCAGAATTTATTGCGACTTAGTGGGTCCAATTTCCCCAATGGGTATAGACACTTATTCGTATGTATTGAATTTTGTGGACAAAAATTCATGACATATTATGATATATTTTCTGAAAAACAAATCTGATACCTTACAAGCTACAAGAATGTATTTATCTGATATTTCACCTTATGGAAAAGTGAAAATAATTAGAACAGATAATGGTGGAGAATTTACTTCTGATGATTACGAAAACCTCCTAGTAAATGAAGGCATTAAACATGAGAAAACCAGTCCTTACGTGCCGCACCAGAATGGAATTG
Source organism: Acanthosepion esculentum (assembly GCA_964036315.1). NCBI lineage: Eukaryota > Metazoa > Mollusca > Cephalopoda > Sepiida > Sepiidae > Acanthosepion > Acanthosepion esculentum. Next base: position 46,211,503 of record OZ038505.1, read on the forward strand.
CTGAATGTAGTTGGCGGACGCTTTTTGAAATGGCTAGATGTTTGCTAATAGAATCAAAGTTACCCAAAAATCTGTGGGTCTATGCTTTAAATACAGCCGTATATATAAGAAACCGTTGCTATAACAGTAACATTAAAAAGACTCCTTTAGAGGCTTATATAAATTTCAAACCCAACATTAGTGGCATGCATATATTTGGAACAATATGCTATACATATGTCAACCAGAGAGCAAAACTTGATCCCAAAAGTGAAAAAGGCATATTTATTGGCTACGACAAAACAAGTCCGGCCTATATGATTTATTTCCCACAGAGTAAAATAATAAGGAAGATCAGATGCGTCAGATTTACTGATTCCTTTGAACCAGTTGAAGATCCCGAAGAAAAGAATATTAATTGTGAGGAGCTGGTCCCACACGAACTAGTATGGCCTAATTATGAGATGGGCCCTATAAATAGAAAACCCGTTCAAGAACCACAATTAGAGGGAGCTGTTATACCAGAGCACATAGAGGAGGAAAAATCAGATGCAAACCTTGAGTTAAACGAAAATGCAACTGATGAGGGGGGACAAATTCCGCGTTATCCGACCAGAATTAGAAGAAAGCCAGACTATTTCGGAATGGGTGAATGTAATATTTGTGACATTGACTGTTGCTATTCGGTGCAATGTATATAGAAGAACTATCAAGAAGCCATAAATTCTGATAATTCCAAACGATGGATAGCCGCCATGCAAAAAGAAATGGAATCTCTAGTCTCAAATGATACTTTTGAATTGAAAAAAGCCCCGGATGATAAAAATATTATCAGCAGCCGTTGGATTTATACTGTAAAGCAAATTGAGGATGGCTCGCCAGTGTATAAGGTTTGTTTTGTAGCTAAAGTATTTTCGCAGATATACAGGGAAGACTATGTAGAAACATTCAGTCCAACAACAAATATGACAACAATCAGAATTTTAATTCAGATGGCCGCAAATTATGGTATGGATATACACCATATGGATGTGAAATCAGCCTACTTGAATGCGCCGATTGACTATGAAATATACATAGAACTGCCTGAAGGTTTTGGAAAAGGTGATAATTATGTATGGAAACTCAAAAAAGTCACTATATGGGCAGCTCAAACAAAGCGAAAGAACGTGGAATAAATTACTACATTCCTATTTAATTGAACAATTTTTTGAATGCTCCCCTGTGGACCCATGCCTGTACACAAGAACGTTTGCTAATGAAATATTAGTAATTCTGATTATTTGGGTAGACGATATGCTAATTGCTTCAAAATGTGAAGCTGCTTTATTAAAAATCAAAAATTCCTTGAATGAAAGATTTAAAATGACCGACTTGGATCGGCTATCATGGTTTCTTGGTAAAGATAACACTATTACAATGAATCAATCCAGAATCATCGAGAAACTCTTATCAAAATTCGACATGCGAAATTGTAAAACGCGGACTACTCGATATGAAATGGATTTAAACACAATTATGAATAATGAAGATGGTATAGCGGCGTGTGAGAAAAAATACAGAATGTTAATAGGAAGTCTTATTTACGTCAAGGCCAGACATCTGCTATATGGCTACTAAATTATCCCAAAACTTGAATAAACCAATGACTGTACATTTAACAAGAGCTAAGCAGGTATTACGTTATTTAAAAGGAACTAAGAATCAGAAACTAGTATTTCGACAATCGAGAAACCCACTGCAACTGGAAGGATTTTGTGATGCTGATTGGGCAAATTCACCAGATCGTAGGAGTATCACAGGTTATTGCTTTAGATTGGCAAAAGATAACCCAATAATTAGCTGGAAATCTAAGAAACAGGGGATGATTTCACTTTCAACCTGCAAAGCAGAATACGTTGCATTATCACAAGCAACATAAGAAGCTATTTTTCTTAAATTACTAATGAAAACTATTACAACACTAATAAGTGAGCCTATAACTATTTACTGTGATAACCAGGCCAGTATTGCTTTGGCTAAAAATCCAATAATACATCAAAGATCAAAGCATATTGATATTAAATATCAATTTGTTAGGCATCAGGTACAAAAGAAAACAGTACAAATTGAATATGTTCAATCAGAAAATAATGTGTCGGATTTATTTACAAAACCAATTACAAAATTGAAATTACGGGCTTTCACTCCTACCATATTTGGTACTGACTTATAAGGTTCCTATGGTCCTGGGTAAGACGTAAAACTGCATCCATTAGTTGTTGTCCTATAGTCCTGGGTAAGACGTAAAACTGCATCCATTAGTTGTTGTCCTATAGTCCTGGGTAAGACGTAAAACTGCATCCATTAGTTGTTGTCCTATAGTCCTGGGTAAGACGTAAAACTGCATCCATTAGTTACTGTCTTATGTTGGGGTATAAACGTAAATAGTCCTACTTTTAGTCCAATCCTCCTCCTGAATGACTCTCAGAATCACTCTGACCCGGAGTGATAATGTCTGTTTTAATGGGTCCCAGCTATGGGTAAAATAACTTTTTCTACCTTTTTTGTTGTGATCACAACCTAAATTTATAATATTGTTCTTAATCTTTATTAACCTAAAGTACCTAACAGTGAACAAATGATAACTAATTTTTGTGGATATTAATTTTTCATTTAAAAAAAAAAAAAAATTCATCTTATGAATATTAAGAAAAAAATAATTATTTGAATGCTAAAAAAAAAAAAGGAAAACTTTCTTTTTATTAATACTGAAGTATTTGTTCAATATAAATATTAAATTTACTTATATTTTGAAAGAAGATTCCAATGTGTACCCAAAAATGGGGGGGTTTTGTTACAATTTTTGTGTACCATTATGTACTAGTGAGCCAACCCAAATGACTAGACTCACTTTGTAGTTCCCCCAAAAGAAGGTTAATCAATCAGGAGACGTGAAATATTCAATCCGTCGTGTATAAAGGCAGCCATTTTGATTACTCTCTCCAAATATCCAGTGGCAACCTGTCAGGCCAAAGAACACAAGGTAGAACTACGCTCTGCTACTGAAATGAGATATCCACTGTTAACCTGAAATATCCAGTGGCAACCTGTCAGGCCAAAGAACACAAGGTAGAACTACGCTCTGCTACTGAAATGAGATATCCACTGTTAACCTGAACTACGCTTCCCTACTGTCTTCGAAATATTCACTGCCAACCTCTGGATTCTATACTCAAAGACTACCGTCATCATGAACAACAGTTAGAATCTATTAATGGAGCCTCTTTACAAATGGATTTATGGTTAGAATATCATTTAAAACTTTTTTGTTGTGATTTATCATTTGATGAAAAATAGTTCATATTTTTTATGTGAAATTGCTGAACCTGAATTCAAGAAGTACACCAAACCATTTCATGTTCAAAAAGAAATCATTTATTTAGTCAAGACTGCAGAATGTGTTTACTAAAAATTATCCTATTGAAAAACCAACTTTATTTTCTGAATTTGTATTATTGTTGCTGATATCCATCACAATGGAAAGAGACTTTATTACAATTTTGTCATTTTTCCTTTTCCTCTTTTTAAGCATTCTACTTGGTTCCAAGGCTATTTAATTAAACCTAATTATTGGTTATTAGCTTTTTACTAGTATTTTTTTTGTGTTAATTTTAGCTACTTGCTTTTCATTACAACTTAGCCATAGATTGATGGCTTGGCTATCAGTATACACCTGACCTTTGTACTCACTTTCTACGAGTGGTGCTGAAAACTTAAGAACCTCCTCTATTTTCTGTCAATTGCTTGGCACTATATTAGTTATTTTGATGTGTATTCTTGATTTCTTTGCTGTTTACTCATTGTCAAAGACTGATAGTCTGAGTGGCTACAATGAAAAGCTACTAAAATTGATATGAAAGAAATATCAGTCAAAAATTAATAACAGTTGACAATTCTTCATCTAATAAAATAATTGAGGATATTATTATTGATTATGTCTTTTTTGTTTTTATGTTAGTAGAACAATCTCAGGCATTATCAGCTAATCAGTGGTTATCTGATACTGTGCTAAGCAATAAAATGAAATAAAATATATGAATTCCAGAGAAGTAGTACTTAAGTAAATATATTTTAAATTGTAATTGAACAAAAATCACCTCAGCTCATAATTTTCGTTTACCTTCCATTTTCTCCACGCAGATGTGGCAAAGATTTCATCAGGTTGGGACAAAATAAATGGCCATTTTGAACAAGAAACATTAAAATATAACAGCTTTATTTGTCAAAATAAGCACTGTTAGAATGTTTTCTAATGATCCAGTTGTAACTATTATTTGATTCCAATAAAAATCGGGGATTTAAACTATCAAAAGGTATTTTAAAATTTGTTCATCATAATGTATGTTTGTTGGCATGTCCAAGGGTGTGCTGAAAAGTTCTTACCCTTACCAAGAAGGGTAGAACCTAGAGCCTATTCACTATGCAGTTTGGCCACTGAAATCCTGTTCTGCTGCAAAGACTTCACTTTCAAATTCTTTTTAATGTTGGGAAACTATTCCAGCAAAGCAAGATCTGGTGAGTAGGATAGATGGTGTGTGCAAGACATTTATTGTCTTTCTTGCCCTATGAATAGGGACATTGTCCTGCTAAAAGAGAACACTTTTCCACAGCTTTCTTCTCTATTTTAATTTAACCTTAATTGCTAGGTTAGAATAATAGTCTACATTGTTTGACCCTTTTGAAGATGGTTATCAAAATTCTTCATTATTTTAAAAAAGAAAAATAAGTGGCCATGATCTTTTCTGACTTTTGGGTTTTTATTTTTTATTTATTTACTAGCCTAGAAGTTGCCCTTCAGGCAGACATTAAACTAGCTTCTGTGGAGGGCTTTTGGGCCTTTGGCCTTTTACCTTCAGCATCCTCTCTACGTAAAAGATTTAGAAATAATAAAATTATTTTATCTTTATTCAATACCATAATTTGGCATAATCTTTCTTTGTATATATAACCGATCTCCATAGTTTCTTTACATTTATTTTGCACACAATATTTATATTCTTTTAAAATCAGCATTCGTCATTATCTCTTCATATAAAGTCACTCTTAAAAGACATTAGGGGACCTGAATTATGGAATATTTGGAATATATTACACTACGTGTGCTAGAAAAAGAAAAGAAAAACATATGAGCAACATACAGTGCCCCACTTAACTTTTAATTATGGTTTAATTAGACAATATCAATTTCAGTTGCGACAAAAAGCAAAGTTAAAGTTAAACCTTTTATAAAGAGTTGTTTTTAAAACTTTCATTCTGTTTGATATTTAAATTTAACTTTAAATGAGTTATTTATTTAATTTTTAATCACGTGTAGCTGCAGTATTTACTACTCCATATTGTTTGTTTCGCAGAGATTGAAAAATGGAAAAAAACACATATACTGCACTTTATTATTATAGATTTACATGAAGCCAAATAGACTTTTGTTTTATCTTCTGGTCTTGGCCATGTAATCATGTTTCATTAGTGATGACAAGTTATGCTGCAAAATCAATCTTTATAACTTCTAGTTGGTATTGAAGCATTTTGGCACCTACTCAGCTGACAGTTTCTGCATATTCAATTGATCATGAATTATAAACTCCATGCTTTCCTTGAATATCATTAGTATTTCAGTTGTTCTTCAAGGTGAGATTCCTTGTTTAGTTGAAATGAGTTTATGAACATTGTCAACAATTTGATACTGTTACAGGTCTCACAGTTGAGTATGGCAGACACTTATCACTCAAAGTTTGCATCATACACTCATGGTTTTCCTTTCGAACTCTCTGACAGCCCCGAGTTCAGCACTTAAAAATTCTATCCTTTCTTTTGACATGGTTCAGTCTATGAGTCTTGTATAATCTGAAACAAATTCAAAATATACACAAGGATCCTACAGATTAGCACATTACAATATAAAATAAAATAAAAAGTGACAAAAATATGTTTGGATTTGGGACATGTGTTAAACTGAGGACTTTTCAGCATCTTATCATCTGTGCATTTATGGCCTGAAAGATTTAGTAATTGGTTGGGAACAGGTCTAATGAATATGAACAGTGGGGTAAGGCTTTGATTCCTAACTATATCAGTTTTGCTTGATGGTGTATAAAATATTAGCTCTTGTATTATACTGCAGCAAAATAGCTTTCTATTTGCTTATGTTGGCCAAAATGTTTGTAAATATTGATGCATCGATTTCAAATAACAGATATCACAATAGTAGAACTGTGTTCTGATGGTCTGACAAGGCTGCAAAAGTCTGTAAAAGCATCACCAAACATAAGGATCTATTTTGGAAGATCACTTAGGGAGCAAGATTACTGACCCAAAGAAAGACAGGTTTCCAATTATCATACAAAAACAACTTTTCATCTACAGTAGGCTGTCAAGAAAAGTTCATTTTTGAAATAATGAACAAACAAATTGAAGCAAGTACCAAATTGTATAAACTTTTGGTCAGTCAAACCATTAAAAGGTTACCCACTTCTGCATTTTCTTCACTTTGCTTATCTGTGCCAAATGTCTTCCAACTGTTTTATGGGCTACTCTCAGCTTTGCTTATTTCCAGGAAAGTAACACATTGTTTCTTCTTGTGCTAACATTTTACACTGACATGAAGTGGAAAGATTATGTTGAATCAATTGCTTGGTCTGCTGCTAGAAAGTTTAGTTCATCGTTTTACAGTTGAAATAGCTAAATGGAACCATAAGTTCTATGCCAACATTTTCTTCTCTCACACTTGTAGAACTTTCTTTTAGCCTCTTGCTTTCTGATCAACTTTGATCTTCAACAATTTAAATTCAATCCTTATCTCTTGTCTTCTTAATTCCTGTTCTTTTATTGTTCTTTCTTTTTCTCATATTCTTTCACACTCAGTATCCCCTTGCATATTAGTGGCTTTATTGCCTCATTTGGGGTGAAATTAAAAAAATAATCCCAGAACATTTGTCTCTGTGGCTATTCTCAATGTTTCATTATTGAGTGGCAATTTTGACCACAAAAAGACTTCTGGCCAATTCAGATCACTAAAAGCAAATTTTTGGAACTGACAATCTGTTATGAAGTTGGCTCAGCCCTCAAGGATTGTTGATGTTGCAGATGACTTTGACAGGGCAATAGCTGAAATTCAACTCATGGTGTATAAGGACACAGAAACAGCATTTATTACTCTTTTAACCCATAAAAATAAAACAAATAAAAGTAATCAAATATCCAAAAGAGGAAAAGGAAAGCTTTAAAATCACTGTATGCCTAAATAAAAGGGAACAATAGAAAAGAAATCATAAAAATGCAACTCAAAAATAGTCATCTATTTTGTTAGGAGATATTTTGTTACTACATTAAACAGCAAGTATTAACTTCCTCAGACTTAATTTTCTTATTTAAATTTAGTTTGTTATATTTTTATGGGTGGCTATTTTATAAGAATTATATGCTAATTGTGCCAGTAATTCATAGACAACAAAGTAAATTTACAAATTGCTATAATACATAAATCTTTTTGTAGTTTTTAAAAAATGATTTAATTTGTGATGATATATTGTCAATTTTGTTCTGAATTGGATGTCAGTATACTTTGTGTGTGTGAATTCCTACCTGTTGCTGTAATACAGGAGTGGTCAACTTTTCACATTCTATATGTCAATTTCTTTTAGGTGCAAGATGTGTTGTATGGTAAAATATATAAATACATTTATCATTTTTATATCATTTATTGATTTAATATAAAATCAAGATTAGCATTAATTCCTTTAATGAAACTTTTGCATCTGTTTTGATTTTATCATACTTTTAATGATTGGAGTTAAATTAGTTTGAGAGGAGAAGAAATTTCTTTAAATTTTGATCATTCAGTTGTGGTCTTTTTTTTAATTCAATTTCATAACTGAAAATGCTTTTTCACTTTTGGACATCATTCTGAAGTGGAAGCTATAATTCTGAGCAAATTTCAGAAAATGCTTGCAGAGGAATGATTGCCAGAAATTAATAATGTCAGAAGTATCTGGGATTGAGAGAAGTGCATCCAATTTTATTTTCAATAATTAATTTATTACCAAGTCATCAAGTTCCATGTTTATATTACTAGGGATTGTCATGATTTTTCTTTGCTCACTAAGTGAAAATAGGTTTATAACTGTAATTATACAAACTTCTTACTTCCCCATTTTTTGGTTGAATTTATATATACTATATTTTTTTTTTCATTTTCTTTTGTATTGTAATGAATTTAAAAAAAATTCTTCAAAAAGTACAAAACTAAAAATATTCACAAAGAAAAAAGTAGAACTCAATTGTAGACAATGTAACACTTATCAAAGTTCTTAATTTACATGAAGTTTTTTCTATAAATTCTTAGAAATATTTTATCAAATAATATATTTTAAAATATTTTTTATATACATAAAGACATTTCAAAGTTGAATTTAAGTTACTCGTATAGGACAAAATAAAATTACTGTGTGTGTGTTATATATATATATATATATATATATATATATATATATATACATACACAGTGTAACCCGGATATAAGATAGATTTTCTCCAGTCCCAAATTAGATCCTGTGTTAACAAAACAAAATAGACTAAACCCGGATATAAGAGAAACCCGGATATAACAGACTGTGAGGAATCAAAGTTAGAGCAGCAACAATCGAAAATGGGAGATAAACTGAAAGAAAGTGTCCTACCTGACAGACGATTTCCAATTCGTTCTTCTGGGCTGTCGTACTAGAGGGTCTGGAACTGTATGGTTACAATTAACCAAAGTCCTTTGGCTCCCACTCTAGTTTTCCTCAGTTTGTGTACTTGAGACGCCGAGCGTTGTTCAACACAAAACTTTCTGCAACTCCTGTGTCGGTGGTCGCTCTAGGGTCTGATCCTGGTTGTCACGGCACCAAATGTGATGCCCATCATCCTTCTGCACGACGCCAATATGTGACGCCCGACCCCTTCTGCGGCGCGATCCTGCAGTCACGGCACCAATATGTGACGCCCGTCCTTGGTCACAACGCCAATATGTGACGCCCGACCCCTCGTCGGCGGGATCCTGCAGTCACGACACCACTCGTGACCTCTGACTCTCTCTGGCACAGTCCTGCAGTCTCGACACCACCTGTGACGGGCTAACCCTGGGACATCGGTTGAAGTCTTGTTGGGTTCTAGTACCAACTTGTTGTACTCGGCTCGCTTCCAACGCCTGGTCACCGAAGCAACTGCTTTTATCTTGATTCAACCTACCCACGTTATGATTTGATCTTAGGTTGACGAGATCAATCAAACGTCGGGCCGTAGTGCCAGCCGAATCCGGGTCAAGGTGATACTGCACAATAAATGTAGAAAAAAAAAACAAAAGCACAAACAACAACTTCAAGACGAGCGACTGGTTAGGAATAGTGATTAATTTTATGTCGGTTTGTGGAGTTACATGAGTGCGTCTCTCTCTTTCTCTCCCAGCCCGAAAAAATGTGGATTGTAACACTTTTGCATTCTTAGCTAGCTCTGGATATCTGATTTGTTTTTCAATAAAGTCAGCTCTGGTAGAAAATATAAGTCAGGCTTCTATAATTTGTTCTTGGTTAGAAGTCTAAGTCGAAAACCGGCTTTGGTGGGAAATCTAAAGTCGGACTTCAACAAATTTGTTCTTGGTTAGAAGTCTAAGTCGGAAGGCATGGAAACGTGAGGTCACCTCTGCGAGGCATTATCTTCCGAGTCCCCTGTCTCTTGGGCTCGACTGGATCTCTCTGCTTCTTGAACTGAACTGTCGAACTCTCTCTGCTGAACTGCCAAAACGCCCGAAGACGTTTGCTTATATGGACGCCGATTAAAACCCAGCGTGGGTCGGACGTGGTGTGTACACCACGTTGATTTCAAATCCCCAATAAGGATTTTCTTTGTTTTCGGTCAGAAATATTTATCATTTTCCATTTTTGGAAATCTACCGCTCTTTGTCTAGAGGGGCTCCACCCCTTCTGTGAGAAAAGGTCGGAGGAGAGACCTCTTCCTTCTCATACCGGCACCTCATACCAATCCCTTCGGGGGTGTCAACAAAAATCTCCCTCCTTCTCATATCCTCATCTTCTGTGGGGGAAAGTTGGAGGAGAATTATCCTCCTAAGTTTTATCATATTTTCATCCCTCCCACCACCTCGAGGCAGGTGGGTGTTTAGCTTATCCTGGAGGGAAAAAGAAGGAAAGAAAAAAAAATAAATTATTTTTCCTTTTTCTCAAGAAAAACAATTAGACCTCCCAAAATTCCGTTGACAATCTTTTATCTTACCTTAGACATCTGGCATTTAACAGGGCCTCTGCCATAAGGCTTTAATTATTCGTTCACTCGTTATCTTGGGAAACCGTCCACTTATGGACAAAAACTGGTGTTATAACAACCAGATGCCCACTGGTTTGGCGACGAAATTCCGTTGCAAAAATAATATTTGTCTCAAACTGTCTTCGATCAATTCTGCCCTCATTGATAACGAATATCATCAAATTCTTCCTTTCGTATTTTATTTTGTTAATCAACTTCCTTCCATGCTCCGCTGGCCGACATTCACCAAGTGACTGCGATTCAACGCTGACAGCCGCCCGCCCGTTTCCCCTAACTTATCCGCGAGAAGGAGAACAATGGGTCGTTAAATTCCTAACCTTATTCAGGAACATTTGGCATATCTCAGCGTCAAACCTCCGCCCCTCTGCGAGAGAGGAAAAATGATTATCTTGATTCGCATTTGAAAATAATAAAATAAAAAATCTTTTTACCCATCCTTTGTTTGGGGAAAATAACAAAACAAAAAGAATATCATTCTATCTATCGGTTTAAGTAATCCCCGTAATTAACTTCTGTGGTTAATTAATTGGTCAACTACCTGCCGTTGCTAAATAGTGTTACAGACTTCTTCTCCGGTCCCGACAACTCTCTTATATCCGGGTTATACTGTAATAGCTTTGTTGTATAACATTGTGCACTGTTATATTAACACCGCCACCACTTTATGTGCAATTCATATATTTATATTATATATGTATATAATATTTGCTATATTTACAGTGGGAAAGTGCCCAGTGTTGGGGATAAAGTGTTTGTAGATATAAACAGTCTGGACATAAAAATCAACATTAAAAGGTGACTGGCAATCTCACACCATAAATGATAATCATTATATATTTTTAGTTTTTTATTTCATTTTTTTCACAACATTGTTGTTATCCTATTTTGATTGGTGAACTGAAATTTATCATGTAAATATTTTATTTATTTTTAAAATGTTATGTCATTTTACTTAATTTGTTTTTAAGAAGTTAAAAAATTTCTTGCTTTTTAAAATAAATTTCTGCGGTCAATAAATGTTTGTCATTTGCTGACTTGTAATAGTTTAAACAAATAGAAGTTGTTTATTACCCAGATTAAGTTGTCTGTTCATAGACAACTCACTAGTCATCATACTAGTAAAGTTTTCATTTGGTTATCTACAATTAAAAAAAAAAAAACAAATTTCCTTTCTGTTTGCTGATGTCTTTACAAGAAAAATACTTGGTCATAATTTTTACAGATTGAAAACTTCTGCGTTTTATATCAGGTATGTGGCAAGTTTTCTTTAAAACTAAATTTTTTTCAAAATGAGCCTGAATGCAAAGGAAAAAACCTTTTAATAAAATCCAGAAATTTTCTTAAATTACTATTTAACAACAAGGCAAAGATATTCATTTTATGGTAATTAGTTTTGATTTTCTATTAAACCAAAGTATTTTTCAAATTTCATACAAGACTGGCAGGACTTGGAATCCCGTAACTACAAAATTTTGCTTTTAACCTACATTTCTGTTGATCTTTCTAAACTATGATTTTTTTTGTTTTTGCTTTTACACAAATGAAATTGTTTTTACAAAAAATTTTATTTTTAAAGCAAGTGAACATTTGAATTTATTTGATATTTTTGACTCTTCCAAACCTGGGTGTATTTTTTACTTGTTAATCTTCATTGATTTATCAGTTATTTCTAATCTTTGAATATTATAAAAGATTTCTTAATCTGGTACAACAACAGTGAACATAGTAAGAATCAAACTTAGCATTCTATCCTATTTTTTTCTTCTTAATACTAAAGTTCACCATTTAAAGTTGCTGTTAAAATGGTAATGATGGATGAGGTGTGTGATCTCAATGAAAGAGAAGATGTTAGGAAGTGAAGATAATGAAGATAAGTTGGACAGATAATGATTGACCCTTGAAATTGTAATGTTCAGGGAAGCATCCACACAGGAGTCGATTCCAGAAAGTGGGAATTTTGGAGGGGAAGTTGAATAAAACTTTCTACATACATTTGGAATATGAAGGAAACAGTATCAATAATTATCAAGTAATTAAAAAAGTGGGAACAGAACCATAGGAGTTGAAAAGCTACACACACACTGAAAATCAGGATTTCTTCGTCTGAGAGACTTCCTAAAAGAAAGCTGATTTTCAAAAAATTCAATTCAATCTGAAGTGGATTCTATACAAACTTTAGCCTTTGTCTCGAAGTGTTAAGACTTTAAATATCTAGTGTTGGGGTATATTCTTGGCGAACTTCATTGACTATGCCTGTCTCTGTGTACCAGAACATCAACCATTTTGAGAATCTCTTAAATCATACCTCTAATATTTTTATCATTTTCTTTTTTCTCTTTTCTTTTAAATAATCTGTCATTGTTTTTAATTTTATACTTGCCCTCATACACATTTCTGGATGCAAATCTAAGTGGTTAATTTGGTTCTGAGCAGAGCCTTTTAAGAAAAGGAATTCTCAATGCATATTTTAGATTTCAAATATCAGAGTTGAAGGAAAATTTGTTTGCTGATCAACCAGTATGTGAACAAGCAAATCTACACTTTCTTTCTTTATAAGTTTGAGCAAAAGGTCAGTGGTATGGGAGAGTGTTGGAATGAAATCTCAAAGATAATTCCACTTCTTAATTGGTACCAACTTGTCAAAAATCAAGACATTTGACCAACTAGAATGTTCCTCTACACATAGGTTTGTGTGTACTAGTTTTTAACTCTCTTAACTTTTTACCGGTAATAAGAATAATTTTTTTTTTTATGAAGCAGCACAATACTTAATAGTTAAATTAAAATTAATTAGGGATCAGCAGACGCATAATGAACTATCACTACTTGAATTCATGTGCTCGAATCACTAATAATTTTACTATAGAAATACATAAAAAATTGCAAAGAAAGGGATTAGCAGCAGGCAGAAATTAAGGTAAGCATTATTGACAGAATAGGGTTTTTCCATATATAATGTAAATGCATTGAAAATCAGGAAGACAAGACTATTTGGAAGTTAATGCAAACATTATAGACAGAGTATTAATATTAATAATTAATACTGTTATTGTGTGTTATTGTTACAATACCACAGCTGAATTCTTTCCTAGTCTTTTGTATTCACAGCATAATAATTCCCTCGAGAAAGTAATGAATCTTTTTTTCTCCATCTATGGGTTAAATAGCAGGATAGATTGGGATCTCTAGTCTAGAAAGCATACTCTGAATTCCAAATGAGATAAAAGGTATGATTAGTGGTGTTAATATGAACATGTTATATAAAAAAAATGATCTGGAAAATGATCAGGTGGTGTTGATCAAGTGTCAGTGGTAGCTCTGTCTTTTATTCTGGTTTCAATTATTGGGTTCATAGGAGGTGCAGTAGTATTCATGGTGGACTTGTTGAGGATACCACCGCTGTGGCATATATGACCTTGCTAGACCCATTGATAAATGTTGTGGGTCAATTCTGGTAGATAATCATAAAGTTGAGGTATTTGACTCTCTTATCTGATTGACACAATTGGTGTTGGTAATGTTTGTTGGTGAATGCTAGTGAATCCTGGGCAATGTGTGCTGAGGACAAGTTACATCTGGTATGAAATGTTAATTTTATGATCAGGTGGATGTGTGTTGTCAGGCTTGCTCACAGAACATGATATCATTGTATGAAGGTTTGGGTATCTGTCTTTGGAATTTGCTGCTAACTGCTCAAAGACTATGATGCTTTGAACACATACACCAAAACAATTCATAGTTGATGCAGTGTAGAGAGAACATAAAGAACGGCCAAAGAAAACTTGGAGAAAAGGTCTCAGCCGTGACCTCAGGAAATTGAAAGAAAATATGGCTCTAGATAATCTGGAAAAGCACAGTGAAGCAGGCTCCCAAAATGTTCAACGTTGCATCAAGATGATGATTATGTGGATAGTGAGTAAGTGAGTTAAAAACAATCTTCCAAAAATAAAGTATCCCTTACTGAAATATAGGATTTGAGAAAAGTTACTTAAACTACCGAGAACTGGATTTAGAAAAATGACTACTTTTTATTTAAAATATAATGAAAAATACATTTGTTTGCAGTAGATGTCTATTATCGATCAAATAGGTACTTGGTCATCTTTCCTTATGATAGAAGAGTGCTTAAATTTATGAGCATCTTGTGGGACAGCTGAATCTGGATGATCAAAACATGATAGCAAAATGAATTCTCTGTATTAAAACTGTGTCATAGGACATTGACATATGACATATCTTGTTTACTTCATGGTTTGGATTGAGATGACAATAATTGTGTTACATCATTTTTATACAAAAGTTTTTTATACATTGCATTTTTTAAAAATATTCACATATTTTAATTTGTGATTTTGATTAGACTGTGGTGTCTTATTCTGTCAACAGGAAAGGCAAGATCATGCCTCACAGGATTTTTTATTAAATATATAAAGGGAACATTGAAAATAAAAATCAAGTATTTATAAAATAAAACAAAAATTGTTATTTTAAAATATATTTATTTGTAGCTGTTTTTAGTGTTATTAGATAGTCTTAATTTGGCATAAGATCACAAGTATGGGGGCATCCAGTAAGGATCAAGGTCACTTCAGTTGTGATGATCTGAAAGGCAATCTTGTTAACCACTGCTCCATGATGAAACAACTGTCAACATTTTTATATTTAAGATTTTGTTTTTCAAGTTTTTCTTTTGGTTTAATAAAGGCACTTAGATCAGATCCTGAAAGCCATAGATCAGTGACATTTCTTTTACTGGAAATGAAAACAGCAGTCAAAGAATGTTAAGATATTCAAGTTTGGCGTCAACTGACTGCAATGAAGCTACCACCATTGAGATAATTGCAGTTTGTGATTGTATCCAAAGCTATGCAAAGTCATGGCAGACAATGATTCTGTCAATAGTTCCAGTGAAACTGTGATTAAACATGCCAAGACAAAAATATCAGTTTCATTCAAGAAAAATTCTGAAGGTTGTATCAACAGAATTACATTAATTCAATCCAAGCCTGTTTAAACCAAACTAAGGCATCCTGTTGTTGCTGCTACTTCATGCTTATCCATTATAATGTCCTCCCAGAAGCTATTTCTATTGCTTTACCATATTCTTAAAAGTGCTTTGTAGAATGTGAAATGACATTTAAATGTACTAAAAAAAGATTTATAAAAGTGTTGGATATTTCACAGAAACTTGAGAGACAATGTACAGGGTAGTCCGAAAGTATTGTCACCCTTACATAATATAATTTTCTATTTCAATGCTCTGTGGGGGTATTATTAAAGAGAGTTTCATGTGAATGATACCAGAATACCCATCAATTGAAAGATGCCATTTGGAGAGCCTTTGCAACAATCAACAAAGCACAGCTTTGTAAAATATCACACAGGACATGGTGCTGCACCATTTTGTACCATGAAAATGGTGTTCATACAGACCTTCTCGATGTGTCACATCATCAATGAAAGTGAATAAACTGAATCTAGTACATGTATTACTGTTTACATTGTTCTATTGTTCTCATTACTTTTTGGTAGGGGTGAGAAGACTTTTGGACCACCCTGTATTCTGTGAGATTCCAACAAATCTCAATCACCTTGATTAAAGAAGCATATACAAATGGATCAAATCCTGTGAATTGATTTCTGTTATCTTTTTAGATCTATTTAATGTTGTTACTTGCATTAATTAAACGTAAACAATAACAAAAACAAAAAAAAAACAGTAGAAAAAAGTTGTGATCAAAATTCACAATCTCTCAATTAGGGATCTGCACTACTGAGAAAGTGAACTCCTATACGCTCTTATTTCATTCATTCTAGAGAGTCAAAATGCAATTTGACACATTATTGCTTAATATTGAAAGGAATATAATAAAAGAGAGACAATTTTGGGTTTTTGATGTTATTTTGTCACTGAAAAGTTTAGAAATTCATTGAATTGGAGTTCAAATATGATTTGTACATAAAACCCAAATAATTTTTGAGATAAAAGAAATTTTGTGTGTGATATGACTATCAGTATATTTTGGTTTGAAGATAATTTCCTCCATACATTTTTTTTTTCATTTGTGAAATAATGAAAACTTTTTAAAAAATGTTTCTAGAAATGTGTAATCATTGAGGAAAAAAAATGAATATTTTTTTTTCTAAAAGTGTTGGAGAAAACATTTGTGCATTCTTTATTTGTCATAATATTAACTACAATTATTTACATTATTTAAATTCAGACAATTGTCCTCATCTTTGTTGGTGTTATCATATTTTGGCTGTTGTGCCCTCTGGTCTTCCTCCAGTTTATATTGATCTGGGTAACTTACAGGGCATTCTGAACTGAACCCTTTATTTAATATTTAAACATATTGATAACAACAGTAAAGATGAGAATATGAGTTTGCATGTAAATAGTACAAATAATGGTAACTCCTTATCCCAAAAGTTAAGACAGAAATTGACTACAATACTGCAAAAAAAAAAAAAAATTGGGTCAAAAATACTTTCTTGATTAAGAAGCCTGGTTATCATCAGTTTGGCTTAAAGGTAATGTAATGAATATTCAAAATATTTACACCAATAAAACTAGAATAGTCAGGAATACCATTTGTTCAGTAGAACTCAAAAAGGCTACATAGCAACTTTGAATGGATAATCAATCAAAGGAATCACTTCTCCAAAACTCAATAAAAAAAATTTCTTGTGTTGCTTTCAATATTTTTTTGTTTTTTGAGAAATTCTTCCTAAAGTTTATTAATAAAAATATATTATCTTCAAAACAGGAGTAGAGGTTTATCCTTTTTCCCCTGTTTAGGATTGGGTTTCCTACTTGTATGTATATATACATGTGTGTGTGTGTGTGTGTATGTATATATATATATATATATATATATATATATATTTTCTTTTGTTTGATAGATAATTTTTCCTTGCCATTTTTCAGTACACATTGTTTCTGAGTATTTCCTGTCAATTATAACTCTCAGGAACATTTTTGCTTTTTACTACCTTTTCTTTGATATATACCTTTCATAAAAACTTTAATGGATATATACACTCTAAATTTTTGCAATAATAGTATTTATATCTATAATTCTGAAAATGTGTGTGTGTGTGTGTGTGTGTATATATATATATATAATATATGTGTGTGTGTGATTGGATGTTGTTTATGTGTTTCCTCAGTTTTCATCTGATTTTGATGAATTTGTTTTGTTTGGTAGATAATTCTTTACTCACAGTTTTGAGTCCAAATTACACAATGTGCATCTCTTGTTCAAGAATTCACTCTCTCTCATGTGAGATTACCTTTTACTTTGCCTAAAGCCTACTACTGCAATTTTAAGGCATTGCTTTCATTGTCGTTTATAGACATTCCCAATTTAAATGTTTACATTGTCCTGCCTGTTGCATTGCATTCACAGTACTAATAAATAAGCTTGCTTGTTTATTACTCAACATTTATTTTTCCAACCTTTCCTGAAGTTATTCAAGCTTAGTGATCCCTGTATGTTTATAGCGTTCTCTTCTGCTATTTGCCAACTCATTCCATTTGACAATTCATACTTGCCTATGACATGCCACCTAAGAAAAGAACTTGCCTAGGTCACAAAACCTCTGCTGCTGTGTCCACCATATGAATAAGAGATAACGATTTGTCTTTAGAACGTTCAGTTTGCCTGTCTCAAAATGCCTCCCAGAATGTTTCAATCAGGGCCACTGAATCTGAAGATCAACATAGCCATCAGCTTTCCAGAAGATCATATCTGAATGCTTCTGTGTGTGAGGAGAAACTCCTTTTCAACTGCTGCTGTGCGTAAAGCTGAAACAAGATTGAGAATGCAAAACCACCCTTTTCAGGGCCACCCCCTATTTGAATTGTTAACCCCCATTTGGAGATGTGCCTCAGTTGCACCCAATTGTTGTTACTAATATTTTAATATTTATTTTTGGGTGGGCTGACTTTAAATCTAATCTGCTCCAATTGAACGGTAAAAATTCCCAGTAATGAAAAATCTGTTTGAAGATGGGTTATACTGCTAGTGTGTATATATATATATATATATATATATATATATATAGGCCATATATATATATATATATATATATATATATATATAGGCCATATATATATATATATATATATATATATATATATATATATAGGCCATATATATATATATATATATATATATATATATATATAGGCCATATATATATATATATATATATATATATATATATATATAGGCCATATATATATATATATATATATATATATATATATATATATATAGGCCATATATATATATATATATATATATATATATATATATAGGCCATATATATATATATGGCCTATCTACAGTCTATAAAGTGACAATTGACAGATGAAATAATTTTGATGATGACATTGAAACATTTGCCAACAATAAAACAAAGTTACTTTGTAGAAAGTTGTAATTTCCATTTAAGAAATAAAGATGTTATGAATGTTTTTACCCCCCCCCCACTATATGTTATGTTTTCTTTTTAACTGTTACTGATAAAATTTATGCATGTTTGGTGTGTATTTAAAGCATACTATGTTTGATTGTATGAAATTAATATTATAATGGTACTCAAATTAGTTTTATAATTTTAATAGTGAGTCACTGTGGGATATATATTTTTTGTGGGGGGAAATGTTGAAAGTGATCAGAGATTTGCATTCTGTGGTCCATATTCAGAAGAACCATGAACCGGTTGAAAATTAAATTCTGAGAAGAGGGCAGCATACAGAAAATTGTCCAGTGATTCTCAGTAGTAGACACAAACTAATTGTACATCTTTGGAATTACTAATTTTTAGGCTCAGATTTAAAATTTCTCTAGGCATTTATCTTGAAACAGACCCGAATTGATTGACTGTTATCCTAATGATGTTTGTACATGTACAGAATAGATTTGCACTTTAACCTATATTTTTAAAGTGTGAAGATCATGCATAGGAAACCACCCTGCTCGGTCTTACCCTCAAAGTTGTTTTATTCAGTGCTTCAGTGGTATGATGAGACATTACAAGGGTGACCTTTTTGGCTGCACATGTCACCAGCAAGGTGGTAATTTATAATGAATCTGCTTTAATGTTTCCATTTCTGGTTTTGTATCAGTTGTCTATTGACTAGACTGGTTGCCAAGAGGTTAGAGGGCCAATAGTTGCCCTATAGTTGTTAAGTAGAAATGGATTCATTCCTTCCCCAACAGTAAAGTGAGTATAAACAGCCTTGGTAAATACTTGAACTCTGTTTGCTATGTATTGGTAACTGTTAAGCCATACTGCACCTTCAGATAGACATAGAAGAGGAAGATTTTCCTCTTTCATGGTATTACAGTGTTTGCTTTTATTAAACAACTGTTGCTTTTTGTCCCTAACAAGTGAAATGACTATGCATTAAAGAACATTTGATGCTAATACTTTAATTTCTGTCCTAAAATCTAAAGATAGAATCAGTTTTGTGTTCATTAGCTTTTCAGAATAAGCATATGCCTTTTCATGAAACTTTTTTAAACATCTAACAGTGCAAACAATATGGCTGACTGCTTGTATCTAAGTATGCCTGCCTACTAGCATGGCTAGTTAATCCCTGTTGCAGACACCTGTTCAGGCAACACATACAGGATCAACCTGTGTTTTATACTGTAACTATGCTGAGCAGACCTTAGTTACAGTTTCTGGAAGAGAGTGTATAATCTGGAGTGATCAGTAGTTGAACAATGCCAGTATGTCAAATTTTGCATTATGATAACTTGTGAGTTTGTGTGAGCACAACCATTGACAGTTTCCAAACATTTTTAGTCCTGGATATGATAAACTACATCCAGCAGCAAGGCCTCTGATTGGAAGATTGGAGTCTTTGAGGAGCATGGAACCACCTCTTAATTGCTGTTGTTCCAAGGTCCACTCTGACCCAGGGTGTTAGCACCTGTCAGGGTCTCAGCTATGGACAAATAATGAACCCCAAAACAAAAATAAAACACTGAAGGCTTAAAAATAAATCTTTATCATAAAAATACTAGCAATACAGTTTTTTATGTGAAAAAGGACCAACAATACATTTTATCTGTAGTTGAAGGCATATAATATTTAGATTTCAGCATTAAATAACCTATAGATGTTGATATGCTGCTAAAGAAAATCAACCAAACAACCAACATGAACAAACTCTTTCATGATATCAGTCCATATAACCTACAATTTTTTAAAGAAATCAAACTATATTCAAAAATATAACTTCAACAAAACTATAGCATTAAACACACACACATCACTGCTTCTAGTAATTGTGTCCACATAAACATGTATATGGACAGAAGTTGAGTATCATCAATTGTGAAAGCGGAATAACATGTATCATGCTTCAAAGCTCAGAAAAAATGAAATTTCAGTGTTAAATGACCCATTAGGAGTTGATATACCATTTAAACAAATCAATCGATCAATCAGTTTAACCAATTTTATTTGCAAGGCTTAGATTAACCTGTGGAATAGTTTTTGAGGCACTTACCAATGGTGCTTCATGCTGGGATCATTGCCCAAGGTTATATTATCAAGAAATCACTTACATGACAAATCAAGCATATTGAGATTCAAATTCATATCACATGGTCAGAATGCTAAGGGTCTAACCACTCAGCCATCACTTGCATGAACAAAAGATAGGTTCAAATGATACAATCAAATTTGTTCAAAAATGTATTTTTTGTTTTCGTATATTTTTCAAATGTTCTGTCAAATAAAATATCCAAGGTATTCTTAAACTACAAGTAGAATAAAATGATTCATAGAAAATAAAAGGTGTTCAAGACTTCAATTATTTTTAAAAAAAGAAACTGTTTTTACTATAAATGTTAGTGTTTAATCCCATCTTTAAAAACATCTCAAAATGTCTGCCGATGATCTTGAGACTTAGTTTGGTAATAACATTACATCTTCAGAAAATGAGTGCTTTCTTCTGGTTTAGATTTTCTTGTTGAATTATCAAATTTTAATTATCCCTACTTATCTCCATATTTTCTCATTGATTGTTCTGTTGGACTATTCTTATGGATGGCCAATTTGTTAATATTAGACATCTTATTTCTCTTCTTTAATGAGTAATAAATTAATTTGCCAAATTTGTGGGTTTAAAGATTGTGGATCTTTGTTAGATGTGAATGGAGCAATCAATGAGGATGACTTTTGAGAATAGCATGTTTGCATTTAATGTTCCAATGCTCACTGCATTTAGCAATATAATATGGGACTTTTTTCTTTTGTAGATTTCAAGTATAAAGTGTTCCTAAGTTATCATGAGGTTCAGTTCTGATCATCTTGTCAGAATTGGTTTTGGCATAAATCAAATACCTCCTGTAGTAACCATCATCATATAATTTAATATCAGTCTTTTATATACTAAAAAAAAAAAATCACATTAAAAAGTTTAACAAATACATTCACATTTTAATTTATTGTAATTCATGGAAGAAATAATGCAAAGATACATAATAAAAAAAAAAAACGGAAATTTACTTTGATAATGAAGAAGACGTTTCAAAGATTAAAATCTAGAAATTAAAACATTTTTATGAAAATTTTCTATCATGCTTCTGAAATGGTACAAAGATTATTGCAATAAAACTAATATCTTATAATTTTCAGGTATTTTTTTATTGACATGTTGCCTTGTCATCAGTGTGCAAAGATTCTTATTAATGCTCTTTCAGCTTTAAAATCTGACAATAGACTTATGCAGAAGTTATGCTATAAAACAAAGCTAAAGCAAAGCTTAGAATATCTGATGTGTATGTGAAGTGACAATGCATCCACTCATTCTCATGCAGCCTTCTAATCAACATCACATATCAATATCATTTATATGCAGTGTGCAATGGGGAAATTGTTGACATTTTACTTTTTAAATTTTGTGCATGTGCATTGTTTGTTTTTATTGACTGCACAGTATAGTAGGGTCAGTTAGCCACTGTCTGTGAGAAAAAGAGCACCATGATGCAATTCACACTGCCAGAAATTTGGTAACAGCATGCTGTACTGCTTGGTATTTACACCGGAAGCTCTAATATGAACATTTCAGAGTGTTTTGGTGTCAATCTGAAGACAGTGCAGAGGATTTGAAAAGAGTTGGATGAGTGTAATGGTGATTATGAAGATATGGCAGCTCAGAAAACTCACTCTGATCATTCTGACAAGAAAAGAATTTCTGAATTTGTTGGTGAGGGCCTCAGATTCAACACGGAGGCCTATATCAAGTGCCTTAAGGAGGTAGTGCTGCTTTGGGTCAAGAGGGTGGCTGCTGGAAGAACTATGTCTGGCAACAGGGTTCTGCACCATGCAACAGAAGCAGAACTCAGTTATGGCTGTCAGACAATTTCTGCGACCACATAACTCTTTACATCTAGCCACCTAACTCCCCAAACTGCAACCCCTTTTATTGTTATATATGGGGCACAGTTGAGCAAGAGACCAACAAAACTCCTTGTAACACCAAAGATGAATTGAAGGCAAGGATTATGGCAGCATTCACAAACTTAAACAAGGAGATTATCCAGAAGAGTTGCAGAAGATTCCAAAGTCATCTGTTAGCCATGGTTGAAGCCAATGGCAATTTTATTGAATAAATTTACTCTTTAGATTTTGATAAATATATCTGTTAAAATAAGATACTTGAAAATCTGGTACTTTGACTCCTTAATTTTTATTTTTATTTTCATTTTCAGGCATTAAAAAGAGTGTAAAAATAAAGAAAAGGTCTCGCGGTAAAAATGTAGTGGCTAAAAACAAACTGAGCAATAAAGATGAATTAAAGTCTGAGTCGGGGAGAAATGATGATGACGCTGATGATGATGAATCTGTTGATGATAATGAGACCCTGGCTGAGGACATTAGTCAAGACAAAGCTTCCAAACCAAAGGAAGATAAAGAACTCCAAAATATTGATTTGAAACCATTAATCAGCACATCTTCAAGTAAGTATTTCTTACTTTTGGGTACAAATTTAACCTGAAATGCTTTTTAGGCTTTATTTGTGTTTTGTATAAAAGTTTTTGTTTGCTTATCTGGAATTTTATTTTCAATGTCTTTTACTTGAAACCAATAAATATGACGATTAATGAAAATGCTTTTAGAATTTCAGACCATACAAGATCAAAATGTAAAGATATTAATTCAAATGATTGCGGGAATACTGATTTTTCAGACATGTTTTTCTCTCTCTTGATAGTGAAGCTTATTTAACTTAATCTAGTATGAGGTCAAGAATGTGAGGCACCCAATATGGATTGAACTTACGAGAATAGAAAATTGATGAGTTACTCTCTTTTTCTTCCAAGAAAATTTTATAAACTTACCAAGAATCACTCTTCTACAAATACTATCAATGGCACTATCTTATTTGCCTTTATTTTTTATGCATTTCATACTATGAATTTTTAAGAGCAGCTGTGTAGTATAATTGACAGAAATGCCAAACAAATAAAATTGATAAAGTTTCCAATAAACAATAACAAAAGAAGAAAGAACAGGGCAAAATAATAGTAAGTAAACAACTTATATGCAAGACAAAACTAAGCAAAACAACCAAAAAGTTCACGAGGTAAGAATGGTGTTAACACACAAAAAGAATACAGACAAGTGATTGTAGCATTCTAATTTCAAGACAAGAAAGAACAAAAAATATGTTGGATTATATCGAGAAGTGGCCCATCTTATTGCCTAAGAAGAAATTCTAGCATGCATCTGTACAATTTGTCTATAAATTTTGGCAGGGGGGGGGGGTTGAAATAATTTCTACAAGGGTTGGAACCAATAAACTGTCAAAGTGTGATGGTTACATATGCATATTTGAGCCATTCTTAATGAAATTGATCTTCATTGGATCCCCATTGTTTTGGCCTTGTGTTAGCATAGGAAAACTAGTAAAAATCCAAAGATCTCTTGCTTGTTTCATTATGTCAATTAATGATCATAAACTACAATTAAGCTTCAAGATTGTAGTTTGGTCCATATACTTATGATTATCAATTGACATCATGAAACAAGCAAGAGATCTTTGGATTTAATACAAAACATATCTTTATTAAATATCAAAATAAAATCTTGTTCGCTTTCCAAGGAAACATAAAGATGACCATGGTGACTGAGATCAGCTTAAATGAACATTTAAGTTTCATGTAAAAATTACTTTCCAGTTTTCATTAATGAGGTCAGTCACAAAACAGTGTAACTGATAGATATATATAAATGTAAATTCAGTAAGGCAGGGGTCGGCAACCTTTTGTTAACTACATGCTGACAAAGTTTTTAAAATCATTCAGTGTGCTACTAGCATACATATTTTTATACAAGTCAAGGTCAATATATCTGTTCTACAATATATTTTATATAGTAATATATAGTATATATACTATGATATATATTAAAATTGAAACAGCTAAATATCTTCTTTGCATTGTAGCTATTATTGGTTTGGACTTCATTATGTCATTTGCAGCTGTGTGCCATTGGAAATTGCTTGGCGTGGCTTGCGTGCTGTAGATGGTCGACCTCTGCAGTAAGGGGATATATGAAATGACTAGTTGTTAAAGCTGCTTTTGATATTGACTAAGCTCACAAGGCCAGTTGGGATGAGAAATATTGTTGATTCTTCTAAACCAGCTGGTTTGTCTGTTTGCTTTGAAAATCAGTATTTAACATCCTGACTTTTATCTGGTTTGAAACAGTGACCACTACCACTGGGGTAACTGGTAACTGTTAAAGTGTTAAAAAATAAGATGAAAACATTTTGTTGGACAGGAAAATAGATGGAAATAATCTCTACAAAGTAAAACAAAAGCAGATTCTCACTTGTGACATAGGTGAGTGTATTCGATCTCCGGTTTAAAAAAACTGAAATAACAAATTTGAATACTAATTTTCAAGACAGTCTCCAAAACTCTCTCCAATTGAAAGATTGGCACAACACAGTCTTCCTGTTTTGATTTCTTTAATTTTTAAGTAAAATATGAACATCATCTTTTTAGAGGTTGATTCCCACCAGTGCAGGAGTTTAATTTTTGATTCAATATAAAAATCTGAATTTTTCAATATCGCCACATTTCACTTAATGATTAGATTCTTTTCGAATGACCTGTCACTAAATGAAAAGTTGTAGCTGGCTGCTATTTCAAGCATACTCCATGTGTAATTGGTTCATGTCAACCAGTTTTAATGCCACTTTTGCACCATTTGTAACATTTCTAATTTATTTCTAAATGTTTATACACATACACTAGTGTACTGAACAGTAAACATAATAAACAAATTCAAAGATCACTTGTATATTCTGTACATTATTTTGTTTGTTTTTTGGGGTTTTTTTTACTGGAAATACAAAACAAGTAAGTTTTCATTTATTTTTAACTTTATTTATTCATTTTTTTAAAATTGTTTTATCTTTCTTCAAAATTAATCACAATTAAAATTTTCATGTAACACACAATACTGACAGGTTGGAGTTTTAAATTTTTTATTTGATGAGTTTTATAGCTAGCCATATGTCTAGGGGGGTAATTAAATAAGTCATGAGGGGCTTTATTTTTAGGATCATCAGGCTCTCCCCTCTGAGAAGATTGGAACAGCATAGATTATTCTGCTCCAATCTCTGAATTCTGTTATCTTAAAATAAGCTTACTAAATAGTATAAAATTTGATATTAATATTATTCTTATTTCTCTACAGTAATCAACATTTTAAATTTGAAATGTTATTTGATTATATCCAAATGTTTATGGAAAATTATTCTGATTAATTCAAATAGTTAAAACTGGATATAAAAATAGATTTTCATAGACATGTGTACATCAAAATAAAATTGAATTATGCCACAATCTGTGTAAAATATATATCTTCTGAAAACATACACAAAGTGTTGTTTTTTTTATTTGTATTTATTTTTATTTGTATTTTTTTATTTGTTTTTCAAAGCTGGATGAATTACCAGAAGTTGCATTTTTATGTATGTTTGTCTTCTTTATAAGTACCTGTGTTGTGGATTAGTGTCAGAAGCAATTAAGGATGGGTTTTGACATATACCATAGCATGTGCCTAGTTTTCATATCACAACATCTACATGATTACCAACTTTGTTATTTTAGTCTATAATAAATTTATTTTGCTATATTCTCTCAGACACTCATGCAGTGTAGCAGACATAATGTTTCAGCCACCTCCTGGTTTGAATCCGGCCAAATTAAAATGGGTGTCTTCCTTAAGTTTTAAGTATTAATTTCTTGGTTATGTTTTCTCAGTAATTTGTAATCAAATCCACCTGTTGTTAAATCAATTTTCCTCACAGTTTGAGGAAGATTTTAAAAGTTCAATGTTCAAGATATCCTATGTTCTGAGATTCCATACATTTCTGTTTGTTTTTATTAGCAATTTTCATCTTTTTGTTGTTTTTATCATAACACTTTGATTCAGCATATTTTTATTATGGATAAATAAGTTCTAGCCAGCTATTTGGATTTCAGTAGCCAAAAATGTTTATTACTAAGTAACATAGCAAGTTTAGAGTATGTTTGACTCTCGTTTGAAGCTCTTTCTCCATTTCAAATATGTAATATATTTTAAAGGCTAAAGAACATATTAGCCAAAAAAAATTCTTATCTAATATTACTTTTTATTTCGATTACTTCTACTTTTATCATTGACATATGTAAAAAGAACAACTGAATTAAAAAATACCTCAAAAGTTTTAATGAACTAAGTAACCAAAAGTCCAGAAAAGAGGTAACAAATATGTCTACCCAAAAGTTCCAGTCAAGGGAGATAATGAGTTCATGAAGCGTTTCAGTCAATGGAAGCAATTACAAAATTTTTGACTTTTTACATTGTAAAAAAATTGTGTGTGAATATGATATAGCATTTATAGAAAAACAGGTTGGATAAGAGAATTTTTTGAGTTTCCATATGAGATTTATATTTGCAAGTCACTTTATCACTTAATCTTAGCTGCCTATATACAACAATGTTTTAAGAAAAGGGTATTTTTTAAATATTCAGTTAATCCCTACTTAGAATATTTCAAAGTTAAAATAATTAGTTTCCTTCAGCAATTAATGAATAAATACTGAAAATTTCATTGAATTCTATTGTTTAAATTTTAATAGAACTTTAAAATATGGGTGTATTTTGGCATTCAAATTTCCCATGCTTTGAATAAATGTAAGCATATCATTCAAATACTTGTTCTATATAATGGAAAATAAATTTTTTTATAAGATTTTTTTAGTTATAATTTAATTTAATTTTTTTTAGTTAATTTAATGTTATAAGTAATTGAATTTTGTTAAGGGATTGTCAAATTTTATACTTCTCAAAGGAAATGTTGCTAACCCTGCTGTTGGTAAACACCTGTTTCACCTGATAGCAATTAGTGATTTGTTTATGCCATTATATGAACTGTAGTTGACTGATTTCATTTAATTACATATTGTGAACAATTTTTTTCTTTTAATTAATAAAACAAATGTGCTAATTTTAGGTTTATTTTCACTTTATTTTCACTTTATTTTATGGAAATTTAAGTCCCTATCTTTGTCGAAAACATTTAAAAGTGCATTAACTTTAAGATTTCATTTTCAGTCAGATTATATGTCATTAAAATTTCTTTGACGTTTTCTCAGATTCAGTGTCATGTATCTTCAGTTTGAATTGATACTTATATGTTTATGAATATTTTGAAAGTTATATTATCTATAATTATATGAATATTAAACTTTTACATTTAAAAATCAACTTTGCAAAACATTCATAATTTATTCTTTATTGCTAAGGATTTTCAATTTTAGACAAATAAATTTAAGAAGATATAACTTTGCTATTTACAACCCAACTTTTTTCTATTTAGAAATCAATAAAAAATTGCTTGATACAACAGAAGATGATGAAGAAAATATTAAAACACGTCAATTTGTTGAAGACATTCTTGGACCAGAATTAATGACAACCTCCAAATGTACTGATGATAAAGCTTTAAGAATAAAAGGTAAGCTGAAAACTTATTATTCTTTTGTGCTTCCATAAGAGTTGACATTGTGAATGTACTTTTGTTAGTGATTCCTGTTTTATAGTGAAGCCAGCAAGTAATTATGGATTGTCACTAAGGTGAATAGATCTCTGCTAGGTTGTCATTATTGAAATGCAATCAAGCAGCACAAAACAGAGGTTGGGGGATTGTGCATTCGGGATGATTATGTAGCCAAGTCAGCTGCTGGCAAAAGTGTCTCATTTTGAGGATGTTTTGCTGTGCAACAGTTGGCACTATTTTCTACTCTCATTGAAGATTTTTTTTCTTCTTCCATTCATGAAAGTATTGATCATTGCCAACCTGGCATCTATTTAAACTAACATCCTTATCTTTGTGACTGATTGTTCTATTTACTCACCATATTTCTTTAGAAATACAAAATCAAACACATAATTTAACTGCATATTTGTTTGCATAAAAAATCCCAATATGTGGGTTAGTAAAATGTTTGTAGCTATGTACATGAAATATATACACGTGCACACACACACACACACACGTATCAGGTGTATGCAAAAGTTCCCAGTAATCTCTTTTGGAAACTTTTGCATGCATCTAGTATGTGTGCATACACATATACAAAATTTAACTTCGACACAAAGCCACTTGTATAGGTTACCCATTATATATTGAACTATCCTGTATATTACTCTGTCTGTTCATATTTCTAACCATTAAACTATACTATCTGAGATATACTATCTCCTTTGCCTTATTTCTGACCCACTTTGTTGAAATCAGTTAGAATTTTGAAAGGAGTAATCTACCTTAATTATTTGTGTATAATGTACACCCCTCTCAATTTTTAAGCCTAAAAGTTAGGGGTGCACATTATATAAGAGAACTAAATATTAACATTTTTCCAGCCACATGTATTGCTATGATATGAGTTTATATCATGAACCAAACATGCCAGTTGTTTGGGGGGGGGAATTTCACATAGATATTAAGCACATTTTTGTCAACTTCCCTGTTGTCCATATCAAAGGTGGACATCTAAATAGTTTCATCTATGTTGTCAGCATAGTAGATGCCTTTGTCATCTTCAATTTAGTCATCACCCACAGTTATCTTGTCCTTTTTTCCACAAAAAGGATGTCATTTTCTGTGCCCTTTGAGTTTGGCAATGAATTGGTAATGTCTTTCTATAAAGTACTGACACCATCAAGCACTGACTGCAAAGCTTCTTTGTGATTTTCAGTACATTGAAATACATTTCAGTTGTACCAAGTTGTTTCAATTTTTCCATCTTTGGAAGTGCTACTGATTTCCCTCTGTATGCTGCTTTTGACTTTCATCATGGATTGAAGTTTGAACTTAGTTTGAATTAGAGTTCAATGATTCAAAGTGGCCACCAACTGCCTGGTTCATATTTCCTCTGTCTTCAATTTTTCTGTGCTTGTGTAAGGTGATCATTTAAGCATCATGGTCAAAATAATGGAGAGTCATGCATGTGTAGGGAATTTGGTTTGTGATAAACTTTACTTGACTGCATTTAGTAGAACCAGCTGTAGGTGGAGCTGTCATGGCTGACTGTTGATGACCATTAAATGGTAGAAACTTTTTTGTTTCTTTACTATGATGTGCTGACATAGTAGTTATGTCCAATTCTGTTTTACCGAGAAATAACTGCTAACTACAGAATATTTGTTTATAATTTGTATTCTATTTACTGCAAGCTGGTTACATTTTTGTGTGAAGATGTCTGTGCATTTGTTCTACTGTGTAAATTTTTTTTGAAACATAATGTAAACCATATAAATTCTAATTTTTAATTGATATGAACTGCATAAAAATTTGAACAATTTAGCTGCTACAAATTCTAAAAAGTCACTGTGTATTTGAGAGATGTTTTTTTTCCCAGAATATCGTACCCCAGAGTTATGGCTGCATATTACACATAAATAATTATGGTACATAATAAATGGAAACGAATTGGGAAGAGCAAGAGATGTAACATAGAATTGGGTCAACCTGATAAAAGTCTCCAAGTTGGTTGTATATGGTGCTGTAAGCACCAGGAGTTATGTCCTCTTTTACAATGGGCTGTTGAGAAAAGACCTTCTACTTAGAGTAAGTGGTACTGACTATTTGCATATGAATGATACTGGGCAGGTATCAGCCAATAGTCAGCGTGGGTCTGGGACTGGGAGAGCTATATAACAGTTTTTTTTTTTTCAGTCGAGAGAAGCACTCTCAACGTGTGGACGTGCAAAAACCAGACAAAACAAACACTAATATATATATATATATATATATATATATATAGTGTGTATGTGTGTGTGTGTGTTTTGAAGAATAAGAAATACTAAAAAATTAAAATCTTCAGACACACTGGGTTGTATATTAATATTCTTTTGTTTTTATTATTTCAATTAGATTTCTCGACTAGTTTTTGGCCAGCATGGCCATCATCAGGAGAGAAAAAAAATTCTGCTTGTTATTAGCAGTGAACTAAAGAAATGAATGACTTGATGGAGAAAATTAACTTTATCTGTAGTTTTCATTTGTTTTTTATTTTTTTATCATGAACTTTGGTCAGTCCTTGTGTTGGTCAAACATTCTCTTTTAAATTGTTATTTAAGATAAGGGCTGGTTGGATTCATGCTGCTCTGAATTCCCTTGGTAATTTTGACAGATTTATTGGTTCCTGGAAAGGGGATGTGTCTCTGTTAAGTGTGTGTATTATTTGGTTCTTAGGGAGTGAGTGAGTATGATGTGTGTAAGTGTGTATATTAGTTTGGGTGTGTGTATAAGTGTGAGGCCTCAACACCTCAGCAAGCATGTTTGTCTTGTGTGGGTGAGAAATGTGGGTAGGGCCTGATTTGTAGGGTTATATATTCTATGTTGTTAAATTTGTGATTAAGCCCATCTGGATGGAGTGTTTTTAGGCACAGAATCCACTTCATGGCCTTCTAAAATTTTTCTAATGTTATCTGCTCTGAACTTTTCTATTTTCTCAATTATAGTAAAATTTGGCATGGGTTTTAAAATTGTGTTTTTATAGGCAGAAATACTGTTCTACAGGTAATAATCTTTCATGGGGAGCCAATTTAATTCAATTGCTATAATTATTAATTCTGTAGTGAAAGGGCCATTCAGATTTTCCTACATATTATTTCTGGCATAGTCTGCATTCTAGAAGCTAAATTATGTTATGACTTCTACAGTTAGAGTTGTGGTAGATTTTGAAAGTAGATTTAGTGACTGAATCAGTGTGTGTAATATGGTTACAGCATAAGCTCCTTCTGTTTTTACATGGTTGGGAAAATCCTGTTGTTTTTATTTTTGGTTTATTATGGATTACCTTATCCCCTGAAATGTGGTTACTACCTATAATTTCCTTTGGGTTCTTAGGCCTATGATATGTTAGATCTGGTTTGAGATATAGTATTTTCCAGCAACTTTTGATTACCTTGGATAGTGGAGGCATAGTAGGGTTGAAAGTGGTTACTAGAGAGATACAGCTGGGTTTATTTTTAATCTTGTATATTAGGATGACTTCTCTAGGTGTGGAAATTGCTTTATTTATTTGTTCCCTGATTAGGTGTTGTTTATAGCCATGTGTTGTGAATTGATGTTCAAGATTTGGGGTGTGTTTATTTAGTTCATTGTTGGAACATATCCTTCTGAGTCTTGTGCTTGTGAATAGGGAAGGTTCTCCTTGAGGTGGTTAGGGTGGGAAGACTTAAAGTGTAGATAGTTGTGGGTGTCAGTGATTTTAGTGTATGTGTATATACAGGGGTTGGACAAAATAATTGAAACACTTGTTAAATTCAAAGAAAATTTATTTAATATGGAGTTGGTCCTCCTTTAGCCTCACATACAGCTTTAATATGTCTAGGAATGGAATCATACAGCTTCCTGACTTCATCCAGAGGAATTTTCAGCCATTCTTCCATTAACACCTGCTCCAGCTCTTTAAGACACGGGGGGTGGAGGATAGCGGCTCTTAACGTGTCACTCCAAAATACACCACAAATGTTCAGTAATATTGATATCTGAAGATTGGGGAGGCCACTCCATGTGTTCTAGTTCACTTTCATGCTCTTCATACCAATTCTTAACCACTCAAGCGGTATGTATTGGAGCATTATAGTCTTGGAAGATGCAGTCACCATCAGGGAATAAAGTCTGGGCCATTAAAAGAACATGATCTCCCAAAATGTTCAGGTTATCTTTGCTGTTGATTCTACCATGCAGGGCAACTATTGGACTGAGGCATTTCTATGATATGGCGCCCCAAACTATCACTGATCCACCACCATGCTTCACTGTTGGAAGAACGCAGCCAGGGTTGTAAGCTTCTTTGGGCTGCCTCCACATATAAACTCGCCCTGAAGTTAGAAAAAAAGAAAAACTGGACTCGTCTGAGAATATGACTTGCTTCCATTGGTCTGCAGTCCAGGCATTGTGATCTCTGCGCCACTTCAACCTCTTCTGAATGTTGTGAGTGGAGAGAAGAGGTTTCCTTACGGAAGCTCTTCCATGATATGCAGCTTTATGGACCTCACAGCAAACAGTTTTAGAAGAAACTGGACTATTCAGATGGATATTCAACTCAACAGTCACTTTGGCTGCAGTAGTCCGATGATTGATGCATTTCAATGCATGTCGGTCCCTGTCAGTAAGTTTGCAAGTCCGGCTCGAATTGCCACGGTTGCTAGAGGTTTTGCCCTGTTTCTCGAATTGCGTCATAGTTCTTGATATGGTAGCTCTTGAAAAACCAAACAGTTCAGCAACCTTAGTGATTGAGGCTCCTGCCATGCGAGCTCCAACAATTTGGCCTTTTTCGAACTCGGAGAGGTCACGCATTTAGCTTAAATTTGACTAAATTCTAAAAATAAATAAGACAAAGAGAGTAGATTAGATAAATAAATGTATTTTACAATAGACATAACCTCCAATTACAAAGTTTTAGTTAAAGTTCTTAATATAATAGGTCTTTGAAATATAGGAGTGGAATTTGCACCTGTTCCAATTATTTTGTCCAACCCTTGTGTATATATATATATATATATATATATATATATATATATATATATATGTGTGTGTGTGATAAAAATATATAGTTTTAAGGTATGCAATACTTGTGGGTAAAAGTGCTCAATATCAGGGAGTAATTTATCAGGCTGACTTGATTCTGTGTTACACTATAGCTAGCTGTAAGTTTGTTATCCTACTTGCCAAATGTAGAACCACACACTGAATGTTTTTTCCATAATATCAGGGCACAACACCAGATGTAGAATTACATGCTGGGGATGGACTTTCTTATCCCACTCCATGTTCTGACAATATCTTGTTCAAGTGACACCTTCATCTATGTTCTGTTTAGATAAGCTGTTCCAAGTCAGCCCTGTGTCACACAAAACCAAAGTTGACAGATTCCTGAGATTGTTCAAAGTCTTGGAATAATTACTAAGAAGACTGGAATACCTTACAAGATTTTAGCAAAATATATAAGCATGTTTAGTGCACTTTGAGCAGTTATGCAGAGATGAGACATGAGTCAGTGGTGGCAATGAGGAGGAAGGGTGCAGGATGCAAGCAGAGCATATTGTAGAAGCAGTTGTGAATGAATGGACCACTAGATTAACATCCCAACCTTTGAAGAAGTGGGGGTGGATGAGTGAACACACACATATTTGACTGTTGTTCTAGCATCACCATCATTTTTCTTCATTTATTTTGCTGAACCATTCAACAATATGCTCAGTTTTATTTTATATATACCTATATATGTTAACAAGTAAGCTGATAGCCATTTACAAATGTCAGGGGTGCGTGCTGAAAGATTTTCTGTCCAGTCCACTTAGCAAAATCAAACCAAATGACCAAACATGAACAACATTACCCTCCCCCTGCTTAGACAAAGAACTTTTCAGCACCTTCTCATATTTTACAACATAATCTCCTTCTTTGTCAATACCTTTAACCCAGTACTTATTAATAAATTGTGTTAATTTAACATAATAGTGAAAATTTCACCTCAAAATTCAGCTAATAACTCTGCCAGCTTACAGATTTTATTGATTTCCCCTTGTATAGATCATTGTTTGAGTGTTTTATGCTCCTATAAAAAATAATTAAAGTAGAACTAAATCTTTTGATATAAGCTTAAAAATGACTGCAGTTCTGAGATGAAGAATTTTCTTCCTACATTTTTCTTATTGCAAAATTTTCAAATATAATTTGATGCAAGCAAGAAGTGCAACTGTAAATTGATGTCTTAATTTTAATATTTGAATGTTTTACATGAAGCATTGCCAATTATTACTTTTGATTTATATTTATTCCTTCTTATTAATCATCTAAGTAATTTGTAGGCCAATCAGGAAGTCAGCTACCAAGGAGAAGGGATCTGATTTAAAGTAACCTAGCAGTTTTAATTTTATTTCTCATTTGTTCTGTCTATTAACATGGATCTGAGAGTTCATAAGATAAAAGAAATATAAAAAAAAATTAATAATATATGACAGTGTTTCATGTAAAAGATTCAGACAAGCCTATTACTATTACATTTTAAAGGTAAACATAAATATGATGAAATAAATAAGAGTTAAAAATTAATCATTAGTTTTTCAGGGCTGTATCAATTCTTCAAGAAATTTCTTTTTTTGCACTTCTCACTTGTGGAACTCTCTTCCAGCCAACTTTAATCTGCAAAAATTTAAATGCAGTATCAATTGCTAGTTACTGTTCTCCTGATTACTCTTTTTTTTTCTTTTTTTCCTGTTAATGTTTCTGTTCCTAATTCTTCCACACCCAATAACCCCTTGTGTCTTAGTGGCTTTACTACCTTCCATGGTGTGAAAAATTAGACACAAGATATTTTTATAAAAGACTTTTATATATCACATGATGTTTATCTGTTAACTTTTGTTTAAAAATCATTTTGCAAGAAAAAGATTTTTTTTATTTTTATTTTTCATAATATCATACACTTTGTTTTTAATATATTGATCATTCAAACTTTGAAAATAATTTATCTTATGGAAATAATTTCTGCATTCTTGGATAATTCCTATAAAAAATATTCATCTTTCCATATTATCTTCAGATTAAATCTTTATTTTTTGTTTTTCTTTGACTGGTTCATTCTCCAGCCTTCCTTAGGTGTATGTGAGATCCAGTGAATAGTT
The DNA here is from genome assembly GCA_964036315.1 of Acanthosepion esculentum. Lineage (NCBI taxonomy): Eukaryota > Metazoa > Mollusca > Cephalopoda > Sepiida > Sepiidae > Acanthosepion > Acanthosepion esculentum. The sequence continues at coordinate 46,247,074 of OZ038505.1, forward strand.
AAGCTTCTTTTTTTATTACTTTTAATGTTATTTACCAGATGAGAATAGATGAGTTGAAATGTTTTTTAAAATATATAAGATGAAGAAAATAGTCTAGATAATCTCTCCCTATATATATATATATATATATATATATATATATATATATATATATATATATAAAAGACAGTATCTATTGGTTTGTAATGCAGAGCAGAATACAGTGTCTGATGAGGAAGCTCAAGTATGGATAACCAAAAATGATAAAATTTGATATTACTTACAATGCCACAAGTATATTCTCACCATTAAAACACTGTCATGACAGGCAATACTCTAGTTGTGAAAACAGAAATAAGACTTCATTGTAAAATTTGCAACTAATTTTTTTTAATTTTTTTTTTCTCAGAAGAGAAACCAAAAAAATGCAGCAAAAAATATCGGAAGTCCATGTTCCCACTTTGCAGCAAATTAGAACAATCTGTTCGAGAAAAAGTTATGAAAGACATCATTAATTTAACAAAGAAAATTTATGGTAAGTTTTCTTCTTTATTTCCTATAGAAAAAAATTATCTTTTGAAGCTTGTAAAATCCTTTACTAAGATCTTTATCTTTCTTTTAGATTTATGTGGTCTGTCCAGAAATGATATAGCCATTTAATTATCAACATGTCATGCCACTGTGTACAAACTGATTTGCTCTGTCTGCAGATATATTTTTAATCCTTTAAGTAATGATATCTCAAATATCGTTAGTTAAAGGATTGAAAATATATCTGCTTCTCCTCCGGGAGATATTTTATATTAAGCATGGTGCAAAAGTTTCCAACATTTTTTATTCATGTTCTGATTTTAAAAAGGAGATTGAGAACTTTTGCATTCATACACCTCATTTAACAGATTCTAGTTGTACATCATATCTGTCACCTTTCTATCAATTTAAGATATTTTTTGACAAAAAAAAATTGTATTTGTTCCCACATAGTGGTTTAATCTGTGTTTTCCTGCAAAATGGCATATATTACCTTCTGTATTCTTTCTTTTTAAATTTATTAGCTGTGTGCAAAAGTTTCCAGTGAAAAATTGTTTTTAATTGTGCATGCAAATTCTAGTTTTCAAAGAGTGCTGAAAACTTCTAAACATATCCAATATTTAGATTGTAGTTTTTTAAAAATTTATTTAGATTTGCAGCAGCATGCACACTATCATTTTTTTAAATCAATTTTCTGGCTCTCTCTACAGTGACATAAACCTGAATTTAACTTAGATTTAAGAATAAAGATAAATTGGAACTATTTTTCTATTTCCTCATTTTTTATGAGATCAAATTTAATATTTTTAAAAAGGTTTCTGTATATATTAAAAGCAGTTATACAACAAACCAAATTTATCAATTATGCATACATTCATTGAACTTTGTCATGGTTGACTATGAGGGTAACAGCAACATTTTGCTGCTTTTGCCTGAGTAGATAAAGGAATTATGGGA